>JAJLVS010000007.1:0-415226 GCA_030570415.1 Saturnispora serradocipensis | reverse complement strand
ACCTACTGTAACTACCCCTCGCACCTACTGTAACTACCCCTCGCACCTACTGTAACTACCCCTCGCACCTACTGTAACTACCCCTCGCACCTACTGTAACTACCCCTCGCACCTACTGTAACTACCCCTCGCACCTACTGTAACTACCCCTCGCACCTACTGTAACTACCCCTCGCACCTACTGTAACTACCCCTCGCACCTACTGTAACTACCCCTCGCACCTACTGTAACTACCCCTCGCACCTACTGTAACTACCCCTCGCACCTACTGTAATTTGCTGTAAAGAATATTTCCAAATATCATAACGATAATATTACAAAAATATAATATTATACCAAAAATTATTAAAATAAAACCACTCAAGAAAACGTTTTAGATTCTTGAAAAATTTAAGCAGATAATTTTTTATCCTCCACAATCTCCATTTCCGAGTCAATAAATGATTGGTCACTTAAATTATTGACTGCACCCTTTTCCAATTCTTTGTCACCTAGAGTTGTAATATCAAAACCATTGTTGGATAGATATTCCACAAAAAGAATGTCCTCTCTTTGCATGGCATCTTGATCACAAGCTGGTAAGCAAAAAAAACCAATAATCGCAGCAAGGATAGCCAATGAAGATGCCAGCCAAAAAGGAACCTGATAACCTTTGTTTCCCGAATAATGTTTTTGAAAGGTTGGAAAAGCGTAAGTACCACAAAAAGCACCAACTTTACCGATAGCTGCAGCAACTCCAAAATAAACACCTCTCACAGGAGTCGCTGAAGTTTTACCAGCTAATAAAAGTGTGTTAATGCCAGGGAATCCTGACCCAAGAGCGCTAAAAATACCATACACAACCACAAATGCACCAACATTTTTGATTAAATGTGAATAGAAACCAGCCATAATATAACCAACTATTGCTTGTAAAACTAAACCAAAGGAAATTGCCACTCTTGGACCAATGTAATCAACAACATATGCACCAATCATACTACCTGAAAGGTTGAACAGGTTTATAACAATAGTCCATCCAAATGTCTTGTGCAAGTCACCATCTTTAATAATATGATTCAAAATTGAGGAAGAATATATACTAAAGGCATAAAGAGAAAAATCAAAAATCCACCAAATTAGAGAAACAACTAGCAATCTAAACCAGTAAAATTTAAGTGTAAGCAGCCATGGCACTTTCACGGATTTGAAATTTAATTTCCTGAATTGAGTACTTTCATTAAAATAATATCTCATAACAAAAAGAGATAGTGGACAAATGGCACCAATTCCCATAGTGATTCTCCAAACAGGTTGCAAATGCTTTGTCCCTGTGATGTAAAGAAGAATAAAAGACACGAAGTTTGCAATAACGGTGCCACAAATGATCATGGTATTGGTAAACCATCCAAAGTATCTGTTTCTGCGTCTTACTGGTAAGAACGCGGACGCTTCAGCACAAGCTGCAGAGCCTGTTGGGTATTCAGCCCCCACAAAAATACCAAGGAAAAATCTGTAGGCCGTCAAAGCTGCAAACAATCCACCCGCATTACCTCCAATTTGAGACTCGGTGCCAACACCCCATGAACCTGCTGCAAGAATGGAAAACAATACCAAACCACCAGAAGAGAGCAACATGCCTGTTTTTCTGCTAACATAATCCGAAATATAGCCAAAGCCCACCATACCGCAGATAGTACCAATAAAAACAATAGAGGAAACATTTTGATAAGCAGAAGAATTGGTATACTGCTTACCATAAATTTTTGAAAGACAAACATTAGCCGTGCTGATGGAACCGTTAATGTAACCATCCGAAAACAAACCAGCACCTGCTGTAAAAATTGGCCAATAATTTTTTTTATCAGAAGGCGTGATTACCTCAGCATCAATAGTATATTCCATTCCTTCTTTATCCTTCACAGTCAAGCTCTGGATGCTATCAGGAACAACGGATTCTTTTGTCCACACGACTTCCTTTTTAATGTTTGCGGTTAAGTTTTTGAGGAAAGACATTTTTGTTTAACAAATCTTTTTCTAACCTCTTTCAAAAAATTTGGATACTTTATGCTTTTATAATAATTTTCAAAAATATGAATATACTGACTCTTTGTGCTTTCCATTCGCATATGAATTTTTTCCAATCTGCAGTGTGATTAATTTCACCAAAAATAGCAAAAGAATTTTATTTCCTATTCAGGCTCAATCCTACGCCACATGCCGTCATTTTTTATTCAATATTTAGTATGAAAAACTATAAAGAAGAAGCTCCCTAATTGTCTGCACAAGATTGTGTGTCTATTTGTTTATCACAATTTTGAAAAAATTGCTTGTATCCTGAGTGCTTCTGTTGCAATAAAAGGGATCATAATCGACTGATAACAGTACATCAACCGTAAGTATTTTTTTTTCAGTTGAAGCGCAACACCAAAATTTTTTTGGGTATATCTTGCGTAAATTCGACCGTATTGATCTTGGAACATTTTGTCCGAGAATAATGGCTAGTTTCAAATTGCTAGTCTTCATTAAAAAATGTACAAAACAGAAGGATCCATATAAATTAAATTAATAGCTTCTTAATTTTTGAAAACTAAGGTTGCAATGTACGATGATTATGTTAATTTTTAAAAATATCCAAGTTTAGCAACAAACAACTCCCTTACCGAATACAATTTTATTTTTTAATATGAAAATGGGCTCCTAATTAAAGCCGTATATGTTTGAAGTTAACTGCTTTTAATTGGATTAAAATTGGTGAATTGCTATTCCAATAAATTGATTCTTAAAAAGGGGTAAAAACTTTGAAAATATTATTCCACTTTTGAGAGTACTTTGGTAAATTGAAATTACAGGATCGTAGGCAGGTTGATTGAAATAAATTATTGAATTATGTTAATCATTTGTTCTAATAAAATTATCTGTGCGTCAATTAAACTTCATTCCGGGTAATATTTTTGTCAATGATATGACAATTTAACATATGGTTATAGTATGTGTGGTGTTTTTTGAAAATGCCCAGTTATCTGAAACATAATTTCTCAATTTGAAAGGTTTTTATTAAAAAAAAACCCCCCAATTTTTTTCTCATTGTGAAACATTAATAATAATAAGCTAAAACACTAGTTTTTTCATTTAAAAAAAAAATGAACATCGGTCAAATTATTTGATGCTGGTTGACTGGTCTGAAACAATGCATAAAAATTCTTATAAAGAAAACTATGACTGGCTGACGTTATTTCGTAACTCAATTTTTTTGGTTGATTTTCAATTAAAATTTACATCCAAAGTTTTATTTACTCCTCTTACATCTTCATCAAATCGTTCAATGAAAACCAATGCTAAAATTGCCACTCAAAGCCTAACCGTTGAATGCACATTATTTTTACAAAATGCGTTGACTCAATTAGTTTAAATAAAGCTAGGCTTTTTGCGGGCGGTTCTTTAAGATTATCAAACAATCATCTATGTCAACGGTGCTGATCATCATTCATATCTGATCAGTAACAAGCCAACTTCATGACAAATATTAGAATTACTAAAGTTTGAGACACAAAAATAATGTTGTCGCTATTATGCTTCAGTTCTTGGCGTCAATCCACATTACCATTTGCTTTTTGACAACTTTCCGCGCTATATTACTATGAGAATATGAAATTTCCAATTTTCATATTGTGTAGAATAAGCTTTCAATTCAAGATACGTGTTTCATTGCTGGTAGTAGGTCTATCTTCCTATGTAAAGCTTTGATTAATAGACTCGAGCCAAAATATATTGAATGAACAAATGAAGCAGATGCTCCGTTTGCCAATGCCAAATTTAAAATTGCAAACATGCATTTTCATTTAACTGCTACAGATGGATAGCACATAACCGCAATGAAGCCCCTTCAATTATATTATCAATTTCTATATCCAATTAACTTTATCTTTAAATAATGATTCCACAGATTATAAAATTGATTCAATTTTCAATACTATCAAGCAAGCAGATTTGACAAAGTTTATTTATTTGATTGTGAATAGATATTTGATTGTATAGTTCTCTATAAGCTTTAAGTTACTTCCAAGGTTAGAGATGGGTTTTTTGCAGCCAAGCGTACTAAATCAGAGATGATACTTGCGGCCAATAATAGCCAGATTACATTTTTGAGATTGAGGTAGTGGCAGTCAAATGGAGCAGAAAGTATTTTTCACCTCAAAAATACCTTAAATAATTGAAGAAATTGATGAGCCACAATTTACTTTTAAGTCTTCTAAAGTGTAAAAAGCCATTGAAACTAAAATATTGCTTACTAATAACTATTTCAAATTTGCCTTGTTGTTCCAAAATTAATTTGGATATACGATTTACTCACGATGACAAGGCATAGTGTTGAATCCAGTACAACAAAAGCCGTGCTAGTGTCGGACTGAGAAGTGGCAAAAGCTTTCCGTTTGCAGTTGATAATTTCAAAGTTGATTACTCAAACAGTTTACTATAAATTAAATATTAAGTAACTATAAAGCTAATTTTAACGGCTATTTATACTAATTCAAACTTAATGGATTAACTCTGAATATGCTCGTATGAAGAATATCATATGATTCATGTCTTATAATATTGGTATTCATGTGTCAATGTTCAGCTTATTACATGAGCAATGTACATATGTTAGAATTTCTGTATAGCGGTAATAACGATTTAGCTTGCTTGACTAAAAGGTGTGTATAATTATTATAAATTATAATGTGGGGATCGGTTTCTACATTAGAAATTATATTAGATTAAAGGTCATCTAATAAATAATACGAAGCTTGCTTTCTTGTTATATATCTTGAACATATCTTTTTAAAAATGGCATAGTAAATATACTCATGGTCTTCTTTTATTATCTCAACATTTATTGCCAACGAATCAAAAAAATCAGGTTAGGCATTTTTCACAATTTAATTTTCTGAGCTATTAAAAGAAATTTTCAACAAAAACACTAAATTCGATAAATACAAAAGTTATGTGCCTTTAGGGCATAGTTTCTATATTTAAAATATTTTTTCAGTAAATCTACAAAAACAGTGAAGCAAGTAACACTAGTACAGAAATAATACCGTTTACGCTAATTGCTGATGCCTTGTCTGTGTATAGCGATTCAATCGCAGTTGTTGCGCTAAATGCTAAGCTGTATGAAGATGCTTGGGAACTATTGTTGTTTCCATTGATCGCACCTTGAGATGCAATAGTGGACTCCAGATTCCCTTGTTCCCAAGTCTTAGAACCCGCAACTCCATTGGTCACAACAGTCACAAGCGTATTGGTTTCAACCACTTGATTAGAGGTGGTTGAGGTGTTGCTTTCGACTTCGGTAGCCATAGTTGTTGTAGGCTTATCATTTTCGGCTGGTAAGCTAGAAAAAGTTGAGGGACCATTTTGACGTGTAATTTCAGAACCAGCATCTTCACTTGCTTTGTAATCACTCAAATTGTGTGTCTCAGTTAAACCATTTTCAGTTTCATTGGAATCGGTTAAGTTGAAAACTGCTGTCGTAACAGAATTTTTTGTAGAAGCATTATGTGTTAACGTATGAGCAGCTGTAAAAGTGCTAGTTGAAGAAATAATTTTTGCTGAGTAGTTTGTAGAAGAAGTACTTGGTCCTGTGGTGTTATTGAAAGCGGTAGAGCTAGCTAATGTTACAACACTTGCTGAGCTTGAAACCGCATTTTCAGTTGAAAGCTCTGTAGTAGCAACACTGTTCTTGGTTTCGGAAACTGTAACAATAACAACAGGAGAAATCACATTTTTATTGGTACATTCGCTGGTTATGGTAAAAACCACTTTATCTGTAATTGTTGTATCATAAGCAGTAGTAGTTGACAACACATTTGAGGTCAAAGATGATTGAACAACACATTCTGTAATGGTAACAGTAACATTATCAACAACAGTGACGACAGGAGTATAGTAGGTTTTGTTTTCACAGGCAGAACATAATCTTGTTTTTGTAACAGTCATGTAAGATGTGTGTGTATTAGTTTCAGCTCCTGATAATAAACCACAGGATGTTCTGGAGTTGTTGACAACAACAATAGACGTTAAAAGCTCAGTAACACCTGTAGAAGCACCGGTGTTGTCAGTCAAAGTCTTGGTGATAACACCAGTGGAGGTGTAGGTGGTAGCTGGGCCACAGATGTAAAATGAGGAGGTTACAACTTCGGTGGTTGAATTACCAGCGGAGTTGGTTAAGGTAGAGGTGAAGATGGTTGGCTGCTCAGTTCCCGACGTGATTGTGGTGGTATCATATGGTGTGCTTGGAATAACAACAACAACTTCGGTGGTTGAATTACCAGCGGAGTTGGTTAAGGTAGAGGTGAAGGTGGATGGTTGCTCAGTGCCCGACGTGATTGTGGTGGTATCATATGGTGTGCTTGGAACAACAACAACGACTTCGGTGGAGGTTGGATTACCTTCCGGACAAGTGAGAGTTGAGGTAAAGGTTGTTGGCTGCTCAGTGCCCGACGTGATTGTGGTGGTATCATATGGTGTGCTTGGAACAACAACAACGACTTCGGTGGTTGGATTACCAGCGGAGTTGGTTAAGGTAGAGGTGAAGGTGGTTGGTTGCTCAGTGCCCGACGTGATTGTGGTGGTATCATATGGTGTGCTTGGAACAACAACAACGACTTCGGTGGAGGTTGGATTACCTTCCGGACAAGTGAGAGTTGAGGTAAAGGTGGTTGGTTGCTCAGTTCCAGACGTGATTGTGGTGGTATCATATGGTGTGCTTGGAACAATAACAACATCTTGTGTAATAACCGCCCCATTTGTGGCTGTTGAAGTTTCCAAACTTGTTATAATACCAGTCGCAGTACCAGAAGTAATTGTTGTAGTCTGAGGAAGTACAACCGTAGTTGGAGTACATTTATCCGCTGGTAAATTATTCACAGGTCCAAATATGCTATCTTGAAAGTCAGTAACCGGAACTTGATCAGGGTCAAAAATAGTAAACTTCAACCTTGTAACTTCAATTATGTTAATGAACACCATTCTCATTGGTATATAATAATCTTTTGCTAAATAGATTAAAGAAGTTGAGCTAGCAACAGGACCATCCAAAGGTTTCATCGCATATAGAATAGAAGTATCTGCAGCATCGTTTGGAATTTGTGTTTGAGTGTTTCCATTACAACAATCAAATGCACCAGAACCAATCCACACCATAATTGTGTCATCAATTTGATCTGCTTGAAATGTGTACAAACCAGTCTTTTTAGGAACAAAAAAACCTGTGAACTCAAAAAGGAAATGTGTATAGAGCACATCCATACCATCTATTGATTTTTGACCATCTTCTAACCAAGGACCAGCGGTAATTTGAATAGTTGGATCGGTCACACCCGTAATAGACGAAAGTGGAGTATTTTCCAAGTAACCTGATGCCATATAATTCTTGTTGGAAAAGTCTACCCTATCATTATATGGATAGTCATAATATTTAACCATGAATCCATTGCCTGAATCTAAATTTTTGAATAAACAAGCACTTGCAGTTGGAAATACTGTTCCAGTATCGGTTGCTATAACACTGTTAATCTTACAGGCAATTAATAATCCTATATAGAACACTTTAGAAAAAACTGACATTGTTATATGGCAAAATATGGGATTAATTTTGGCGCAAACAACAGGATAAAAATCTCTTTATAAGTAAATGAAAATTTGCATAGTAGTACAAGAACAAAGAATGTTTTGCAAAGTAAAAAAACACACTTTTTGAAAGAAAAGAATGATGATAATTCCAAACAATAGCTTAAAATAGCTTTCTCGCGTTTTTCAAGAGTAAACGGTGTGAATGCAGGACTATGTTACTTTGAAATTTTTTATACTTTCGTGACAATAGGCTAAAACGGTGCCCTGGAAAAAAAGTTTCACTCAAAAAGATTAATATTTTTTAACAAAGAATGTATTTATCTGCATATGGCTATAATAGTTCCCAATTGAGTTGCAAAAAAAAAATAGTTTTTTTCTATTTGCAATCTTTTATTCATTTATTGAAGTACCTGAATAGACATTCTTGGAACCAAAATTTGAACGGCAAATAAGGTCCCAAAAATACTTCATTTTTTTAAGGCACAGTTCTAGGACCCAGGAACATTATGTTGCCCTTGTTCCTTACTCTGACACATGGTCTTCAATTTGTTCACGAATACGCATCATTCGTAAAAGGTTTTTCTTTCATACCCAATTGTCCTCGTTAGGTTGCATGACTGAGAACGCTTCAAACAAGATAGTTTGCATGAAACGCGTTCTTTATACAGCCTTGGTCGAGGCTAATAAACTTTATGTTTCAATTTTACTATTAACCTCAAATTTATTCCTATTTTTTTTTTGCATTGATTGCCTTTTTCACATAGTATGCAATATTGTGCATCATTATTCAAAGCATATGCTAAAAAGTTACTGACAAATTTATTGATAATGTTTATTTACAATTAATTAACTAATTTAATTTGCAACTTATTAGTTTCATGTGGTTTCTTCTCAGAAACTTTTACATTGTTTGTGCCATGGGTTCTGACATTATTTTACCTGTTATACTAGTGAAAATTTTACCACTTTGAGTGCTAAAAATTGACTCAGCTTCATAGAAATTCGTTATAAAATTTTCATTTTGCTAAACACATGGTTTTTGAAAATCAAAGGTAAATGTGTTTGAATACTAGTTTCTAACTCGTTTCATTGTATCATGTTAGCAAACAATGCAAAAGAAAACATAAAACCTGGGCAAATTTTGTGTCAGAAACTAATACGGACTACATTGGGAAGCTTCGCTGTTGCAATTTTAGATAGCAGCCATATAAGCTAGGAAACTGAACCTTACCTGCATTTCTATAACTCAGGCTTTTTATAAAATCCACAAAGGCAATTAACAAAGAAGCCAGTAGCGGCATGTTTAATTTGTCATTTGAACACATAGTCTATACACCATGTCAGGTACTTTTTTAATTCTTTTTTTATTTTTCAAAACAAATATACTGGATCACAACTTTGCACTATGTAAAAAATTTTTGTAATGAGAAGTATCTTATAATTAGCAGGCAAACAAAAATCAGGCTTTTCTTATCGTCACTTTAAATCTTTATCATCTCAAGTGACTTCAACCTTTGATCAATTACAACATTCTTAACCTAACAAACTAATTCTTTAAACCCACTTCAAAAATTGAACTCGTTAATGTAAAATTTCAATCAATTATGTTGAATGTTCTTTTCCGTAGATCGTCTGAAGCAAAATATTTAAATTGTATCTGCTTTTCCCTGTGCCGAGCTACCTTTATTTTTTTTGCTCATTCATATATATTCATACGAATCTAATACTTGACATTACAATAAGTCCACAGTCATTAACTTATAAGCTAATTATTGCCTTCGCTAGCTCTTTGTGGATTACGTCTTCAAATATTGGCCCTGTGTAATGAATTTGGTCAGCGTTAACAATTTCATCCCTAACATGTTTGATGCAGTTTAGCGATTTATAAAAAAAAATGCCTCATGCACCCCGTTTTGAAATAAACTTTGTGTATAGTATGGGATGATTTTTATCCACTTTTTTTCAAAAGCTAATTTGCATTCTAATGTTGCTGTGGATAGAAAACAAAAACATGCTCCAATAATAAAAATACTGTTTACTTAATTTACGAGAAATATCCAAAATAGAAATTGTTCAATGATCCAGATCTGCGTTACCTGTATGTATGAAGTTTGATAAGATTGATTGTAAACACTCCGTTCTAACTCACCTTCTGCAATTTACAACAAATTTTATGACACTCAAATTTAGAAGGCGCTAAACTCGCTTTTCGTTGTCCTAATTAATTTCTTCTCATGTTTAGGGGTAAGAAATCCAAAGTTTACCACTCAAATTGTAAATCACAAGTCAAAAATATAGTGAATTTACTGTCAACTATGACAATGATTTATATCATTTTTGGACTGTAGTATTGATTTCGTAGTTAGTATGGGTAGAGGTCACGATTTACACTGAGAGACTTCTACATTACTGGAACTTTTTTCCTTACTATCGATGATATTAGTCTTCATGTCTAATGCTCGTTTTTAACAAAGCTGTTCAACATCTCTTGGTTATTGTGCATGTATCATTTTCAGTTGGTATTATGATGTGCAGAGGCTTCTTAAAAAGTGGCCGATCGTTTTAACATCTGACTTTTGGTTCTTTAATTGCTAGCATATTGTTCAACAACATCTGGTATAGGAGATACAACAATTTCTGTTCATCATCAATGGTTCCAAATTTTGACAATTGCTCATTTCGTTTTACACAAAAAAAAGCATAGTCACGTGACAGAATGCTCTTGCTTCTTAGGCACTTTTGTTAGAGTTACGACAATAAATGTGAGCTCTAATCACTCACTGATCTGATATAATGATTGCACAAATTTATAAAACTGCATATCATGATTATAATTATGAATGGGGAAATAATAACATCCCAGTTTGCTTTTATAAGAGCTATGACAAGATTTTTGTAATAACTATATTTTAGAAGATATCATCGTCAGATTATAAGTAAGTTTTTGTGCTAAATAAATCCTGATAAATCCAGAGTTTATTACTCAAACCGTTAATTATAAATTAAATATAAAGTAATTATATCGTTAATTATAACAAATCCAAAGTATAAAACTGGACCGTTGATTTTTTAGAGTAAATACAAAATAAATATAAAGTAAAATTTGTCAAATTATGAATTAAATTAGACTAAATCAAGTTGAACTTTATCTGAGACTTTAATTAATTAGCAAATTAAACCTTATCAGTTATCTCAAGCCAATACAAATTGGATTACCTGATTCGATTACATTCAGTTACCTAAAGTGTTGATCAGACAATAAGATATCTGTTTTAAGAGTTATGCTCATGCATTAAATGCACTTCAACTCTGACGTACATTATCTTTTATCTAATTAGTATCAATTAGGAAATTGTATCCTTTAGGATTGGTTTACTCATTGTATTAAAGTTTTACTTGACTAATTCAGATAGTCTGGAACCGGAATTACGGTTCATATTCTAATTTATATTTTGTGTATAAAAGGCCTTTAGTTTACCTTTTACTTTAGGATTCTTTTATAGTCTTTTAATCATTCAGAACATAGTTTAAGATATTTATATTGTTTCAGATCAAGGGATTTGTTTCATGATCGATAAGACTAAGGTCACAAATGACTTCGGCAATTATTTACATCACCGACACACTATGGTTTATCTGTAAATAATGTTTGTATTTATGTCTTTTGCTCATCATTAACAAATCTCTGTGATATTTTATTTTAGCTTATTTTAGCTTATTAAATTGCAATGTAACGTTAATTGTTTGTCAATGCTCATCATATACCTAATATAGTAATGTATAATTAGTTATCTTCGACACTTAGCGGGATTATATTAGAAAATGGACTAAGCTCACGTGTCGTGGTAGGAATCGAAGTTAGTACCGCAGCCAGTATTGAGGACCTCCTCATGAGGGTACAATGTTCAGAGTCCAATACAAGGAGCACAAAGAGGACCATTCGTTGATCACAAATATTATTATTATTTCTTTTATTTTATCCATATAAATATAGGAAACTTCGTCTTGCTTATTAGTTCTTTTATATTATTTAAGATTAACCGTTATTTTTTTTTTGGGTGATGTGTTTGCAAAGATTATTGAGCGGACTCACGTCCACTATGAATTGAACACTTTGATGCTCATAATCTCAATATTGAAGATAACGACAAATCAGCTAGCACACCCATTAAACTGCTCATTCTTGCCATTTTGTACGCAGGTCGGGTGTTTATTGGGAATGTAACAAGCAGCATACTTATTGCAGGTTTTATTAGTGCTTATTGCTTGGTGCAATATTAGAAAGATGCACCTATGGGAACCTCATCATATAAAAATATCAATTTTTTCAAATCATTTTACACTATTAGTTTGGCTCAGTTTGCTGCACCAGCGTTTTGCCAATAATTGCAAAATGCCTTGAGATGCATTTTCATATAATTATTTCTGAGGAAGGAGACACTCTTACTACCCTTTTGTCAACTTTTGAATTTTTATTTATTATGATAAAGGCATTTCTTGACATAAGCGAATTTCATATGATACTAAACGAAACCGGATCTTTCCAAAGTTTAAATCAATTTATCAAAATTGGCCTTCAAAAATGCTGGCATACGTGTAAAAACCTTTTATTTATCAATTTTCAATTTTTCTTTTTTCCTTACCTATGGCAACAGAAGAATATCTTTTTATCGGTGGGTGTGGGATACTAGCCAATTTTATTTTTGATACAAATTACAGCACCTTGGAAAAATCAGCGATTTTGATGGTATAAAAGCGACAATTACAGAATGGCTTATGTATTAGCTATCTGCAGATTATTTTGCCTATTTTGGTGTTTGAAAGGCAGAAGATCGCTAGTCAGAATAATTCAATGAAACTTTAAGGTATTCAACTTAGCGCTGTGAAGTCCCCCAATGATTTATTATCATCATAAAACCTTTACTAGTATCTTGCTAAGTTAAGGACCAAAAACACGCATATTATATAATCTATGAGATATAGCTTTGTTAGTATAAAACTTTGTATAGCAATCACAGTCAGTATAATTGACTTTTCTCTTTTTCAACATATTGACCAAGCAGCATACATTTATTAACTGCCCAACAAGCAGGTAGAATACAATATTTATGTACCAGTTGAAATTTCAAAATGGGAATACACTATTATGTCTGAGCCATTCTAATTTTATGAATAATGCACCGTAAATATCTGATTCCAAGATCATTTTGATTTCGACAAATGCTTACATGGTATCATCAATAAGGCAAGCATTAATAATCATTTTTGAAAAATCAATGAACGTAAATGAAAGAAAGTTAAAATAACTACTTCATATGCAGAATATAAACCAAGACATGAATGAGAAGACCATTCATGTTAGCAGCTTGAGCAAGTGAATAGCAAGTACAATAAGCAAAAAAAAGTACAGGAATGATAGCATTTTTCATACTATTTATGTTCAAGGTATTTTAGAATGGATATCGAAGAGTATTTTATGATTGTGCTTACTTTACAGTCAAAAAACTTTAGTAACACGTTATCGAATTTTTTCCGCGTCTCTTTCGCCTGCTACATGCGATTGCGACATAATAGTAAAAATCCTGCATGCACAAAATGGTTTGCATATTATTGAAACAAGCTATTCAACTGCGCGGCAACTTCAGACGTATCATAGCAGTGCTTTTTATCACCAATGAGCTCCAGAGACAGAGAACCAATAGTGCCCGAAGGATGGGCGGCGTACTGGGCCAACCAGCAGAACGGATGGTTTTACGTGAACGAATCAACCAATGTCTCGCAATGGGAGGCTCCCTTGAATACAACATTTCCTCCAAATTCGCCTCCGCCTCCTTCGTACGAAATGGAATCATTGGGGGAGTTTGAGGACGACCCTCTTGCGCCAAAGAGTTCTGGCCTACCACAGACACAACATACCAAAGCAGTTCCACCACCTCCTCCAAAGAGCTTATTGATGACTATAGTTTTTGGTTCATTAGGCACTATTGTTGTTCTGCTTTTTTTTTGGTTTGTCTTTGTGGGATGTTACTTTTTAGTCAGATCGTCACTAGCTATATTTGATTCGTCTACTTATGAGAATCCATAAGCTTTGTCTAAACTAGCAGATTTTGTTAGTCTGGGTATTAAATATTCAATTTTGAAACAACGTGGCATTATTTATAGCGTATCTAGATAATGTCTGTTTTAAGATTTACTGAAATTTGCAATTTAAGATTCAAATGTTAGTTTTAGTGCTAACGATATAATCTAAGCATTATTCACTAAAAACACAAGTAAGTAATTGAATGATCATTTAGAAGCTCAAAGCAGCTGAAGAACAACAGCTTTCTAGATTGGTGTTGAAAGGACCAAACTTTCTATTGAAGCAGACAAATTTTATCTTCGGTTTACAATGTATAGTAGCAGCTCAAGGCAAATAACAAAATTTTGCATCTTTTCTACTAAATAGTTGTAGAAATTTTTTTCGCTTTGCACTCCATCCATCGATAATCAATTTAAAGTATCTTTGTTTAAAGGCCCTATATATTTACTGGTTGAATATGCACTTAGATGCTAATAGAACATAAAACATGAGAATTGAAAGTTCTGTCGTATTTTTAGCCAGATACACTAAGAGGAAACACTAAAGAATTTGATATTGAACTTTTATTTTGACATGGTTGAATTATTACAGCGTTTAGCACTAAAGTGAATATTGCCTTCAAAAACATTATCTCCTGTTACAAACAAGAAATTTTTATTGGAAGATGCCAAATATTTAGAAGCAATATATTTGGCATGTTAATTAAACATTGCATTAGCTTTTTCCGTTACCTAAACTATGCACGTACTGATTTGTTTCATATTATGAATAAGCAAATGACTGTCTCAAACTTTTACACATGGGCCATTAAACAATTCAAACAACTTAAACCCAAACTTTACTACGTTGTATTCCATTGGAAAATAAGGTTCAATGATTGAAGATAGTAAAACTCTACGTCATTCTGAATCTCAAGAAGTGTTTGCAATACACTGTCACGTGACTTAACATTAACAAACCACTTTCTCCATATAGTCCACGTTGTTAACATAAATGCCGCTGTCGATGGTTTTTGTCAGTGCTTCATATCTGAATTTTGAAAAACTGGGCAACTAAGCAATTCTTGATCACCACTTATTTTGACAAAGCTATGTTCTGAATAATTGAATGACTATCAAAGTGTTATAAGTAAAAAGTAAAATTGATAAAGTCTATGTAGCTCATAATATTTACTGAGCATACGCATGCAAAATAGAAAGAAGATGTTGAAGATTCAGAATTGTACATTGCTCATGTAATAATTTGATCATTGATATATGAATTCCATATTACTCGACAATGGATCATGTAATATTGGTCATACAAACGTATTTGGAATTTATATTAGACTAACAAATACATTAACTTGTTGCTCCATTAAGTCCAAATTACTATAAATAGCCCCTATAATTAACGTGATACTTTCTTTATATTTGATTTTTAACCAACAGTTCAAGGAATAAACCCTTGATTCATCAGAATGCCACTCCGTGTCTGTATCGCTTCATGCTGTTTTGGCCGCTTTTGGAAGCGACCGTAAAAATGTGATGATATATGGGATTCCATTCCACTACAGCTTTGAGAAAACTCTTGATAATAAAATCAGTTGTCCTATTTGATTATCAACCAGCGACATTTTTTGATCTCCATATTTCCTCTTATTTATTTGCCTAGTCCGATGCCAACCTTAGCCCTTGCTGGCGGCACTTCGCCTACCTTAGGCCGTGCGATCATCACAGCTGTCTTTGCACAACCTTCATGGAACGTTCTTATTCTGTCGCGTTCAACACGCCCGCCCATCTGGCTCCAGGCGATCGATCAGTATGCCAAACGCTACAAGATTGCCGCTGTCGACTACTCTTCCGTCGACTCTGTGGCCAAAGTCCTCGAGGGCCAGGAGGTTCATACCCTCGTCTCTGTCACGTCGGCAGTTGACGGTACACAAGCCCAGACCCAGATAAATCTTCTTCACGCTTCTGTGATCGCTAGATGCAAGCGTTTCGCTCCGTCTCAATGGGGCTTTGCCCATAAAGGCTGGACTAACGTTAAAGCTCTCCAGCAGAGCAGCCAAGGCGTTCGAGAAGAATGCACGAAGTATCGGGATCAAATCGAGATCGGTTACTTTAACCAAGGCTGTTTTATGAATTATATCGGCCACGGTATTTTTGCAACTTCAGAGCCTAAGCAGGCCGCCGACGAAGCTCTAGCAAGATATCATGCTGGCAAAGGCTATAAATCGCGCGAAGACTTGGCATGCGAGGGCCTTCACCGGCTAGGTCCGCTGGCCGACCAGTCTGGAGCTTTCCTTGTTGGATTGAAAAACGGAATCGCAGAGCTCCCAGTAAAGGACGATGGGCAGTGGCCGCGTGTCACCTTCACAGCTATAAGCGATGTTGGCAAGTTTGTTGCCGCTGCTCTTGTTTTACCAAAGTGGGAACAGGAAATGACCATGGTCGGGGACACCTTAGATATGGGTGAATTACTAGCTGTAGCTGAAGCTGTCTCAAAAAAAAAGTTTCAGGTTACCCAGCTCAAACAGCAGGAGCTTCTGGACAAGCTTGCAAATACCAGCTGCGAGGATTTCATGGCTCGTTTGTGGATCGAGTTCAACTTGGCTTACATACGAGACAGTGAAGATGAGGTAGTCCTGCGTCCTACGCTAAACGAGCTATGTCCAACTGTGAGGCCTGTTTCTGTTCGCGAGTATATGGAGAAACACTGGAACGAATCTGCGTAGTATTTGGTTCCCTCAACCTGCTAGTGTAAGGCACATTTTGGTGGAAATGAACATTATTCGTATATCATGCTGAGCATTGCTACATGGAAACTGAGATCATAGAATCAAGAACTATAATATATCGGTAAAAATCATTTTCAGAGAAAGTGCAGACTTCCATCTACGTTGACCTTTTAATTCTCTAAACGCAAATTGGTTAAAGTAAGCACTACGATTCTCAGTGTATTTACTTTCTATATTTGTTACCCAATCAGCGAGTTAGTATCCATGTAAAATTCAGCTAAACCCAAAGTTGATTATTCAACCATTTATCGAAACCTTATAAACATTGAATTAGAAACGATTGCAGTTCTATCTTCTTTGCTCAGCTTGGTAAAAACCATTCGTCACGTCTGTTTTTTTTATCGTTACTAAGAGAACACAATATTCAAAAGGAATCCCCTTAAAATTGATCATCGCTGTTTAGTTTATGCAAATCGAGATTCATGCTTTTCAATATTTTGTTGTTATTCCCGCACATAATGCGCTCGGTTAAATTACGTGACATGCAAATGTACGTAATGATAGATGGTAAATGTCATAAAAGAGAACACTTTTTTGTAGTAGTTGATAAATTCAGAGTTTATTACTCAAACCCTAAATTTTAAGTCAAGTATAAAGAAAATAAAAAGTTAAATATGATGGGTATTATTTCGAATTAAAAGATTACTTACTTGGTTAGTAGGACCAAAATTGACATTGGCAATTGTTTGCAATATGGACACGATATTGCTGTAACAAACAATGTTGGTGCTTATGTCTCACGCTTATTTCTAAAAAATCTTTTTGACGTCCTATTATTATTTTGCATGTTTTATATTCAATCAATATTATGATGTACTTATGCTTATCACCAAAGGTAAATGCCTACAGAAAATCGACTAAAATTTAAAAGTTCAAGATATGACACATTAGTTGCTACAATAGCATTTTGTTTGAAAAGATGTTGTTTAAAGGTAAAAGAACAGCTGAATCTGAAATGCATATTAGTTTTGAACAAAAAGTTAAGCCACATATAAAAACAATACAGCCTATTTGTTTAAGCCAATACAACAGGCTCAACATTATCTTTGGTGTCGTCAAGATTTTCACCATAGTTTTTGAAATTCAAATAGCCTTTATTGGAAAAGGAAAGATAAAAAGTAGGTCTGTTATATGGAGTCAAGGGATAGCCATTTTTCAGTCTATCTGGCAAGTCCGGGTTTGATGTAAAATACCGGGAAACACCAATGATCGTCCTGTCATCCCTGTCAACAACAGATGCAAGCTTGTGAATGTGTTTTTTGTCTAAGTAGTTACCAGAAGTCAAGACTACACCTTTCCAAATAAGTTGAATCCAAGATATATCAATATTTTCTGCCGCCAAGTTCTCCGAATCTCCAGAAATCCTTGGTTCCACAACTGAAACATATGCCAATCTTTGACCTTCATTGGCTCTTCTTTGAAGCTCAGAAATAATGTAGCCCCAAGTAACTATTGGGTGAATTTTGGCCTCCAAACCTTGTGAGCCTTGGAATACGGCATATGGTGATAGTCTAATAGCCACCTTTTCAGCGCCAACAGCTTTGATACATGCGTCAACAACTTCTAATACAATTCTCGCCTTGTTCTCAAGACTACCACCATAATTGTCTGTTCTATGATTTGCACTATCTTGCAAAAAAGAGTCAAGAAGGTAACCGTGAGCACCATGGATCTCAACAAAATCAAAACCACATTCCTCAACTGCTCTCTTAGCGCCTTCAGCATAATACTGAACTACTTTTTTGATGTCTTCTTTTGTCATTGCTTTAATCTCGTTGCCAGCTTCCTTTGCAGCTTTTTCACTTGCCTCAGTGTCGTAAATCGCAGAAGGTCCCTTCAATGGATATCCAGCTTTCTTGAGAGCAACAGGATCCGCGACTCTACCAAGGTCCCAAAACTGAATACCAATGTAAGAGCCTTCGTTGTGGACAGCTTCAACAAGCTTTTGAAAGGCAGCTGTTTGCTCTTTGGTGTATAGAACTGGAGAGTGTGGATAAAGACCCATTGATGGGTGAGGTGCACTTGCTTCTACAGTCAAAAGACCACCGTTGTTGTGAGCTCTTCTTCTATAATATTCCAGCATCGAATTTGTTGGAACACCACCTGCTGTGCATCTAAATCTCGTTGTTGGAGCATAGGCCAACCTATTGGAAAGTTCAATTTTGCCTACTTTGATTGGCTTGAACATTTTAGTTTTTGACATGTTAGAGGAAACAGCAGCTTCTGTGTTTAAATTAGTGTTTGTCATTCTCGGTTCTATCTGAGTAACTGAGTAACTGAATAACAAGAGGGAAGGACTGAAGGGAGGTTCAGAGCAGAGCTCCCAGCTTTATATAGCCTGAACTTCGCGATATCAAAATCTATAAATGATTTTAATGCTTAGTAATCCCTTTGTTGAACGCAATTAGTAATCTAAACCTTTACGATAAAGGCTGAGGCGAGTGTCAACAATAAATAATGAAAAGAAAATCTTTTTTTAAGCTTTTCAATCCGTTTGATAGTTGTAGCGATAAGTCAAATAAATTGGTGATCAAATTGTCATGTTCAGCTAAGTTGGATTTTGACAAAACTGCTTTTCCGTTTTACATAACATTTGATAACTGAACAAGTAATAGTGGACAAAAAATTCAGAATGTCGACACAATGATCTCAGCCAGATTTCAATGTGGCAAATTGGTTTCAATGAGTAGTTTTCCATTATTTACTGGCAATGTATTTGTATACATACAATTGTTCTGTTGTAATGCTGTTGAATTTCCTTGTACATAATTAAGAACATTCGAAATTTCATTTTCGTTATATCCAAGAGCCAGTAAGAGCATTCGTGTTTCGTTATTTAGCAATTCATCTTGATTATGTAAACCATTGGGTGACTCAGCTGTAACAATGTTCGACCTGTAAATATCATTATAAGCGTCTAAGTTTAATGGCTTAGGCGTCTTATCAGCATAATAAACACCCATCCCGTTGTCTACACCAACATAAAAGGACCGTGTAAGAAGTACTATGCATGTCATCATGTCTGAGTCATCGTTTTCTTCCGGAATTAGGCAGGTATCTACTGGCTGTACTAATAGTTCCCCAGAATCAGTAACAATATAATGGTATTCCAATTTAACAATAGTTTCAACACACTGAAGGAATGCTTTAAGCTGTGCGTCATAAATTTGGCCAGCTGACGCGAAGTTGATAATTAAAAGTAGCCAAACATAAAGACTGTAATAATTCATTTTGAGCTCCATCTACTGTGTATACATTCAATTTATCGCAACTAAAGAATAGTAATTCTGGCAAGTAATGTTGCCAATAGTACGGTCTCTCTGAAAAATTAAATTCCCTCATCAGTTGTCACTGAATTTTTTTCAGCTTGATAACAAATGCTCATATTCAAGAACAGACTCACTTGTTTCAACAGGCTTCAAAAGCAGAAATTCTAAGATTAGTGATTGTCTATTGTTTGCAGCAAAGCCACTCCAAATTAATCATGCAATATGCATGCTTTCAATTTGTTACAGCAGATGGGACACGAAGAACTAATGACTATAGATAAAAACGAATACACAAGACCGACCATTGCTCTTAAAGCAGACAGACGTTCATCATAAAGTATCAACGTTTCGGTTATCAAAAAGATTGCTTTAACTTAGTAATATGATATATGCATTTGATTATAAGACAATAAAATGTTTAATTTGCAAGTGCGTAAAAGCGGCTATCTAATATTAACTATGAGAATTTTTTCTTTGATAATTTCATACTTATCTTCTGTAATTTACTTGACTTACTTAGTTTACTTAGTATTGTAGTTCTGGTACATTTTTTTGGAGGGTGAGCTGAATTTTTATGTTTTAAATTGGTATCTGGATTGCAACATATTTTATGCTATTTTTGACAAGAATCACATTAATCTGGACTTGAAATAGCAATAAATTAACAAACACGTAAATACAGTGCTACTTAGCAAAACAAGTAAGTGACGAGCTTATAATTACATGTTTGTTAGGAGCTAGGATTATTTTGACCAACGATGGATTTTTAATTCCTGTTTCACATGCCAACTTGACTAAAAAAGTCACAGAGTGCTGTCATTTTGATTTAAAATATCTAATGGCAAGTGTATGTCTGATGATTAAATGTTTTGTTGCAATTCCATTGATATCACACCTAGTTAAGAAATTCGCTTTTGCTTTGAAAGCTCAATTTTGAAGATTTAAAGGTTACTTTTACTTTTAGATATCATGATATTAACATAAACCAATGCCGCTTTGAAAATTTTAACGATAATTTATATGTTATTGTCAAATGTTAGATATGATGTTTTATTTGGTACATATGCACTTTTGATGATTATGTTCAAAAACATGCAGCGACAAGATAGTAGCAAATCCCTCTTTTAATAACCTCAAAAGACATCAAGTTTAGCTTAAACTGTTTTCAATCACCTGAGATTGAAGTAAATGTTAAAATAAACATAATTTTACCAAGAAGGCTTCTTAATTCTTATCAAGTGGAAATAAAGAATAAATTTCAAAGCATAAGAATGATGTCGCATACAAATTTATTCTTCCCTCGCAACAATTGCAGTGAACTTCTGCCTCAGACATTTTTATAATGACCGTACAACAGCAATATCTAAAATGATAAAGAAAATTTGTTGATTCATTATTATGACTTGAAAAGTGAGCTGCGACCAAGCACAAAGCTATGTTGTTGCAAAGGAATATTAATATCACGTGAACTATTGTCAGTCACGGACAACATACCGCCAAATAACGCGTTCATAGTGTCCAGACTTCTACTTTCAATCTCTGCTAATGATAAAAATGGTCCATGAATGTTTTCAAAGGACAAAGGAGAACCAATAAAACTAACAAGCGCTCCAACTTTACCCTCCCAATTCATGCATTTGGAAAATGTACCAATCTTTTCCAAATTATCTGGATCGTCGTTGTCGCCCTCTGAAAACAATACGATACTTGATTCAACGCTGACATAAACAGTTAGACTGTAGCCTAATTCTTTGTTGCATGTGATTGCAGTCTTATTTTACAGATTGAACGCTTCCTTTAATGTTAAATCTGTGGTGGTGTTAGTCAATACTGCAGATACTTTATCACCAACAGAAACAAAACATAGACCACAACATGTACATTTACCATTTCCTTGATCAAAAATCTCAGCTTACCTTTTTAACAGCACCTCCTTTAAAATACATATAAGGCAGTTGCGCAAAAGTATAAACATTTCAGTTCCAGTTATCAAGGAGAAAGAGTTAGAAAAAAGGCATGTTAGTTTTTCAGTAAGGTGCTCACTATGCTATTTTTTGCGTAGCATTTGAAACGCTATCTAATTACAGCTTGTGTTTCTACATAAACTTTAGTAATTGCAAGCAAAAAACAGCCATTAAGTATTTTACTACTCTACTTCCCGAAACATTTTTTTGAAATGCAAACTTACTTTCAACTTAATATATTGGTAGTTACCACCAAGCTGGCACTTCAATAACATTATTGCAAGCATTAGTAGTTACATAAATGCTAACGTTGTCGTCAAAATCTTCACTATTTCTATACTCATTACTTTTAAGTGTTTCAGAACTAACAGTCGGACCCCAACTTCAAATCTCTCAACTAAAACTCCAAGAGTGCTTATCTTCCAGCGCTCCAGCATATTAAAATTACGTAATGTTGATAAGAAAGTTATTTTTTCCTCTGCATCTGGCTAGAGTCTTTTTCTTCTTTTTGATGAACAAAATCAAGTAGATCAACTGTGTGAGTATGGCGTTATTGATAAAGCTTTCTATTGTATTTTTTTAGTTTCATGAACACTGCTGATAACTTTTGAGCGTACGGTTGCTTTTCACAATAAAAAAATTCAACTCAGATATCGCAAACCTGGATGTCGAGGATCATAGTGTAAGTAAAAATATACTCGATTCCCTTTCAACTATTTTCTTTGATGTAAGTTTTGTGTATTTCTGTAATATGTTAACAATTGGTGTGAAGACTCTGCAACTTTTAACATTATGGTCATTTTGACTTATTTATGTTCATACTGCCGCATGAATTGGTAGCAACTAAAAAGTGATCTACTCATGCTGTGCACTTTTACTGTTTCAATACAAAAAAAGTTTATTTGTCAATTATTTCAAGATTTTTGTTCAGTTATGGATCAAACCATTTTTAATTAAGTTAGAATTTAAGTTTGATTTCGCAAAACTCTTAGTTTGGACTTTATTAATTCATGGGCTAAATTAAGTGAAATATCGGGATATGATAATTTATAGTTATTTAAAATGTTATTTTAAGACTATGCTTTTTTCGTGAACTGAAAAAATACTCAAATATAAAGAGCTTTTTGGAACGTTATTTGCATTATTTTGAGTCTTGTAGTTTGCCGGTTAACAGGTATTCTCTACAGCCAATATGTATTACATATCATGCTTTATTCTGTCAAATTATGAATTAAATTAGGCTAAATCAAGTTGAACTTTATCTGAGACTTTAATTAATTAGCAAATTAAACCTTATCAGTTATCTCAAGCCAATACAAATTGGATTACCTGATTCGATTACATTCAGTTACCTAAAGTGTTGATCAGACAATAAGATATCTGTTTTAAGAGTTATGCTCATGCATTAAATGCACTTCAACTCTGACGTACATTATCTTTTATCTAATTAGTATCAATTAGGAAATTGTATCCTTTAGGATTGGTTTACTCATTGTATTAAAGTTTTACTTGACTAATTCAGATATTCTAGAACCGGAATTACGGTTCATATTCTAATTTATATTTTGTGTATAAAAGGCCTTTATTTTACCTTTTACTTTGGGATTCTTTTATAGTCTTTTAATCATTCAGAACATAGTTTAAGATATTCAATTTATGTAGCAAATTAAAGCTGGTTTTTGAAATGTCAAAGGACTGCTATTCTAAGTATGAATGTATATTTATTATTTTGGGAATGTGGAAAAAGTTGACTTCCATCTGTCTAGCAAGTTATAGCAAGCGCTAAAGCAGCCAAGCAAGTCAACACCAAACAATTGCGTTTGAAATTAATTCACATCAAACACAAAAGTAGCTAAAATAATTGTTTACATAGTGTTTGAAACTGAGAACTGGTCATGAATACGATTTTTTTTTTGCCTATTGTTACCTAAGTACATGGACCAATTTTTTGTAATTGGAAATGTCTTGGCAAGAATAATCTCTTTTATTGTTTCATGTCGGTCTTTTGCATATTATGCTCAGCTGTTGCATGAATTGGGAAGGTTTGGAATACTTCAGTAATAATTAGATGGTTAGTTGTGGAAATAACCTGGTTACATAATTTTGTAAGCGCATTTGCAACAAATGCAACCTTGTTCACCTATTCTATGTTGACATGAATCGACTATAGGCATAAAGTCGTTCTGAGTTACTGCCTTAAAGGCAACTGTGTCTGCAGAGCAATTAAAAGATACAAAATATTGCTGTTTCGTTCGGTAGACCATCCCGCCTTGAAAAACAATAGAATTTGCCATTCACCGTTTGAACAAGCAAAGCAATTCCAATATTATGCTGATACATTTATTTAATGCCCCTAGCATGGAACGGTAACTGATCTGTGCTATTGCTATAAAATAATATCCATTGACGATATTAAAATAGTAGTTATTGTCATTAGGTGTAACAATACCTCCATCAATGATTATTGCAATATTGAAATCTGCATCGGCTTCACAAAATCGGCACTTTTTTAGCAACTTAACACTCAAAAATTTGAACACAAGTTGAACAGCCAACAACAGAACCGACTTTCAATACCAATTAAGCTTTAGACTAACATTTCAACATTTCACCATAGCTAACAATTCTTTTAATCAAATTGATGGTAACAAAGACAAAGGGTAAAATAATCTATATTGTTTCAAAATCACTAAAGTTTGCTCCAAAGCATTTGTCATATGGATTAAACTGAGAGAAGTACTTGCACTCCGATTTCTCGGAGCTAAATTTCCATATTTCTTAGCATTTATATACATCAAATTCAAATTTTACAAGTATCCTAAAAAAAGAATCACATATGAACCGACATCTTATGGCCTAAAACAGTTATTGT
The DNA here is from genome assembly GCA_030570415.1 of Saturnispora serradocipensis. NCBI lineage: Eukaryota > Fungi > Ascomycota > Pichiomycetes > Pichiales > Pichiaceae > Saturnispora > Saturnispora serradocipensis. The sequence continues at coordinate 390,660 of JAJLVS010000007.1, read as the reverse complement.
AACCCAAAACGCAAATTATCTATATTTGCCCAAAATAACCAGGTTGATTACTGTACTTTAGAAGTCGATGGTTAAAATTTTGAGAAAATCCATTTTTTCCAGCAAATAAATTGACTATATATCATTTTATCCGTACACCTTTGTCATATACGTGCAATGTGAGCAAATTTATTGAAGATAAAATTTAAAATGATGACTTGTTAACGTAAAATGGTTTTATTTTAGAAAAATTAAACACTTGATGCGTTTACAATATTTTACTCATTGCAGATCAATAAGTTCAAAAAAATCTTTTTGTGTTACTTTAGAATATACTTCCTTATTATTTAACAAACTTTTGTTGAATAGCTGTACGTTTGTGAAATCTTAAAGATCAAGGCCATTAGATCTTTCCTGCTTCTTTGACATTACAACTTCTACTTTGACCAATTGTAGAAATGAAAAGATTGATAAATCTCTAATCTTGAGTTAATTATAATTCTTCGCATCAGATTTGTTTTAAACAACACATTTGCTGAATGTTATGAGGGGAGGTGGAAGCGCACAAGCAAAAATTAGGTAACACATGTTATATAACTTTTCATTTCTGCCCAAAAAGCCACAACCACAAGCTCATAAGCCATACCTTTCAGAGGCTTTTTTGATAAATCCAGAGCTTATTACTCAAACCGTTAGTTATAAATTTAATATAAAGTAATTATTTCATTAATTATAGCGGCTATTTATACTAATTTGGACTTAATGGATGAATGAGCTAATATAGACAAGAATCTAATATTAACTCTGAATATGTTCGTATAACAAATATCATATGATTCATGTATTAATGCTCAGCTTATTACATGAGTAATCAATATTTACGAAATTTTTAACATCTTATTGTTACTCTGCATATATTATGCTCAGTCAGTATTATGATGTACATAGTTTTCATCATTGTTACCTCTAAAGGATTATTTTGTCACATGTGGCGAAATTTATGTTAGGTTACGATTTCTCTTTTCAGATAAAATAAGCAACATGGAAGTTTCCACCATCTTCAATCGTTTATTCTTTCCAGACTCTTTGAAATATCTTGTCTATTCCTAAAGCTACCGTATTGTTTACTCGAACATTTTCTCATTTTATAGATCTTTGTTACTGTCTATAGATATATGTTGTTTATCTATGTACGGGATAAGGCAAGGACAAAAAATTATATCAGAAATCATGAATTGTTGTAAAATATAAACACGAATTCATTTAAATACTAAGGTGTAAGCTCGTTATTCAATTTTTTGCGTTTTGTTCATAGTATTGACATAATTTAAAATGCATTTATTCATAGTTGATACTTTCCATTATTAAATTCATGCACAAGTCATTATCTAAGGGACACCTGTATACATTGACTATGGTTAGTTAGTGACCATTATTAGGGGGTCTTGGACCAAAAATATGCTCACCGACACGAACGCGAGTACTTCCTTGTCTTATAGCTTTGATAAAATCAGTGGACATACCCATGGATAGCTCGATTCTGGTAAGCCCAAATTCAGACTCTAAGGCCTTTTTACACTGAACCAAAACATTAAATTCGGCATTATCTCCATCTCCATGACTGACAGCATAGCTACCAACGGTCATCAAGCCTCTAAACTCAAGTAGTGGGCATTCCAGTAAAATTACTCTCACTAAATTTAACAGATCGTTACCTGGTGTAGTACCATTTTTTTGTTCCTCCTCACTGGTATTTACTTGGACAAAAACAACTATTTTGGAACCATTCACCTGAGACCTAGAATCATTTAGCTTTTTTGCTTTTTTAATTGTATCAATGCTCTCAACGGCATACAAGTTTTCAATGTTTCTTGCTAGATCTTTTGTTTTATTGGTTTGTAAACCACCAATAAAATGCCATGCAATATCCTTTGGTAAAACTCTAGCCTTTTCAATCAATTCTTGAACATAATTTTCACCAAAGTGACGATATCCAATGTCGTATAGGGCTTGAATATCGCTTGCTGGCTTCAACTTTGAGACACACAAAAGCTTTGTTTTCCCGTTTGATAATTCTTTCACTTTCTCTTCAATTTTATTAGCCTTTAGTTTAAGTTCATTTGCTCTCTCAGGGGAATATTCTAAACTCATATTAGAGCTTGATTAATTTTGATGGTAACTTTAGTATGTGTCCGTCAGCATGTACAAACAAAAGTTGGTCAATTGTGTTTATGCGTTATCGGAATCCTACTGCTGTCAAATGTTGTCTAGTCGTGTCAAACTTGTAAAGCTTTCTCAAGTTCTGAGAGATAACCATAACAAAATTTTCTATTTGTTTCATTTTGACGAGTCTTGCTGAGCCTTCCAACTTTTGACAAGTTTTTCGTTCAATCCCGTCACTTGTTTTGTTAATAACCAACAGATATCTTAACTAAACGGCTATATCAGCTTGATTCAATAATTCTTTAAGAATTCTTTAATCGATCCAATATAAGAAGTAACAAAGGCTTGCAATCTAATCTTTAACAACTCTGTGAGCAGCAAAATCTAGACAAAGGCCCTATGTAAACCCAATTATGTGAAATGCAAATGAACCCTCCGCCATTGCTTACTCAAAACAACAGTTTTCACATTCTTTCAAACTAAAAGGGCATAAGTTAAATGTAATAAATGTAGTGCCGGAATGGGAGTCCTTTTCGTTGGCAGCTAAAGTCTGCATTGTTTTGAGAGAAAGGTTAGCGTCTGCTAAAAAAGCTTTTCTAGCTTTACCATAAGAATAAAAGGACCCATAAATTGCCTCATTAGACATTTGTGGAAATATTATCAACTTTTTCCAAAAGCTAGCGTCTTTCAATGAGATTGGATTGCTAGATATCGCAACTGAATGTAGACACTTGCAAAGAAGAATATAGGGAAAGGAATTACAGATTGAGACTTGACTTTTGACCTGGTATTTATTGGAATGGAAGTAGTCAATTTTTTCCCATGCAAAACACCAAACGAAATCAAAGGTGTAGATATTGAACCATACAAAAGATCGGCTAGTTTGACTTCATTTTTTTAAAAGCAAGAATTAGCCTGGAGGCTGAATCACTAGAAAGTTGGTATAGAGTGGTATAATGCCTGAAAATGGGAAGTTCAATAACTCTTGGTGGAAAACAGGTAAAGCATTAGTAATTGGTTTTGGCTCTGGCCAACTGCCAGGAGGGAAAAAGTCAGGTTGTAAAACAGCTGGAGGAGGTTTGATAGAAAAGTTTGGATGCTCATTCAAATAAAAAATAACATCATTTGCAGAGCAAGATCTTGGAAGATTGCTTTGTTTAGTTTCCAGAACCTTACCGGCTAGTTCATGGAAGAAACGACCTGATGTTCCATCAAACAAAAATGGCCACAAAGAAAAATCAAAACGTCTCTATACACAATCACTTTTCAAAGTGGTGAGTTGCAGTCATAATTGAAACGGGAAAACTCAGCAAATATGTCCTTGACAGCATTATTGTAAAAACCATAATTCCAAGCAGATAGATATAAATACAAATCGCCAACTCTAATCTGGTTGAGTGGACTTAAAGAATCATTATTTCTACCTTGTAGTACCAGCTGTGGCCATAGACTGCATAATTTTCTCAAAAAATGCCTTAGAACAGGCAGGCTAAATGATGAATTTATATAATGGACTGCCACTTAAAAAACGTAGTATAAATGTGTAGGCTTCTTTGTACCATATTCTGCTCAATTCCGCAAAGCAGACTTTTCATGTTTGTTGCTCGGTCTTTTTTCAGTAAGGCAAGAATAGATGGCAGCATTTAAATGCAGCTTTATCTCAACGTAACGGTGCACTGCGTACACTTATGAGATAAAGACAATATAAACTGTATCTAGCAGCTAATTAGTTACATTTACGTGCCGACTTCCATAGCATAAAAGTCAGCAAAAAACTATGGCTTCTTTGCTAATGACACACTTTCACGATCTTCACGGATTACAATAATAAAGCAACATTAAAAAAAGACAATAATTATCTGTGTTTTCGTGGTACCAAAGGAGATCTCTGATGTGCTATCATACATTGGCCATAGCGGTGTTGAAGAGAGCCCGGTGTCAATTTTTGCTGAGCACAAATTGACAGTTGTTATCATTGTATCGTATCATGATTGATTCGGATACCGCCAATTGCATTGTATTCAACAAAGCTAGAAGCTGGTGCTAAAAAGACTTTTGTTCTGTTTTACTAGCTCCAACAACGGTATCACCATATGAATCTAGCATGGGCTGAATATACGTGGGGCAAAAAATTATCTGAGAGCGGGATTTCATACCAATTCTATCGAAACATCATCCGTGATTGTTTTCAGGATTGTTATTGCTTGTCACCAAGGCAAAAGTACAACAAAGGGTATGAAAACAGGATTAAATTTTTGTGTAAATCAAATCATCAGCCTATACCACCTCCCTTCTTTTGAGACTTTACTACTAGCTAAAAAAACAGTTTCAACACACTGTTCAGAAGTAGTTTACCTTTTAAACAAAATCCTTATTTGCCACAAGCAAAGTTTATCAGAACATGCCTTACGTTGATAACTGCAATGCGAGTACGAATAGAAGCAAAAACCAGAGAACATGAAATCTACTACTCCGCACAATATACAAATAGTGTGTGATATCTCAATAAGCACATCTCCATATCATCAAAAAATGCTAGTGTTTTAGCAATTTATCAATCAGCTGCTCGTACACTCATGCAATAAACCCTGCGAAAGAGCTGTTGTTAGTACACTTTCAAATCAAAAAAAATCTTTCTAGATTGATGAATATAAAGTATATCTCCAGACTCCACAGCAACAAGTTCACAAATGTGGTTATCGATTGTTTACAAGATAAGAAAAATTCTGAGAAATTTAGATTTTATTAATCAGCAAAAAAAAACTGACAGGTGATTAGAGACGCCACAGTGTGAATTACTAATCCACATTCAGCTACGGAAACGTATTAAAAGAGCCATGCTAGCATTTAGTTGCCAGTTTCATCTATGACTTAAATAGGCAAACACAAAGAACAAGTATCAGAATGACTAACAAATTGAAGATTGTATTATATGGAACTGGCGGTTTACTTTTTGAACCTATCGTTGAAAGGCTTACTGAATCTTACAGTGATATAATTGAGTTCCCAATTCATGCAATTTCAAGAAATGTAAGTCAAAAAACTTCGTCTTCTGAGATCAAGTATTTCGAAGCAAATTCTGAAGACTTAAGTACTTTTGAACCAGCTGTAAAAGATGCTAACGTCATAATAAATTTGGCTGGTTACAATTGGGACCCACCTATTGAGGCAGCAGTGAAATACAGCGCACCTTTAAAGCTTTATATTGGTCCTCAATTCGGCTCTGAGTTTGATAAATCAATTTTTAGCAACACCGATATTGTCGCAAAATTCAGACACGGTGACAAATGGAGAAAACAAGGGGTCAAAGTTATTGATCTCATAACAAGTCTTTTTGTTTTAGATGGTTTTTTGAATTTAATTTTATTTAACTTTGACAAAGATACCAAGACTGTTGACATTTATGGTGATGAGAATAATAGATTTGACATCTCATTTTTAGAGGACATTGCTTGGAGTGTTGGCCAAATTATACGTAAAGGAAAAGAAGAAGGCTTTGATTCTTTGAAAGATAGGATCAGAATTTCTTCGCAAACTGTTTCAGTAAAGGATATTCTTCAAAGATTTGAAACAAAAAATGATATTAAGCTAACTAGAAATGTCCATCCTAAAGAAGAACTAATTGACAAAGCTGTTGAAAAATCGAAATCCTTTTCGTGGAACGACCTCCTTATTTACTTGAGTGCACTTATTGTTACAGGTCCTGATACCGGCTTACTTTTTAGTACAAACGATGATAACTACGTTAATCCTGAGCAAAAGGTGTTTAAATGGACAAAACTCATCTGAATTTATTGGCCTCAACCGGTTTGAGTAATGTCCGTAGCGGTGAACAGTGAAGCTGTTGGTTTTTATTTACTTATTTTATTTATTGTTGAAGCGTTCTACCTTTCAACTGTATAGCAAAATTAAGATTTATTGTTATTGAGTTTTTGATTGAGAAGCCGCCTTGAGGGATATTGTTAAACTTAACAATACAACTCAATACATTCAAGATATGCCATAAACATTCAATTGAAATGGAAATAATTCTCATTATTACATTGGTACCTTGATTAGGCAACAGTGCATGTTTCAATCTCGTAAAATGAGGCAATCGTTAATCGATATATAGCCCTCTAATCACGTCGTGTTGGTTTGAGCGACCTCGATAGCGAACCATTTAGTTATTGTGTGGTGTGTTTGCGAATTCAAAACAGTATCGACCGGAAAGCCTAATGTTACAAGTCCACTGAGTAATCGGAGAAAGGGTTAGAGAAACACTGTAAATATCAGGCACCGTATTAAATTGTTTGTCAAAGGCTGACATTGAGAAAACACAGCAAGAAATTTATTGCCTAGTCATATATTTCTAAAACTGGTCCATAAGTTCTTGCGGGCAGATTATTGTCCCCAGTTGATGATCGAGTTTCAATGGCTCCGACGTGATATATTCTTTTTATTTATTAGGCAAGACTTTGACATAAGAATCTCAGCTCTGTATTGAATAGACAATATTCCGCCGATATATAAAGTATTCAAACGTTATTGGTATAACATAAATAAAATAACAGTTATCAAAATTATCAAAAGCTGATGGACATGCAGCAGTCTTTGCGTTTGCAATTAACTAAGGAACAAATACACTTAGTACTGGTGAAATTCAATGCTACTTTCACCTTGATCAACAACTGCTTTGAAAAACATTAATAATGATCCCCGATAAGCGGACAAATAGTAGGATTATATATTCTTTTTGTTCCAACATGTTTTTCATCTGATAAGAAATCAGCAATCATTTTGAATGCCTAATTTGGTAATCGAGATTTTTTTATCTTGGATCCATGTTCAAACTAGCATACCAGCTGACCAATATGATTGAGTTTCTGCTCAACATAGGGATGTTGCAAATGAACCGTTAGCGGCTGTCTGTTTGTGTGAGTCATGAAAACATATTTCAAAAACCATGAGTCAAGATAAAAAACTGCCAAATTTGGAGATTGCCGTTGAATATTCTTCACCCAATAAAAACTCGGCTAATAGTAACTTTTATATAAAGTGACCGAGCTTGTGTATTTGTATTTGTAATTTGACACCCTAGTTAGAGAAGACAGCAACTATGTACATTCCAAAACATTATATTGAAACCGAGTGGGCACCGCAAGAGGAGCTGATCAAAAAAAATCCATTAGGCACAATTGTCACATTTGATGAAAACGGATTACAAGCCAACCATATACCGTTCTATCTGGTCGTTGACGAAGCTACAGGTAAAAAGGTTTTGCACGCACATGTGGCTAAAGCCAATCCTCAACTTTCAACATGGACAAAAGGCGGCGAAGTGCTTGTCATATTCAAATCCGCTGATTCTTACATTACTCCGTCATATTATCCAACAAAGAAGGAGACTCACAAGGTTGTGCCAACATGGGACTTCGCCGCAGTACATTGTTATGGTAAAGCTACCGTTATCGATGACAAAGAGTGGGTCAGAAAACAGCTCGATGATATAAGTGGTCAGCAAGAGAAAGACCTTGAAACCCCATGGAAAGTGGACGACGCGCCAGCAGGTTACATCAATGTGATGCAGAAAGCTATAATTGGTCTCCAAATTGAGCTCACACGTACTGAGGCGAAATTCAAGTTTGAACAAAAGATGAGAGATCAGGATATCAAGGGTGTTATTGATGGTCTAGCTGAACACGGTAAGCCTGAAGTGTCCGCTTTGGTTCAAAAGTGCAACCCAACACTCTGATGTTACTTCTTCACTTAGTCTATTTTTCAAGGTTTTTACCACCAGTATTTGGTTAATCCTAAACAGTTCATTAGGTAAGGTACCCAAGTATGAGATAAAATAGTTATCTTTTTGTATTTAACGATAGATGCAGAATTTTAAAACATAATAAAGGGTTACACATGATATGTGGACAAGTTCGAGTAATTGAACATCTCAAAATATTGTAATAAACTACGCTTTGCTTAAGTTATCGATCTTTGTTATAATTTTCATATGGTGGAAATATCGATTTAGTTTGCTTGCGCATTGGTGGTATTTCTGTGATTATTTTTGAATCAATTTCAGTATTTTGATTGTTTTGTGGTAATTTGTAACTTAACAAGCAATTGTTTTGAAAAGTTTTGAAGACATGTTTTGATAGAGGTTCTTAGTCTTTTTGTGTTTTGTGTATCTAGTTATCGATAAAGATTGGAATTCTGCTTTAATTTCCGTGTAATAGCAACAGCGAATTAGCTTGCGTGATTTAAAAGTGTATACTAGTTATTTAGATGTGAAAAATGAAAATTGCTTTTTACATCAGAAACTGCATTAGATTCTAGGTCATCTAATAAATAATACACAGGTTCATCTTCTTCGTATATGTCTTGAAAATCTTTTTGAAAATGCCAAAGTGAGTATGCTCAACGTCTTTTCAGATTAGTTTAACTAACTCCAACGTTTTCAATGTAAGTTAAGGGTCCTGTGTGGAAAAATAATGAAATAATTTTCATGTCTCAAGTTTAACTGCTTACGTTAACCTTCTTCAAAGCATGAGCATTATAATATTGCTATCAACTTTACACAGACTTGGTAGCCACCATATTCAAATTTTGACTGGAACGTGTATCCAGCACAAAAATTCATCATGTACGCTAAATCACCTGCTACCCCACTTCAAAGTTTCAACAACTTTTACTTGAAAGGTTTATTACACTCCTTGCATCAAGATGCTAAAAATTTTTACAGCCTTCCTGCAGTACAGGAAATGAAGCCACAGAACAATAAGTTTAACATAATTGCACTTGAACAATTAATACTGCTTGACTTTACTGCCTATTTTATTTGTTCCCATTTTTTGCAATGTTTTCGTGATTGTATAGTGTTGTAAAATATCTCTTTCTTTGTTGATGAATAATCTAGCCAAAATTTAAAGTTGTTTGTGCTATAGATAATGATTAGCAAATGTGCGCCCATTATGGTTCCACTGTGAAAATTAATGTCTGTACAAGATTCAAGCTTTTGTACAGACCAATCAGTGATATTGAGGATGCATGAATCATACGTAAAGTGTCTATGGATATAGGCAACGTAATCAATTGTTTTTTGACTATTGTTTAATTGATGCTGCTCCGTTATCTGTAATACCGCTAACACTTGCTGTATAATCTTTTTTCCTGTTTGTTCAGATACTCGTGCACGCTTCTACGTAAAAGGCTTTTTAGACTTCATGAATAAGACACTTTATTGTCAGAGGTACACAAACAAAACTGAAAAATAGCAATAGAAAATAAATGCGTACCTAGGGTCTTAAGAAGTTCAAAGCTGGTCAATTATTCGCTATTTCTTTTATATACATGTCCTAGATCTTTTATAGCTACAGTTTTACTGAATATTTTAGCAAGAGAAGGCTAACCTCTGATATACCACTGGATTACAATTTCCCAGTCATTTTACTCAGATTCTAATTCATCAGAAACACATTACCTGTGAAGACCATTACAACAAAGGTGCTAGAAGAGGAACTATTAACACTGGTGCCTATCATCGAAAATCCAGCAAACATGATGGAACGAGACACTCAATAAGGTGTGAGATGTTGAAGATCACAAATTTTATATGCCCAAAGTGGAGTTCATTGAGGTTCTGTCGAATCAAAAACGTGGAGGCTGATTTTAGTAGCCCTTAAGATCAAATCTAAAGTCATTTTTCATAACGTTACGGTAACATGAATTTCTTTGAGAATCATTGAAATCCTTTTCAAAAAAGTTATAAAATGGATTAAGAGATGCCCAATGAAAAATTGCTTAAAACGGGATTGAGCTCCAGATGGATATCGGTAGACATTGCTACGGTGACAAACACGAGAAGGTGGGAAACCTAATCATGCGCTAAGCACTTACATCAAAGCAAGAAAAAAGTGGTCAATGAAGAGCGCCTACTACATCAATATCAAGATTAATATTAGGTGTGGTGATTACATTAACGAAAAAAAAAAGTTCTTAAAGATTTTTCAAAAATGATTCAAAGTTTTTGGTAGAAGACCTGACGTATGCATTATAATCTTCAAGAGAAATGGCTCTGTGGGCAGTAAAGTTGAAGCAAATTCCTTTTGGAGTACCAATTAAATGACAGCCAAATGCAGCGTCACTCATTGCTTGATCAAACCAACAGTCAGTGCACGTATTGGAAGAAATAGCTCCTAGATTTGAAATAACAATTGTTGCTGCTGGGCAAACGTTTTTTTCAATAGATGCTAAAGCTTGCATGGCATCTGAGGGTAGTTTAGGATTTGACAAAAACTCTTTTTCGGCTTTACCGCTGGAGTATAGACACTCTTTGAATGAAGCGTTAAGTTTTTTATGGAAATCTTGACAATATTTCCAGAAGTTTTTGTCTTTGAAAGAAGAAGGACTATCTGCAATAATGTTTGAGTGTAAATATCTTGTGTAAAGTGAGGCAAATGGATACTCCAAAACACCATTTTGGGGTTTAATTTTGAATCTAGTGTTGATAGGAATTGCAGATGTCAAATTGCCACCTTTTAAAATGCCAGTAGACATTAACGAAGTTGACACGAGACCAAAAATAACAGAGGTCACTTTAACATTATTAATTCTTGCAACGGAAATCAGTCTTTTAGTCAATGTGTCGTTGATGTGGTAAAAACTGGAATAGTGGTCTACTAAAGGGAGCTTGAGTAACTCTTTATTGAAATTTGGAAGAGCATTTGCGATGGGGTTCGATGGAGACCAACTGCCAGGAGGAAAAAAGTCCAGCTGTAGTTCAGCAGGAGACGGGTTGATAAAAAAATTGGGATGATTGTCTAGGTTAAATATTTCGTCATCGTATGAGCATTGGCTATCTGCCAATGTCACATTATTTATTGATTCTAAGTATTCACCTGCGAATTGATGAAATAACCGACCAGAAGTGCCGTCAAAGAGTACATGATCTGCCAAAAAAATTAGGATGTCTTTGTAAATGATAATTTTCCAAAGTGGTGACTTGCTACCATATTCGAATTGAAAATAAGTGTACTCATTGAAAATACCATCCACAGCTTCTTGATCATTAATATACTTTCGCTCAGAAAGGTCCACAATCAAATCACTAAGCTTTATCTGTTTTAGAGGCCTTAAAATTGACTTTTGATCAATTTGAAGAACCAATTGTGGCCATTGATTGCAAAGCTGCACGAGCAAGAGTTTTATGTCTGGTAAAGTGAAAGAAGGGTTAGCATATTTGACACCAATTTGAAAATTATAGTAAATCTTAAACAGTGATCTTTGAACTAGACTTTCTTCGAAGCAACAAAGCTTCCTCTCAATTGCCATTTTATTTGTCTTTTCTCTGTATAAAGAAATAAAAGATCAAACGCCAGAAGTGAAGTTTTAACAGTTTTTTTCAAATATAAGATCCGTGACGAACTTGTTGCAATGTCGTTCAGGAATAACAACGATTCAGTTTAATTAAAAAAAAACGCTATACACTAATTATTATATATTCAAGATGTGAGATGTTACAAATCAACCTTTGGTGGTTTCTGTTTCTGTGAGTCATCAAAGCATATTTTAAAAGATATGAGTCAAGATAAAAAACTACTGCCATATTTGGAAATTGCCGTTGAGTATCATGCACCCCGTAAACACTCGTATAATAAAGACTTCAATATAGAGTAACCAAGCCTGTAATTACTGTGCTTTGACACCACAGCACAAAAAGACACCAATTGAGTAGATATTAAAACGTTATCTTGAACCCTGGTTCAGCAAATGTAGTTCTCTTACGGACTGCATTCTCACCAACATATCCGTTCTGCATTTCATATGCCGCTATTATGTGTCGTGTTCGCCAATGTGCCAATCAGACTGCACATAATCCACCACAGCACTGAAAAAAGACCGTTTAACAGGTTAGCTAATCCATAAAGCACGTTTCGCATCGCGTTAGCTGCTCGCGTTGCCACACTACTGTTCATACTGCGCCCGTACACCTTGAGTACACCATAGGCCATGCTGTACAAAACTAGTCCGTTCACGAGGTACATCCCGTAACGCTTGAGCCCGTAAACCTTGGTTAAAACTCCCTGCCTCTCTAACTCTTCGGGATCGTGTGGCGAGTAATGTGCGGTCCCGTTAGCTAATTCGCACCTGTACAGCCCGACGCCTATATCATGTCGGATAACATTGGTATCATCATTACCATAAACAAATGATTCGGTTATGTTAGCAGGCAGCTTGACGTACCCTGAAACAACTGGTACTACCACACCGTCCCTCGTGGTAACCTGTTGGTTGCTCGAAAGTGATACCGAGTAGGCTGCGGCCAAGCCTAGTGCAAATAATTGTAGTAAGTGCATCACAACTCTCATATTCTTGATAATGGTATTTTTTTTCAACTCCACTCGGGTACACTGTATTCAAAGAAACAAAATCTCATTCCTTTTACCTTTTTTTGACTGAACCGCCACGTTTGCCCAGTTTTGAGATCCGTGCGTAGGAAACGACGGCGACAGGATTTGGAAGACCACTGCCAGCACCAGTGTTTGCGTCGCTGGTAACGCCGATGACACCGCTTGCTCCAAAATAAAGTCGATTGGGATCTGTACGAGTTTACTCAAAAACAGAACAAAGAATACAAAGTTGTCGCGATTTGGCGATATCGTGGTGACTAAGGTGAAATTTATTAGGCTGCTGAAAGCAAATAAGAGATTTAGTAAGTCATCCAGATTAAAAGCTTTTTGGGGCTCAGTATAGATTAGCACACATCGAGCGGGAGGAATTGGTTAAGCAGTTAGCATTGTTGGAGGCAAAGGGTTCATTCGAACGATTTGCTCAGCGTTCGCTACACCTGTGCTATTGTTAAGAAGAAAAATAGCTCATTCCGCTCAAGTATCGAATATTGGTTGTCGAACAATGCAACTATCATAGACCAATTTCCGCTGCCAAGAATCGCAATTATGGACGACATCAGCTCCGCCAAAGTGTTGTCAAAGTTGGGCTTGATGTCAGTACGTTACCAGGTTCGGTTTCACAAGATGACGTACATAATGCGGCGTTCCCAGCACCATTTGGACATTACGAATGAATAGTTGTGCCATTTGGTCTAACGAACGCGCTGGCCACCTTCCAAGTATTCATGAATTCGGTATTTGCATCTTTTTTGTATAAATTTGTTATGCTATAATTGGATAGCAATGTCGTCTACTTACAGGACGAAGCCACTTCCAGGAGCAATTGTTGTAGATACTGCAAACCTTACGTGCACATTCACTAATTGTCAGAAAGAAGAAATATGCTTTCTCATATGTTACATTGCATTCTTGGGGGTTGTGGTGGCTAATGGCGGTGTAGCTACCGATCCCACCAAGGTAGAAGCTGCATTGTGGGGAAAATCAACCAATGCTAAAAAAAGCAGAAATTCTTAGGTTTGACAGGTTTTTATTAACGTTTCATTGACCATTATGCTTAGGTCGTGGCTCCCTTGCAAGATTTTGCTCATTAGAAGACATTCTGGGAACAGGAGCAAGACAACGCATTCGATGCAATTAAAAGGAAGATGACGACTGCACCGTTGCTAGTGAGTCCCTGTTTCAAGGAAGGATATCAACTTCGAGTCACGACAAATGCTACTGACTCTTATCTTGGTTTTGTACTTGAGCAGCTCGACCTGAAAAATAAATTACTAGGTGTTTTCAGTTATGGATCTAGGAAACTACGAATGGCAGAGTTGATCCACCCTATCAGAGAATAGGAATTCTTTGCAGATATCAAAGCTTTAAACAAGTTCCGCTCTTACTTGATGTACCGACGCTTTACCATCTTGACAGATCATCACTTCCTTATTTATGTGAAACAGCAAACCATGAAAACAGGAAGAGTCATCCGATGGTTAGACTTTCTCGCCCAATTTGAGTTTGATATTCAATACTTACTGGGTAACCAAAATTCAGTTACCGACGCTTTTTCAAGATCACCAAAGCAGTTATTAGAAGAATGGACTTTGGGAAACAGTTTTGTATCTACTCTTACTGGTAATGAAGCTTTATTACGAGGTGTGAGACAACACTATACTAAAGACAGTGATTTTGGGCTAGTGTACCAAACGCTACTAAACCAAACACTGCCACCACCGAACATCACAAATCACATCAGACATTTTAAGTTGCAGGATGGCCTTTTAGTGTATTCTTCCAACAACCGAGAAGGCCTTATGACCTTTGATAGACTTTGCGTGCCTGAGTCTGAATGGCGGAAGACACTAATACGCCAATGCCATTATGAGGGTCACTTTTGTGATTTCAAGGCGTATGAACTACTATCGAGGTTTTTTACTGGCTAAAACTGATGAAGATGGTAATCAAGTCCATTAGAAGTTGCGACACATGTCAGCGGGCAAAATTAAACAAAAAAGCCACACAAGGTCTTTTCGAAGCATTGGAGATACCAGTAGTAAAGTAAACAAACATTGCTTAAATTTTGTGGAAGGCTTACTAACAACAGCAAATGGGTTTGACACAGTTATGGTGGTAGTAGACCGGTTGTCAATAAGAGCTCATTTTATCCCAAACAAGAAGCCATTGAGTGCAGAAGAAGCGGCAATACTTTAGTTAGACAATATCATCAAACTGCATGGGGTACCAAGACGTCTTTATTCTGACAATTACATACGTTTTACAGCTGATTTCTGGAGAACCATACATCAGAGATTAGGGTCGCAGATATTGTTTACAATAACAAACACTTGCAAACAGATGGTCAATCGGAATGTACAGTTCAGACACACGTTGATTTACTACGCTGTCATGTGGGTAACGAATTGAGCCAGTGGCATACACTATTAGCGATGCTAGAATTTGCATAAAATTCTACTTATCGTAGTGCAATCAAAGAGTGCCCTTTTAAGATTGATTTAGGATATTTTCCCGATGGCCCTTCTTACGTATCCGGAATGACAGTAGAAAGGTTTAGCGCTAGAGCCAACAAGGTAGCAGACAGGCTGAAAACAATAGAGAGACGAGTCAAGGATCAGCTTGTTGAGTACAACAGGACCAGGGAACGACTAGTTAATGACCACAGAACAGCAACAGAGTTTAAGGTGGGAGACTGGGTACTGATCCACAAAGATGCGTTATCATTTGCAGTATTGAAGCATTACTACAAAATTCACCCAGCATATTTTGGACCTTATCGGTTGGTGAAGGAACTAAATACGAATGCATTCGAAGTTGACCTGCCAGTACTTACTAGGAAACACCGAACTATCAATGTACAATGGTTCAAGAAGTATGTAAAGGGTGATGAAAGGTATCCAAAGAGACCACCGCTTATTAATGCTGAAATAACAGAAAGAATACATGAGATAACAGGTATCGCGGGGTTTGACTACGAGAAACTAAGGGTCGTAGAGTTCTGGAAAGATTGTCCACCAGGGCTCAGTTCGATGATTACTTATGAACAGTTTCATAAAGCACCTAAGGAGCTGCAGGACGTATTGGTGACAGAGCAAAGGAAGAAGCTTAAATTTAAGGGGGGGGAGGGGGAAAGAATGTTACGAAGTATGAACTACTAGTCACGTGAACAGGCTTCCACTTAAATGGTGAAATGAGCAATTGTCAAAAGAGAGAACCGGCTGGTAATCAATGGGAACTACATCTATTAAACGTTTTAATAATATCAACGATATGAGTTTTTGTTGACCGAGCACCACGTCTTAAACTATGTTCTGAATGACTATAATAACTAAAGAAGAGCTATAGAGTAAAAGGTAAAGTAAAGGCCTTTTAAACACAAAATAGAAATTAAAATATGTTATTAAATTTGCAATCTCTTACATTCTATTTGTTGAAAAATCTTTTGCGTCTATTGCAACAACTGGGTTTTCTTTGAGCGGTTATTATTTAAAAAATCTGTCTTTTTGAATAGTATTAAACTCATTGAAAGCTTAGTTTAGCAAGGCAGAGCATAAAGATAAAGTTCGTCATTTACACAGCGCCATCATGAATTTCGGACTTGCTGTGGATTCGTTAGATACCAGTTTTGAGTTAAAATGTGAAGGGACTAACATGAGGGTAAAGTTTTTAGACTATCATATTATTATTCAGTTTGCCGGTGACAAATATTTTTGTTCGGCATTTTCCCCCGAAGCGTTTTCCACTACAGTGCAAAGCGATCAACTTTCCCAATAAAAAGCTCATCTGTGACATCTTACAGTACTGAAAATATAATAGTTACTTAAACTTATATTATTGCGAACGTCTTGGAGCAACCATTTCTGTTTCAGAAATTCCTTTGAAGAATAGTGAGGCAACGATATGTTCTTTGTTACAAATGCAATTGTTGTGTATTTGAAGAATAAAAATCCTGTTTAAACTAAAAATACGTATTCAACCAATCTCTATTTCTTTTTATACTCGCTCTGTAAAAACCTATATCTTAGTTGTTTTAAACAATATAAAGATAATTAAATAGAGAGGAAACAGTAGTTCCTTTTATAGTAAAATATCGATTATATAAATAAAGTGTAAATAAGGACTAGCTTGTATTCTATTTAAGGAATACCATTATTTATAATTACACCAATAAGCATGATAGCAATGAAATGGATTGAAAGCATAATGTGATAAATCCAGAGTTTATTACTCAAACCGTTAATTATAAATTAAATATAAATTTATTATATCATTAATTATAGCGGCTATTTATACTAATTTGGACTTGATGGATTAATGAGTCAACATAGAAAGAGATCTAATGTTTACTCTAAATATGTTTGTATGATAAATATCATATGACTCATGTCGTATAATGACATTCATGTATTAATGCTCAGCTTATTACATGAGTAATGCATATTTACGAAATCTTTAACATCTTATTGTTACTCTGCATGTATTATGCTCAGTTAATATTATGATGTACATAGATTTCATCATAATGTTGCTTGGAAGTAATAGAATAAGCAAGCATTGTACTAATTAATTCAACCTTTCATGTAACTTTTTATTTTTATGTACATTAACGTGTTATGAGTGTTACATTGTTAGCTTAGCATGTACTGCATATCAGTGACCATATGGTAGCAACATGTATGATCAATATTAAACATCCTGATTAATAACTGAGTAACACTTGATTACCATTTATTTTGACAGTATTATGCTCAGTTAATGTTATGATGCACATAGATTTCATCGAATAGCAATTGAGAATTGTTTCGTTTACTTTCTAAATACGACTTTATAAAAGTAGTTTATAAAGCAAGTTAAAACCATAATCAAAAAAGTCCGATTGTCACCTTCTCCTCCGACACACTTACTAATTACTGACTATGGGTTAGGGCGCTGTGTAGTTATGATCACCCTAAATAAATGTTACATAAAAAAAAAGACTGTCACGTCCGTTTGAATCTACAGGTTTAATATTGACCACATTGGGTTTTGAGATGTTAAATAGTCAGACTGTCATAGATATTGTCATTTTTGTTGATATGAAAAAGTATTGCAGGCTGTTTTCTCACACCAGACGTACTCTAGCAAAAAGTCCCGTGATGTTGATACTTGATAATAGCAAAGTTATTCACATAAAAAGTCAAAACTATCACGACAATACTCAACTACAATAGTAGCAAATGAATAGTTTATTAGATCAAAGTCAAGTCCAACAAAAGATTTTGGGTGCCAAAGAGTGTGATTTCAGTATTTTACAGTAATTACTATTTTTGGTTAATTTTAAGCATTGATGTGCTGCATAGTAAAACAAAAGTGCTTGGGTAGGGTGATTAAACCGCATACAAGTAAATCGGACTGTGTCTGAGAATTGCTGAGCATATAACTTGAAGGTTACTTTTTTAATTTTTTTTATCTTTAATCGAAAGTTGCGTTATTGTCAAAACATTTTCTGCAGTCTTTTTATAAGGTGAATGTAGACGATTGCTAGAAGACTCAGAAATTCTTTAAAACCAAGAGGATGACTTCTATTTCATGTTTTGTCTTAGTTTTGATTATTTTGATGGCCCGAGTATCTGCAATATTGACTGACACCACCACAGATTTAACATTAAAGGAAGCGTTCAATTTGTACAATAAAACTGCAAACATATGCAACGAACAATTGGGCTTCAATCTTACTGTCCATGTCAACGTTCATTTTGACATCTTATTGTTTTTAGAAGGTGACAATGATGATCCAGATATTTTGGAAAAGATTAATCCATTTGCAAAATGTATGGGCCGGGAAGGAAATGTTGGGGCGCTCATGGTTTTTCCTGGTTCTCTTTCGTCGTTTGCAAGAGTTCACGGTCCTTTCTTATCCTCATCAGAAATTGAAGCCAATAATGTGGAAACTATGAGCGCTTTGTATGACAAAGCGCCTCCAGAAGCTGAATATGATACTCTTGGTGCAAATGATTATATGCAACACCGGAGCATGTTGCTAAGTCATGATTCCCTCCATAAGTACAGATGGTCTATTCAGATGCTTTTCAGTACGATTCTTCAGACTGCTGCACGATTATCATCAAAATTTTGGAAGTGGAGTGCTCCCTGCAACACTTTTGAAAGAAATAAAAGATTCGTGCCCACCAATTTGTTGCTGCTTTGAAGTGATTTAATTATCGTTCGATTATGGGTTGAACTATGTTAAATGAGTTAGTCTTTATTTTGTCAGATTATGGATAAAATTACATCCTATTTCTTAATTATGATTTTCATTTAGTATACCGACTCCTTTTGTTATTAAGAGTTATGATATAAAGAAACAAATTTCCACTGCTATTTCTATTACTGGCACTTTTTGCTAGGAACTTGTTTTTATCCTAATCAGTAATTGAGTAGTATTCAAATTGCGTATTAAGTTTTGAGTGAAAGTCTAGACTAAAAAATCAAATTGATATCTTATTTGTAGTAAAATATAATAGTCCCTAGCACATTCAATTATGTAAGCATTTTTGTCATTACAATATCGAACATAATTATTTTACTTACCTTTCATAGTAGTAACACGAGATCTTACTTTACAGCCAGATGTATTGTGTTCTAATAGTTTCTGATCCCATTTTTAAGATGAATTCTATTAAATATAGGGTAATTTATAAAATTTTATCTGAAACCAAATTTGATGATATTTTGCTATTCGACAGTTTTTAATTAACATTGTAAATGTATACAAATACCTTAGTTATTTAAAGTAATATAAAGATTATTGAATAAAAAAGAAGCAATTTCTTTTCTGCTGAAAATACTGATTATACAAAACAAGTGTAGGTTAGGATTTGCTTGTACTCAGAGGGATGCCTATTTGATTACATTAATCCAATAGATAAGAGAGGAAGGGAGTGGATTGAAGATTTAGTGTTGTTTAGAGGTATTAATACAGTGGGCATACTTCGTATTATGACATTCAATCCTTCATGCGAGTCTTTATTGTTATGCACAATTGCATCTCATGAAAGCTGTTTTGTTAACTCGATATGTCTTGCATAAAACTGCTAATATGCAAGCATCATGTATGTTCCAATTTGTACTTTAATAGTAAATGTTTCGATGAATTAATCAGCAATCCTTAATTGCCACAAGCTTTAACAAAATTTCCAATTATTTTAGCATGATTTCTATATTCTTTTCAAGAAGATAAGAAAAAAACAGACATCAAGAGATAGCCTCTGATCATTTATCAGAGGATTTAAAATTGATAAATTTAGAGTTAAGCATTCATTCGTTAATTACAAATACGGTACAAGGTAAATATGAAGACACATATGGCGACTATATGTATAGCAATTTGGAATTGAAAGATTATTTAATTTGCCATTAACGGTAAATTTCAATCTTAAATTTGGATATCTTTACATCACGGGCACATTATAATTGATTATGATAAGATCATTATTTATGTCTTATGCTCATTTATGGTATTTCTTTTGAACGCATTAGTGTTATTTCGCATATCATAATTAATTGACTCCGTGACGCTCGAAGCTCTTATTGCACTTCATAATATTTACACAAGTGAAACCTCTTCTTTGTATTGAACTCATCAACTTGATTCAACTTTTTTTTTTAATCCAGTAATTGTTGCGCCGTCAAATCATGTATATATGGCAAAACTTGCCATCTTTTACATTTGCTTATATCGTTCAAAAAGAATATTAAGATATGTTATAGCTGTTTCAAGTGTTCAATTTTAATAATTCTATTTCAAAAGACGAACGTTAATTGGGATTCTTATAATAGGGTAAGCATGTTACTAGATCAAAATGTTGATGTAACATTGAAAATGGCATTTCCAAAATCTTTAGCATCTTGTTATCTTATATAATTATAGTCCCTAATATCTCCCTTGAAATGCAGCTTTTAAAATTTCTTGAAACTTTGAAGTTCCTTTTACAGAATAAAAGTGGTAATTTTACAAAACATAATAATTTTCCCTTCTAAAGAAGGTTCATCTTTTCGTAAA
Organism: Saturnispora serradocipensis; assembly: GCA_030570415.1. Taxonomy (NCBI): domain Eukaryota; kingdom Fungi; phylum Ascomycota; class Pichiomycetes; order Pichiales; family Pichiaceae; genus Saturnispora; species Saturnispora serradocipensis. Next base: position 370,089 of record JAJLVS010000007.1, on the reverse strand, counting down.
GCTCAAAGTAGAAAGTAAGCTTATTTCAGTAAAGTCCAAATAATTCTACTTGCTCCACGTTTGACTTTCCGTAAGATAAAAATACATGACACATGTTTTTCAAATAATACGACTACTAATACTATTTGTTATTAAAATATAAATAACGCAAGGCCATGTAAATTGATAATGTATTTGCAATCTGATAATATATATGTGGCTTCTATGTGGTTTTGTGAGCGATAATTTCACCATGATTAATGATAAAAACTCCACGATCATCACCAATCCACTTTTTCCAAATTTCAGCCACAGCTTCACGAGCTTGTGCATCTTCCTCTAGATCGATGTGAAAGTTTTCTTTGGAATAGAGAGCTCGCTGAATATACATGTCACCCACGAATTTCCTCTCTTTGGGTGAAGAATAACACCAGTTATCAAAGCTATAGGTGATGTCTTTGAAACCAACATCTAAAGCCAAGGATTTCAGCTTTCTTCCCATCATTCTATCAGAACGTTTATTGATAGTCTTACGTTGCTCTTCACTGAATTTGGAAAGTGAATCTTGGTACAAAGTAGGATACATAACTGTCATCTCAGAGTCACTCTCCTTACAACATACAATACCACCTGCTTTGCAAACACGTTTCATCTCTGAGAGAGCAAGTTTTGGATCATCTAAATGAATAAGGACCTGATGACAATGGACAATATCAAATGTGCAATCTGCATATGGCAAAGCATAAACACTTGCCACTTCAAAAGATACGTTGGTCAAATTATCAACGTTGTTTAAAGTGGCTTCATCAATTAACGGCTTTGTAGGCTCAATTCCAGTCACAGTTCCTTGAGGGACACGTCTAGCTAAGTCTAGGGTGATAGTTCCAGGGCCGGAACCGACATCAAGTATAGAATCAGTTGGTTTGATAAGATCTTTAAAATATTTGCAGCATGTATCCACTGTTCGCCAAGAGTGTGTTTTAGAAACACTGGAATCATAACCAGCGTAGTAATAGCTTTGCTCCTGCTTATTAGTGCTTTTATCTTTGTATAATGACATTGTATTCGTCGATCAGTGTAATTCTGTCTAAGATGAAGTTAAATAACACATATGTGATCTATTTTTAGCTTCGCCAATGCAAGGAGAAGGCTCACTTTAAAAAATCAGATTGCAGGTGAGACTAGTGTTAAGGTCACAAAACTACTGCGTAAATAATAGTACGAAGATACTGACCAACAATGTATTTCTTTATAAGCAAATCTTTTTCACGTTACTTTTACCGCTATTGTAAATATGATGGTTTTTTAAATTTCTTGGCATCTGCACCCTTGTGCAGGCCAACAAGTTACCACTTAGAGTTGAGGATGCTTCATGTCGGCTGTATAGAAGGTTATCAAATACACATGTTGGTGAACTGTTTCCATGATGAATACAGAAAGCTGATAGCCCACTGATAAAAGTCGGTTTAGCTTTTATCTTTTTTGTATAAATGTGTCATACAAAAGTCTTCAAAAAAAAATAGAGGCCATATCTTTGTTAGCAGTTCAAACCATTTGAATTGCTGCAAAACACTACAGCCTGGAGCAAACAGAAGTGAATTACTGAGCTAAATAGCAGACGGCACAATTTGATTGAAACCACCTAATCATATCACCCATACTAGGAACTTAGCCATAAATAACATAGAGGTCATTTGATGATCACCCTAACATTGCATTAATACTTTCCATCTTGTCGCGCTACTGCAAGGATAGCTTTTAACTTTTGTTTCAGTGTGTATCATATAATCATGATCGGTAACAAAATTTGAGATAACGAAAATTGACGTCGCCAAAACCCTATTGTACATATCTTATGGATGCTTGATGTCAACATATGCCCATTATGAAAACATGATGTTCACTTTCATTTTTTAAAAGCCCCATTTCTTCGTGCTAGAATAAGCAAAAATGGTTTGCCATAAAAATAAGTATGGCCTAGAGATGCCACATTGGAGGTTGTGGAGCGACTTTAGACAAGAGGACGCAAAATCAAGTTGGAGACTGTCAAGCTAAAGACGGAGGAACAACAACTTTATGCTTGAACCACTGAGATAGATCCTTCACCTGTTGATATCAATATGTGGATATTGTGAATTGCTTGTTTAGCCATTTTGTTTCAACAAAAGTGGTAACGATGATGACGGGCAAAACTAATTGATATCGGAACCAAATCAAAGCTGTTGAAAAGACTGCAATCTTTATTTCTTTTCAGTCATTTTGATATCAAACCACAGCATTTGGTAGAAAGTGTGTAGTTTTTAACAACAAACTGCTGGTAATCTTGAAAGTAAATCAATGATGAGTTTTGATTGACGCTATTCTAATAAAAACAAAGCATTTGTCGACAAGGTGGTACAGCATTCAAGCAAAAAAGGAAATTGCATGCAACTCCATCATTAGCTCTAAACTTTTGATGTCACAATAGATGAAATTCAATCACCACTTGCAATTTTCTAAGTTGCTGCACTCGCTTGATGCTACAAAATTGTGAAAGATGTTTGTAAATTATTGCTAATTTGAAAAGCCACTTGTTTCGTACAAAGAGCAGATTATCGTGTTTCACTTGTCCAAAACTTTCACCAAAAAATGGAATAATTAGGTTGTAGAACACCAGATATTCTACAAAATGCTGCATGAAAAAGAATTGTTGACTCTAGTGTTGATAAAGCATACTTTTCATATTGTAGCGTGCATAGGTAAAGATGTAATAACACATGAAATGTTGAAATGATTAATCTAAATGAAATGGCTTCAAGGATATCAAAAGGCAGGCGAAAATATTCGAGTCAAGTAGTTTTCTATTGCACTAGTAGATATGACCAATTTTTTTTTCATTAAAAAAGAACAAAAGCCGACTTATCTTGAGAAAATTGGAGGTATCTTCCTGTTGATGTATGCAATTCCTTCCTTTCGATGTAGAAACAAAATTTTCCTCTCTGAAGGAGGCAAAACTATCTATTAAAATCATGTGCATACGCTGCTGCCTACAATGGCTCACTTTGAGGTTTGACAGCTTTTTAGTGATCTATTTTAATTTTTGTCACGCATGCTTAGAAATATCTCAACAAGCATGTATTCTTAAAAAGATTGATATGCTTATATACAAACTTCATTTGCTTGCTGAGTACTTGGGTGATCTTTTTCTTTAGCGTTTTTATATTTATCAACTTCAAACCTTTGCTCGGTCCTCCATGCTACAAATTCTGGTATAATTGTGATATCAAACACTTGCTTAGCACAATCACTTCTGAGCTTAGTGACTACCGGATCTTTTTTGGTTTTAAGCAAAAAAACGTTTTCTTTTTCGTTATCAAGCGACGTATTGGACATAATAAATTCGTAGACCTTATCGAAAAAAGAACTGATGGTTTCGGCATGATTTTGAAATTTTGAATAGATGCTTGGGTAAAACTTCTCAGTGAACTTGAGCAAGTCCTCAATAAAAAAGTTAAAAATTAGCAGAATCTCAAATTTGTCATTTCTGACTCCAATAACAATATTATCTTGTCTGCCAAAATAGCATTGGCATAGGATTTTGGATAACTTGAAGTTAAAAGCGGAAACGTTTTTTTTCAAAAACAGTAATCTCTCCTCAGCTGTTTCTAAAGACTTAACTTCATCTTCATGTACGAGCCCTCTAACTTTCATTAGCTTGACTTCTGCAAACTTTTTCATTTTATCATCATTGGATGCGTTGATGTGGCATTCTGAAATGATACCATCCACTTCTACAACTGAATAAAAAGGCCATTTTTTATAACTGCCGTGTAGCAAAGCCTTATAATGGTCATTACGTGGGGTGGAATTGTCTTTTTTAAGATAATTCTCAAATTTCAGGCCAATGTATGACATTAGTTTATTTTGGTTCTCCCTTCTATTTGTACTTGCAAAAATTAATTGATCTTTGTAGTAAATAACCTCGTATTCATCACCAGTGTTTAGAGTGATATCTGAAAAAATGCCATTGTGACATAAGATTGTTATGGTTTTTTTCTTAGACTCAATACTCAAGTTCGAAAAGCGTGAAGCTAAATCTTGTTCCTTTTGGCTTGAAGCCTCATATTCAATGATTGAAAGTAAAAGCAATCCAATTCTTGATTCGGTTCTAGGAAATACATAACGCTTGAACCTTTTCAGTCCATAGGTAACATTCCACGATGTTCGTTTATTCTGCTTGAAATTAGGACCAGGTTTGAGATTCGATGGAATTGATATCGGGTTTCCTAGAGCTGAATCGTCAAAGGAAACAACACTGCCAACCTTTGAGTACTCAAATACTATTTTCGGTCTCTTAAACCCAAACGATTGCATGTACTACATTCGGCAAGCGTGTAACTGCTGCTAGTAAGTTTGAGATTCGTTGAGATTCAAATTTATCGCTCACTGCTCATTGACCACGCTGTGTGTAACAAGATTTGAGTTTAGACAGTACTTTGACTATTTTTGCTACATATCTCATGTGGTATGATCACTGGTACCTACCAGATCAACCAGTTAGTGAGCCAAGAAACTTTGGCCAGTCATTAATACAAGGTTAAAAGCCCTATTCCTCTTCAAAGACAAAGAGGCTATATAGTGATCTGTTTATACGCGATGCTTCCAAAGCATATATGGTCCACATCTACATTGAACTTTTTAGTCCATACAAGCTGGTATTTGCGAACAAGTCTGGAGGACAGCTGATTACCGAGCAAACAACAGTTAACAGCTTTGGCATATACTTTGTGTGATCTCATTCTCAGTCGTTTAAGAAACTTGAAGCATCAGAAAACCTAGAGACAAGCTCAAGGATTGCAAAGAGCACCTGGCAGTCCTCATATCAGTAAACATTCAAATGTACTTGACATCTCTCCACACATTGCCTGTCACTATGAAGGACCAGTGTCCTGCGTGAGCCACCTACTCAAGTTGTCTCACCTAAAAGCCAACCAGCGAAGTTACTACCAAACCGGCGTCAACCAAGTAGTTCATTTTGTAGAATATACTCAAGTCCTACTATAGAAGACCTTTTGCAACACCTTCACTAAAAACAATGACAAACCGTTCTTGGCATAAAACAATTGTCATCTACTGGGCACAGCGTTCACAACTAAAAGTGCAGAGTGCCTCGTTATTTTCTGATTACATTTGGCTGACTTACAATTGCATCAAAAGATAAATTTCACATGAACAACTTGTTACTATGCATGTAATATGCCACAATAAAGCCAAGCTTGTTCTGGTCCTAAGTAAGGCACTCCATAGGAACCATAGTCAAACAAAAGGCGTCACAAGCCACAGAACTCTTGAAAGCACAATAGCAAACCGTGGAGCAATCTTTCTTTTTTTCCTGGGGAACTGTGTTTTTGTTGATGCCACAGCTTTGTGGTTATCGTTTATCTACATGCCAAGAATGCAAGTATTGGCGGTATCTGGAGAGCTGTTGAATGCCTTGCGGTGCTTAGGACAGATTCAGCTTATGGAAGCATCCAGTTAGACGGTTTGGGACACATATAAGGTTGTGAGTTTTGGTTGTTAATGGATTGGAGTAAAAACCAGCTGCATTGATTATCTTACAGTTTTTCAGTGGAGTTTCTTCGGTTTGAGCGATCTCCGCGTTGGGAAAGCTAAGGCATTAAAGAAGCCCATATGGTGGAACAGAAAATAGCTGGTAAGTGTGGTTCGTACGGAGTAGGGAAAACTGATCCCTTTGAAAAATTGATGATGAACATATAAATACTGACGAACATCTATCAGCACTGAGAGAAAGTTGGATATGTGAAGCAAATTAAAGGACAAACATCAAATATGTCTACAAACGTTGACATTCAAAAGTCTGAGACGGAAGTTTTGCACGAGGAAGTTTTTGACTCCGACGACACTTACAGTGAAGAGGGTGACAAGCTGGTCACCACCCCATTGGAAAAGGTGAACCCACTAGGGTACACCATTGGTCCGCTCAGTGTTGTGGTTCTCATTTTGCAAGGTGTTGTCGGTACCGGTATTTTTGTTACACCATCATCCATTTTGAAATCTATGGGTTCTATTGGTGCTACATATGTTCTTTGGTTAACTTGTTTTGCTTTGCCAATTTTTAACATTTTCATTTACATTGAATTTGCTGGCTATTTTCCTAAAAGAAATGGAGGAGACGTTGCATATTTAGAGCAAGCTTATCCAAAGCCAAAGTTTTTGGTTCCAACCATGTATGCAGCCATTTCTGTTGTTCTTTCCTATACAACCAGTAGTGCTCTTGCTTTTGGTCAATATATACTATCTGCCGCTAATGTGGAAGTAACCACTTGGAAGTACCGTGGAATTGCAATTGCTGTCTTGTCATTCAGTTGTCTTGTTGTTGCATTTAGTACTAAATGGTCATTGCGTTTACAAAACGTTCTTGGGGGAGTTAAGCTTATCTTTTTGCTTTTCATTGTGATTGCTGGTTGGGTTGTTCTTGGTGGCGGCACCAAAGTTGAAGATCCACATCAAAGTTTTCGGAATGTTTGGGAGGGGACAACCACTGATGGAAACAACATTGCAAATTCTATCATCAAGGTCGTGTTCTCCTATAGTGGCTTTAGTTATGCCTTTGGTGTTGTCGCTGAACACACTCGTTCTCCTAACAAAACTGAAGAAGAAAACAATAAACATCTATTGAAAACTTATTCGGTCTACGTTCCCATCTCAATGTTTGTTATTTACATCATTTACATCCTAATGATTACCAGTTTTTACGCTGCAGCATCGCCTGAGGAAATCAAGAAATCCTCCATTGGCATTGCTACTCTTTTTTTTAAGAAAGTTTTTGGAAACGAACGTGCTACAAGTGCTTTATCTGCGATGGTCGCGTTGTCTGCTTTAGGACATTTGATTACAGCTGTTGTTTCACATAGCAGAGCCTTGAGAGAGTGTGGTAGACAGGGTGTGCTACCTTTTCCTACTTTTTGGACTTCAATTCGTCCACTTGGAACTCCTCTTGGCCCTATTTTTATTACCTGGCTTATTAACACGATCATGATTCTTGCTCCTCCTGCTGGTTCTGCATATAACTTCATTGTTGACTTGAGTTCATATTCTGGTTATATTTTTACCTTATTTTTGATCGTCGGCTTACTTAAAGTCAGAAGAGATCGTAAATTGAGAGGTTTGGGAAACAAGGGACACTATTTGCCATTACCATTCATTATAATCAACTTTTTGTTCCAATTATTTGTGATTGCTATTGCTTTTGTGCCACCAAAAGGAACTTTGATTGGAAGTGATGTCTCTTTCTTTTATGCAACGTATCCAATCGTTACCATTGGTTTGCTTTTCCTTTGTGGTGGATACTATATTGTTTGGAGGTACGCGTTGCCAAAGATTGGTAATTACGTTCAACGTGAACTTATCTATCACCTTCCAAATGGTGAATTGGGTAACACTGTCGTCAAGGTAAAACTTGCGGAATTGGAAGAATGGGATAGAGAACATAACACTAATGAATATGGTGTTGGTCACAAAATTGATTTAAAGCCAACTAATTCAGGTTCTTCTCACTCCTCCTAATTTGCCAACGCAAACCAAACTATTAGTTTCTAAAATTTTATGGCTTTATAATCTCTGGTAGATGTACTATATATATTGAACAAAAGTTTGAATACAAAAGTTTACACTGACTTTTCTTTGTCAAGATGAAGGTTTTTACATCCTTTAGCGAATAAAATTGAAGCAAGGGGATATAAGCCGTAATTGGGTTGTTAAGATGTGGCAGCCTGATCGCCACAGACGCAGATTTAATTACAGACAATTTTATTTTTGTCACCACTGCCAATTACTGTCGAAATAATAACAAAAGACAGTGAGCATATTTACTATGCCATTTTTAAAAAGAAATGTTCAAGACATATATCAGAAAATGAAGCCTCGTATTATTTATTAGATGACCTTTATTCTAATATAATTTCTAATATAGAAACCAATCCCCACATTATAATTTATAGTAATTATATACACATTTTAGTCAAGCAAGCTAAATCGTTATTACCGCTATACAGAAGCTGTGACAGTTACACTTAAAAATTAACGTTTACATAGCAACTGTTAAGTATTTTATGATTTGGAAGATTTTCAGCAGCAACGATCACAATTGTTAAAATAAGAAGCAAGAAAACTACCGTTCTTTTTCAAAAAATCCCGTTTTCTCCTACCGAGAACAGCTTTGTTGGCAAGGTAGAGCAAGACTTCAATTGTAGTGCAACTAAATCTTTGTCACAAGAAAATACCGAGCAGGAAGAGAAAAAAAAACTACATTGTCATGTCACATTATTGTTTTACGTTTCATCTTACAGGCAGTGCTACATTTTAATGGTTTCAACTTCCAAGTCAAGTTATGAAGAGTTGAGACTCCTGTATAAAGAACCAACTAAGTTCAGGAAGTTTGTGTATGATCTCATTCTATGGCTTTTTGTTATTGTGTTTGACTGTTTTTTTAGAGAAATTAAATCTAGAGGTGGATATAGAGTTCCAAAGAACGAATCTATCATCTTTGTTGCTGCCCCACATGCAAATCAGTTTGTTGACCCAATAATTCTGATGTCGCAAGTCAAAAAAGCTTGTGGCAGGAGAGTCAGTTGCCTCATTGCTGAAAAATCGCATCGTCGTAAGTTTATTGGATTGGTATCAAGGTCTCAGCTGGCAATACCTGTCAAAAGAGCTCAGGATAACTTAGCTAGCAAAACGGGAACAATCAGATTAGATCCCGTCAATGAGCTTAAAGTCATTGGTAAAAATACCAAATTTTTATCAGAATGTGAAGTCAAGGGATTGCTTGCCTTGCCTAAGACCATTGGTACCGCTGATGTTGCAGAAATTGTTTCTGATACCGAATTGTACTTGAAAAAGCCATTTAAGTTTACTAATGAGGAGAAAAGCAAAGAAGGTAAAGCATTGCTTTCGGAAGGCATTTCATTCAAGTCAGCGCCTAAGATTGACCAATCCGAAGTTTATGCTCAAGTATTCGAACATTTAGCACATCACCACTGTTTAGGCGTTTTCTCCGAAGGTGGGTCTCATGATAGACCTGATTTATTGCCATTGAAAGCCGGAGTGGCAATTATGGCTCTTGGTGCTATGGAGGCAAATCCAGGCCTTAAAATCAAAATTGTTCCTGTCGGTATGAACTATTTTCATGCCCATAAGTTTAGATCTAGAGCGGTCGTTGAATTTGGGTTTCCAATTGAAATTCCTAAGGAATTAGTCGATAAGTATGCTGATAATTCAACTTCAAAAGAAGCGATTAAAGAGCTTTTAGCAATTATTACCAAAGGTCTTGAGGCTTGTACTGTCAGCTGTCCAGACTTTGAAACATTGTCTGTTGTCCAGGCTGCCAGAAGACTTTATGCAAATAATTTTTCTGCAAGCTTAGGAGCAACATCTGTTGTTGAAATGAACAGACGTTTAGTAAATGGCTTTCTTCATTTCGAGGAGGAGCCAAAAACTCAGGAAATTAAAAGAAAAGTGCTTGATTACAATGACAACTTGAAGTCATTAGATATTGCAGACCATTCTGTTAGTCATGCCATTCAAAAAAACAAATTATTTGTATTTGCTGATTTTCTTACAGACTTATTTCAAGTTGTCATTTTGTCACTACTAGCCTTACCAGGTGCTATTTTATTTGCGCCTATATTTATTGCAACTAAAAAAATAAGTGAAAAGAAGAGGATTGAAGCACTTGCCGGATCGACTGTTAAGATCAAAGGTAACGATGTGATTGCCACATGGAAGATTTTAGTTTCAATGGGATTGTCGCCAATTTTATATACATTCTACTCTACATTGGGAATTTTTATTGTTCAAATGTACTATCCAAATATTTCCAAAATCATGGCTTTCGTTTTATTCTATGGCATTTCTGTCTCAATCACTTACTCTGCATTAATTTTTGGTGATAGAGGCATGGATCTTGCAAAATCTCTCAAATCCAACTGGCTTATGTTAAGCAACCAGAAAGGGTTAAGCCAGTTACAAGAGCAAAGAGTACAATTGTCAAAAGAAATAACAGAGTATATTAATGAAATTGGACCATCTATTTATCCAGACTTCAACTTGTTTGAATATGAAAAGAAGGAGGAGAAAAAGCGTTTAAGAAAAATTGAAAAGAAGAGAAGTAAACTTTCAAGTAGTTTAAATTTAGACAATTTGGATTCTGAAGATCAGTTAGAAGAGCTGAAAACTCAAGAGTTACGTCAAAGAAAACTCAATAAAAAACAAAAGCCTGAGGAGATTGGAGATGTAAAGCGGGAAATGATGATGGATACAAAAATTATTGCAGATATTGGCGATTCGGCATCCACCAGTGAAGTTTCCGAAGGTGAAACATCTGAGAACAGTGATAGCGAAGAGACAGAGAAGGAATCACGATCAAATTCCATTGTTGAATTAGTTAGGGAAAAGATTATGGAAGCGAGAGAAAATGAAAAGTAGTATTTAATGCTAGTATTTATTAATTGTATAAATAGATAATATTAACATGTATATGTTTTAGCTTTCGAACTGAACTGAAAGTAAAAGCCACAAATTGCTATTACAACCTAGAAGGATGACCAATCCCAATCGACAGGCATATCATTGAGATTATCAACAACGGTATTTCTTCTTCCTTCTCGTCTTTTATCATCTATGTTTGCACCAAGGTTATGATCCCTAGTCGTATGGTCCAAAACATACTCTTCGTATTTAAGGTAACAGCAGCGACAAACTTTACATAGATGCTTCCCATTCGACTCTCTTTCTCGGCTGATAATGTCTTTGTTATCGTTACTGATTGTTTTACTAATTTGTGTTTCCTCTGCTGATACTGGGATTTCCGATTCTGGATTGCTGGTGTTAGTGACAGAGTAATCTTGGCGAAATAAGTTGCCTGTTGGTATATTGTTGATGCTATTGTTATTATTTATATCAGCTGAACTTTGATGCAAATCGTCACCCCAGTCAGGTCCAAACAACGTAAATTGTGCATCGTCGTCCAAATAAATGTAGTTCAGTAGACATTCTCCACAGAATAAGTCTCCGCAACTACGGCAGTGGTGTTTCCTTCGTGTTTCTGTCAAGTAGTTGAAAACTCGTCCGCAATTTGCACATGAAAACCTGCTAGAATCCGGCTTCCAGTGGGCCCTTGATGGCTCATCATACAGCTGTAGGTTTTCTTTGCCATTTGAGATACCCGTCACATCTTTGAGCTTGTCCCAGTAGTATCTGAAGGAGGAAGAGGACGATATTGAGGTGGAGGAGTTTGTTTGATTAAGTGGCGGCCTCTGATGTACGTCGAACGTCGCACTATCGCCATCGGTCAATCTTAACACAGCTGGTGTGTACATTGGTCGGCTCTGTGTGTTTATCTGTTTCAAGTGTACATTTTGTGGATCTCTGAATTTCGACATATTAGAAGAAACTTGGTGATGTTCTTTAAGTTGAATTTTGTCAACACCTCTCTTTTTTTACATTTATAACCAGAAAATGGCAATCGATTTACCTCTTCTGAAGGTTGTAAGGATCCTACTGTTGCTGACCATTGCGACATGTATTGGTACTGCTGCAGTGGGAGCCCGTCTTTTCTCGGTGATTCGTTTTGAGTCAATTATTCACGAATTTGACCCCTGGTTTAATTTTAGAGCTACCAGACACCTTGTGGATAACGGACTTTACTCATTTCTCAATTGGTTTGATGAGAAGACTTGGTACCCTCTTGGTAGAGTTACTGGTGGAACCCTTTATCCTGGTTTGATGGTCACCGCTGCGTCTATTTACAAATCTCTTCACCAGTTAGGTTTCCCAGTTAACATTCGTGATGTTTGTGTTATGCTAGCTCCTGCATTCTCCACGTTGACTGCATGGGCTACTTACTCCTTTACCAAGGAAATTGCCGTGTCCTTGCCCTCATTGAAAAGCAAGACATTGACTTCTTTATTTGCTGCTGCATTCATTGCAATTGTCCCTGGTTACATTTCTCGTTCTGTTGCAGGATCCTACGATAACGAAGCCATTGCAATCACCTTGCTTATGACTACTTTCTACTTCTGGATCAAGTCTGTTAGATTGGGTTCCATTTTGTACGCGTCCGTTACTGCTATATTCTACTTTTACATGGTTTCCGCTTGGGGTGGTTACGTTTTCATCACCAACATGATTCCTCTTCACATCTTCATTTTGGTGTTGATGGGAAGATTCACACAAAAGCTCTACATTAGTTATTGTACATGGTACGTGCTCGGTACTTTGATGTCCATGCAAATTCCATTCGTGGGTTTTCTACCAATCAAATCAAATGACCACATGGCAGCTTTTGGTGTCTTTGGCCTTATGCAATTGGTCCTATTTGCAACATACTTAAAGGGAACTTTGTCCAAGGCTAAGTTCCAGTCCTTGATGTACATCGCAGGTGCACTTATTTTTGTTTTAGGAGTTGGTGGCTTATTCTTGGCTACAAAACTTGGTTGGATTGCTCCATGGACCGGTAGATTTTACTCTCTATGGGACACAAGTTACGCCAAAATTCACATTCCTATCATTGCTTCCGTTTCCGAACATCAGCCCACCCCATGGTCCTCATTCTACTTTGACTTGAACTTCCTTATCTGGCTTTTCCCAGTTGGTATCTACATTTGTTTCCAAGATTTATCAAATGAAGCGATGTTTGTTATTATTTATGCTCTTCTAGGCTCATACTTTGCAGGTGTCATGGTTCGTTTGATGTTGACCCTCGCACCTTTGGTGTGTGTTGCAGGTGCTTTGACCATTGGTAAAATCTTTGAAATTTACATGGACTTCAGCTCCATTAGAAAGAACTCCCAGAATTTCACCTTTGCCTTTATTTCAAGATTGGTTGTTCTCGGTACATTCTTTTTTTACCTTTACTTCTACGTGAAACACTGTGTTTGGGTTGACTCAAATGTGTATTCCTCGCCATCTGTTGTGTTGACCAGCACGGGTAGGAACGGACAGCCTACTATCATCGATGACTACAGAGAGGCCTATTACTGGCTGCGTATGAACACCGAGGAAGACGCCAAAGTGATGGCATGGTGGGATTACGGTTATCAAATCGGTGGTATGGCAGACCGTACTACCTTTGTCGATAACAACACTTGGAACAACACACACATCGCTACTGTTGGTAAGGCATTTGCTGTGTCAGAGGAAAAGAGTGAGGTCATCATGAGACACCTAGGTGTGGATTACGTGCTAGTTATCTTTGGAGGGTTGCTCGGTTATTCAGGTGACGATATGAACAAATTCCTATGGATGATCAGAATTTCTGAGGGCATCTGGCCCGATGAGGTCAGCGAGAGAAGCTACTTCACTGAGCGTGGCGAGTACCGTGTTGACGATGCGGCACCAGACGCACTTCAGAATTCGTTGATGTACAAATTATCATATTACAGGTTTGGCGATCTCTTCAAGGGCAGATCTGCACAGGATAGAGTGAGACAGCAGGTGATATCCGCGGCACATGCTGAGAAGATTCAATTGAACTCCCTAGAGGAGGTTTTCACCAGTGAGAACTGGATGGTCAGAATTTACAAGTTGAAGCCTGAGGACAATCTCGGCCGGGATCTTGCTGATGTCTCCACTGCTGAACGAAATGAACCTAACAAAAGGCAAAAGAGAATGCAACTTAAGACCAGACCCAGTGCGCTTGACCTTCTTGTATAATGTCCGTTTTTTACTCAATTTATAAAAGTATAAAATCACCATTCACGTGACTTTTCAATGCTCTTTTTGAAGAAAAAAAATTTTTTAGAAGCAAGGAAAATTTTTTTCCTTTTTCATCTGTACTAGCTTCCTTCTTTCCCTTATAATTGGGCTTTATTTATAGGAAATGAAGTACGTCGTTGTCTCAGGTGGTGTTATTTCTGGTATCGGGAAGGGTGTCCTTGCATCCTCTACCGGTTTGCTTCTTAAGACACTTGGTTTAAGAGTCACTTCGATCAAGATTGACCCTTATTTGAACATTGATGCTGGTACTATGTCGCCTCTGGAACATGGTGAGTGTTTCGTTCTTGACGACGGTGGTGAAGTTGATTTGGATTTGGGTAACTACGAAAGATATCTTGGTATCTCTTTGACTAAAGACCACAATATCACCACTGGTAAGATCTACTCTGCCGTTATCGAAAAGGAAAGAAAGGGTGACTACCTTGGTAAGACCGTGCAGGTTGTGCCTCACATCACCAACGCCATTCAGGACTGGATTGAGAGAGTCTCTCAGATCCCAGTTGACGACTCTGGCGAAAAACCAGACGTTTGTATTATTGAATTAGGTGGTACCGTTGGTGACATCGAATCCGCTCCTTTCGTCGAAGCATTAAGACAGTTCCAATTCAGAGTTGGCCACGAAAACTTTGCTTTGATTCACGTCTCTTTAGTTCCTGTCATCCACGGTGAACAAAAGACCAAACCAACACAAGCTGCTATCAAGGATTTGAGATCTCTTGGGTTGACCCCTGATATGATCGGTTGTAGATGCTCTACTGCCTTGGATCAGCCAACTATTGACAAGATCGCAATGTTCTGCCACGTTGGCTCTGAACAAGTTTTGGCTATCAGAGACGTTAACTCTACTTACCACGTTCCTTTGCTTTTGAAGGAACAAAAAATGGTCAGATACCTTTCTAAGAGATTGAGATTAGATGAATTGAACATTTCTGTTCACATGAAGGATAAGGGTCAAGAACTATTCTCCAAGTGGTCTTCATTGACTAACCAGCACGATCGCTCCTTTGAAAAAGTCACTATTGCTATTGTTGGTAAATACACCAACTTGCACGACTCTTACTTATCAGTCATCAAGTCTCTCGAGCATTCAGCAATGAGATGTTCAAAGAGATTGGAAATTGTGTGGGTGGAATCCACTGATTTAGAACCAGAAACTGAAAACGTTAATAAAGGTAACTTCCACACTGCTTGGCAAATGGTTTGCAAGGCAGATGGTATTCTTGTTCCAGGTGGTTTTGGTTCCAGAGGTATCGAAGGTATGATTGCTGCTGCCAAGTGGGCTAGAGAAAACAAGGTTCCATACTTAGGTGTCTGTCTCGGTCTTCAAATTGCTGTTATTGATTTCGTTAGAAACGTTCTTGGTGTTGAAGGCGCATCATCTGTTGAATTTGAACCTGAATTGCCAGAAGATAAACAAGCTGTTGTTTACATGCCAGAAATTGACAGAGAAAGACTTGGTGGTACCATGAGATTGGGTTTGAGACCAACCGTTTTCCAATCAGGATCCGAATCTAGTGTTATTAGAAAGCTTTACGGTGATTCTCATGAAGTTTACGAAAGACACAGACATAGATACGAAATCAACCCAGAACTCATTGCCAAGATCGAAGAAAGGGGATTGAAATTTGTCGGTAAGGATGAAAATGCCGAAAGAATGGAAATATTTGAATTGGAAAACCATCCATTTTTTGTTGCTACTCAGTACCATCCAGAATACATTTCAAAAGTCTTGGATCCATCTAGACCATTCCTTGGTTTAGTTGCAGCTTCTGCTGGTTGTTTGAACGAAATTCTTCAACAAGACCTTAAAAAGAAGACCAACGACTTCTAAAACCATCACCATAGCTTAAAATTAGATTACATTTTTATAACCTTTTTTTCATTCTATTTCCTATAATTAATATAAAATGCGCATATAATGATTAGAATAACATTCCCACACCGCTCTCGCCAACTAGCACATTCAACCTTGGCACGAAGTTTGAACATGGTGAAAGGAAACTTAATTGTGAATTTTTATATGTACACATTGAAAGTATAGGCAGATAAGACTTTATAAACTGGGGGACTTTATATGCCAAACAACAGAAAAGACAAAACTAAACAGCAGCTTTACCTAAATCGATAACCACTTTTAAAAAAATGCTTGAAAGAACAGGAATCGTAAGGTTGTCGTCAAAATTCCAGATATCAATTCCTTCAGAAAGGGCTGCAATAAAACCGCAGGAAAGAGCCATAGTGTGAAGGCCAAGGGCGTTTGTGTGAGGATCGTACTCGAAGCCGTAAGTGTATTGTGGGTACTTTGGCACAACGAGGCCGTAGAAAAGGTAGCATGCAATGACACCGGTAACAAAGGCAGCAAAGGAGCCAACAAGAGACTTACCTCTTGCAATCTTAGGGGAATACTTACCGTATGCTCTCCCGATGGTGGAAGCTGCAGTGTCGCACCAAGATAGCAGCAAGACTGACATCACACCAACGTCCTGATTGAAAAAACCAAGCGCAAAACTGCAGCCAAGTAGATACCAAATGATACCATTGATACCATTCACCTCCTTTTCTCTCATGAGAAACCCAACTACCATTCCATATGCACGATTGAACGCCTTCCAGCGAAATCTGACGAGATCAATCGCTGTTATCACCGCACACGCAACAAGTAAGGGTCTCCATAGGTCAGATGCCCTGAGGCCCTGCGCTTGTAAGTATAATGTGAGAAACCCAATAGACGAGTGCAACGTCTTACGAGGGATTTCGTGTTTATGAATAAAGCTGCCAAAGTTGTGGTACGGCAACGTGTGTGTCTGCTGTATCACCCCCAAGCTTCCGGCTTCCTTCTTTAGGTCCTCTGTGTCTTCTTCCTCCTCCTCTTCCTCCACGTCACTGAGTTTGTCTTCGTCGAAGTCCTCATCGTCTGAAAGCACCACCGTATTTGAGATCGTGTAGTCCGGATCCATCGACTCGTCGTAGCTGTCTTCTATAAATGACTGCTCCCTCCGCTGCGCACCTGTAGCTACCATGACTGTTTGCTCTTGCTATCTAAAGATCAAATCAACGGTATACACTTCTCTTTTTCCTTCTTTTTTTTCCGTATGTCAAAAGATGTAGATTTACGCGCTCAGTGTCATGTGACAGACATATGTTGTAATGAAGAAGGTGGACGTTGAACAGCTGAAAAATGCAGCTGGAACAAGCCCACCCTACTCATAGCAAAATGCTCTTTAAAAGGATACCGGTTATGGTACTTATTGCTAAGAAAATGTAGTGTTTTAGTGGATTCTTCCACGTTGAACCGTTCTGCGAATCGACACAGGTCTTGATCCTGCGACCGTGACAGCAGGCGCCGTGTAGGGAACAATGCCAGACCACCGCTTCAACTGCAGCTCTTCACTGGCAATGGCTGTTTTGCCAACAACAAGCAGCAGCCTCCGCAATCCCTGCGTGAGTTCCGTCACAAGCTGCGGATTGATGCTGGACACGTAGACGTTGACTATGTGGTTCCTAATGTCTAGCGAGTGGATGCAGCAGTAGGCCTCAAATCGCTGATTGCTTAGAATATTGAGCTCCGATTCAGGGAGCACCAACGGCATGTTGGGAGCGTGTAGCATGGTTCTGGCGTCGATGGACTGGAAATCGCTGCTTGGGACACTAATGAGTCCAGTAACCTGGGTCTCCAAGCACTCAGCAAGGTCATACGCACTGACGCCTTGAGAGTCAAGCATGGTGACGCAGTTGAGCCCCACAAAGCCGTTGGCATGAAGCTTCATTTGATTTTTGTCGTAGTACGACAACTGCAAAGGCGATCTGTTAAGCAGCGGAGTGAAATCAAATCTTGGCTCATTGTCAAGCTTGTGTAGCGGACACAAGATCTTGAAGCTTCTGATCGTGGACGCAGACACCGCGTTGGCGAGTGGCACATCCATCGAGATCGCTGGCAAGTTGACTATGTTGATGTATTCTGGAATATCCAACTCTCGGAGCAAGTCCAACTCCCTGACGCTCTCGTTCAAAATGATAATATGTGTCAACGCCACAGACTCCATAATGAACCTAACAATATCAACACCGAAGCCCTTGGTCCACCCGGGAGTGTTGATGATGGTAGACGTTTTTGCGTTGTCGGAGTCAATTAGATTGCCCAGGTGGCTAAAGTATGACAGCGGCAGCACAGCAGGGGTATTGAATCCGTAAAAGCGAGTCTTCTGCTTTGCAAATGGTATCAAATCAGGTATTATGGTGCCAAAAATCGGTGTGTCTAGCGTAGACAAGGACAAAGTCAAAGGATACGTGAACTCAGGTTGCCCTGGGTCTATGTCCAGCACATTGACCTTGCCACCGGTAAGCTCAATACTTTTGTTGCAGAGAAACTTGGCCAGCGTTGACTTACCAGTGTTCTTGTTACCCAAGATCAGCACTTTCAGAGGTGAATGTGGTGTTGCAGAGCCGACCAAGTTGGTGGCCGTGCTTATCCAGGAGTCGTGGAACGTGTTTGCTACAACATTTTGCTCACTGCCGGTGATGATTCTAAACATGCACTGGTTAGTGACTGCTGGCAAGACGTATTTCAAGTGCTGTTGCACGCTAGAAACATCAGCTAATCCAATGTCATGGTCAGAGATCTCGATAATGGTACAGAAACTACCGGAAAGCGCTTCGTGCCTGAACCTGCCATCGTCTCCCTTGCACTTCAGCAGTGGCAGCGAGCTCATTGAAGTCGCCGCTATGCTCACTGGGGTTCTCACCTCGATTTCGTCGATGCACAATGTACCAAAAAGCACGCTAACGGTGTACTGGCCCTGCACCAGCAACGACTCGCCGCTCTGGAGCCCCACCACTGCACCACCGCGTGAGTACCTGACGTTCACGTCCGTGTTGGGGTAGAAGTCCGACTCTGTGACCACGGTGGGGGCTTCTTTACCCAGATCCCATTTGTTTGAAAAATCAAAGTTGAGTGAAAACTCGTCGATGGGAGTGATTTGTTCACCAGCAGAGGCGTCTGAGTTGCCGTTGCTATCATCCAGCTGTCTGGCCAGTGCCGCAAACGCTGATTTCACTGGAATCATGTCTTTTAATCGCTTTCCTCTTGAAATACGTCACGTGACCACTGTTGCAACCAATCAAATCGCTTGAAACTTTTATTTGTTCTCTTTTTACTAAAAATGGTGAGATTCAAATTTCAATTAAGGATTATGTACCCTTTTATCATCAAATATGTCTGAATACAAGCTCCAAACACCAGGTTTCGACGCCAGATTCCCACAACAAAACCAAACCAAGCACTGTTTCCAGTCCTACGTTGACTACCACAAGTGTGTGGCTATCAAGGGCGAAGATTTTGCACCATGCCAGGTGTTTTTCCAAACTTTCCAATCTCTGTGCCCAACAGACTGGACCACCAACTGGGACGAACAAAGAGAAGCCGGTACCTTCCCAGGTGATTTATCCATTGAAAAGTTCAAATAAATTATAGCAACTATTTATCATCATATTCATTTCTCTTATTCTTTGATATATTATATATTATAAGTAGATATTAGCAAAACTTACATTATTTTACTATTATTTTTAATCACTATTTTCACAGTTAGCACATGCTGTCGTAAGGACCGTGGTTTGATTACTGTGGTTTCATGAACTGTCAATTGATGTCAATCGGTCTCTTTTTCTTTATTGGTTTTAGCTCCCACCTCATGTCACCCGTTCACCAACTTTTCTGTAAGATGTTTGATATGTATTCTGGGTGTTCACCCCAGTTGATTGACCTTTTTCGTGTTTTGATCTTGTGATTACGTAAGCACCATAGTAAAATAAAATTTTCTTCGAAAATCAATATGTATATAGCCTTTGATATGTGTTCTTTTTATTAGCTTTCAGTGTATATTAAGTGTAAACGAGCTATGAGTACTGCAGAGATAGCTGTTGCGGAACAAAAGCCTGCGAGCGAGCAAAAGGATGCTCGTACTGCGGCCCACACACACATCAGAGGACTCGGTCTAGACGAAAGAGGTGTTGCCAAAACAGTTGATGGCGGGTTTGTTGGTCAAACCGAAGCTCGTGAAGCGTGTGGTATCATAGTAGACATGATAAAGGCCAAAAAGATGTCTGGTAAGGCGATTCTTCTTGCTGGTGCACCGGGTACTGGTAAAACTGCCCTTGCACTGGCTGTTTCCCAGGAACTAGGTCCAAAGGTGCCATTTTGTCCAATTGTCGGATCTGAACTATACTCTGTTGAAGTCAAGAAAACGGAAGCCCTTATGGAAAATTTCAGAAGAGCCATTGGTTTGAGAATCAAGGAAGTCAAGGAAGTTTACGAAGGTGAAGTCATTGAGTTAACCCCTGAAGAAGCCGAAAATCCACTTGGTGGCTATGGTAAGACAATCAAACACGTTCTTGTTGGTCTTAAAACCTCAAAGGGTACTAAGAACTTGAAGTTGGACCCTTCAATTTACGAGGCAGTTCAAAAGGAAAAGATTTCTGTTGGTGACGTTATTTACATTGAAGCAAACACTGGTGCGGTTAAAAGAGTCGGTAGATCAGATGCCTACGCTACTGAGTTTGATTTAGAAGCAGAAGAATACGTCCCATTACCTAAGGGTGATGTCCACAAGAAGAAGGAAATTGTTCAAGATATTACATTGCACGATCTAGATATTGCTAATGCTAAACCACAAGGTGGTCAAGATATACTTTCAATGATGGGCCAATTAATGAAGCCAAGGAAAACTGAAATCACTGAGAAATTGAGAACAGAGGTCAATAAAATGGTCTCTAAATATATCGATCAAGGTGTTGCTGAATTAGTCCCTGGTGTTTTATTCATTGACGAGGTTAACATGCTAGATATGGAGTGTTTCACTTACCTCAATAGAGCTCTCGAATCTGATATTGCACCAATTGTTATTTTGGCATCTAACAGGGGTCTCACCACAGTCAGAGGTTCCGGTGATGATATGAAGAGTCCTCATGGAGTTCCACCTGATTTAATTGATCGTTTGTTAATTATTAAAACCTTGCCATACACTCACAATGAAATCAAACAAATTGTTTCTAAGAGAGCCAAGTTGGAATCAATTGTCTTGAGCGATGATGCTTTAGATTCACTAGCCAATGTTTCAGATTCGACTTCCCTGAGATACGTTTTACAATTACTTTCACCTGCAAACGTTCTTGCACAAACCAGCTCTAGATCGCAAGTTGAACCTTCAGATATTGATGAATGTCAATTACTCTTCTTGGACTCAAAAAGAAGTACTAAAATTTTAGAAAATAACAAGGGCTACTTATAATTAATCAGGTAAAAGTTTATGTGTGTATCAACTATATAATAATGAACAAGTAAATTTAAAGGATAATCAAAAGGAGCGTATTACTTTTAACTGATAATATTGCCTTAGACGCACTATCGGCTTACAACGGCGCCAGATGCTAAAGAGCTTTTTATGTGCTTCAAAATACAAATAGTGGGCCACAGTTATTCGAAAAACAACTTCTAAATTTTGCATTCAATAAATCAAATCCTTATTGTAGAGTAATCATTCAGATCATTTTACATTAGCCCAAAAAGTAAACGGAAACTAGCCCAGTTTTCAATTTGATATTTCAACAATTTCAATATCAAAAGTCTAGGCGGCATACTCGAGCTATATAGAATTTAAAAAGAGCAACTGTGTTCCCTTCTGTGTTAATCAAAAGGATGGGTAACACTTTTGCGTACTGTTCATAGAGCAAAGTCCTTGTAAATGAAACAAGATTGCTCTAAATAGAACCCTGAAAACACAGCTCACGTGTTGTGTTGAAACGATTCTTTTGTGACCTTTATGGATGGATGAAGTAGAAAAAACTATAATATTTATGATCTCTATGTGTTGGTGCCATCACAATTGAGATACTAAGAAAAAACACTGGACATATTAACTATTCATATTTACTATTTTTGAAAGGAAGTGTTCAAGACATATATCAAGAAATGAAGCTTCTCATCACTTATTGGATGACATAGCCTTTAATATAATTTCCAATACAGTAAGCAATTCCTACATTATAAATCATTGTACATACATACACTTTTTTATGCAAAATTAAATAGTTATTACCGCTGTACGGAAATTGTAACATAAAGATTTACTTTCTTGATTAGTGTAACTAAAGGTCAAGGTCGACTTTGGCAATAAATTGAATTATAAATACATTATGGCTTATTTGTAAATGTTTGTAATCACGTTTTACGCTCAGTATTATTAAATATCTTCAACATCATATTACTTTGCATATATTATACAGTTAAAAATATGATGTGCAGAGATTTCATCAATGTGTTCTGCTGAACAATTTCAAACACTCAAGTTCAATTTCAAAAAACAAGCGTAGTGAAATTGAATTTCCTTAATTATTGGTAACAAATTCGAATTCAAAGCTCTTAAATACACTGAGAATTCAATAGAATTGTCTTATGATATTGTTGGTCCTACTGAGCGCGAAGAAGATGACGTTCTCATGAAGATTAAGGCGACTTTGGTGAGTGTCTTGAGGTTATGTTGAAAGCACTTTCACTAAGTTTTATGGGGGACAAAGTGTAAGGTATTTAGATCTGACTGCACCGGCATCGTGGTCAAAAGCGGATTCAAATCCAATTTCTTCCTGGCGACAAGATCTTTGGTTAGTTTTTGAAGCCAATGGAAGCCGATGTTGGTACCTTCGGTAAATGCATCTCGCTAGTTGCCATTAAAGCCTTTTCAGCAAATAAGATTCTAGACGGTCTGACTAATGACGAAGGGTCTTCTCTGCCGATGTAGGCCCTACAAGTTTTCATGCATTGAAAGAGCACAATGGTTTGCGAGGAAAGAGCCTTCCTATTTTAGGTGGGGGTACTTCTGCTGTCCGTATGGGGTTCAAATTGCAAAATATCACTTTAAGACTGCCAACGTTGTTGCCAAATGTTCTTTTACTTCTTTTGAAAGAGTCAAAGGTTACGGTGCAGATTTTGTTGTTGACTACGCCAAAGGTGAAGCCTCAAAAGTAATTGGGGTTGTGGAATTTGCTAAAGAACACGGAAAAGTTCATGCTATTTTAGATACAGTTGGAGATGTCTCATTTTATGAGTACGCTACTACAATCTTGCATGGGTTAGATCAATGTGAGGTACATTCTTTGATTCATGTGTTATTGATCACAAAAACACTGAGTTTCTCAGTCCTTTGCTAGTATGACCATTGATCAAGCACGAAATGAGAACAGTGTTGTTTAATAGATGTACAAAGCCTGTTTTTTTTTCATCAAAATGAAGCCGATTTTGTTCCAAATGTGGAATCATTGTAACACAACTTCCAGCTTCATTATTATTGACTCAAAATACGATGGCTTAGAGCAATGCAACGATGCGATTGAGAATGTTGCCATTAGTAAAGCTAAAGGTAAACTTTGCAGATTTTAGCACCTCCGTTTCCTTGAACTATGCCACCGATGAACGGAGAAGAGGTGTAGAGGTAATTAGATGAGTAACTTATGGCTCTCTAGAGGAATATAAATCAAGACATGAAACGTAAAGCCCAGTTTAGGATTTTCGAAACAGAAATTTAACTTATGTTATTACCAAGCAATAACTTAATTGAAAAAGATGCATGGACAATCGATATCGTCAAGAACATATGCATCATGCCGCAACCATTTGATTTCTCAAAAGATTAAAAGACGATTATAGCACCTGAGTAATAAGGGTATACGCATAAGATAACACTTTTATCTTGATATTTCAACTTTTTTTAAACTGCTTAATTTTCTGCATAAAGTTGCAAAATTTAACAAAGTATTGAAAAGAAAGCAGATTTGCCACTTTAATTTATATCTGACTCTTAATACAGTCAAAAGAATACTTTTGCAGTGATCAGGTGTTACTAAACAGCCCACTAACTTTGTGTGGTAATAAATGCACACTCATTCCAATATTTTGAAATACCATATACATAAACTTTGATATCCATTCTGAAGTGTTTCACGCTTGGTAGAAGTTTAATAGTTTGTTTAAATGGCTTACCTTGCTTTTTGTTTACTAAAAATCAAAGTTTAATTACTTTAACTGTTGAAAACACTTGATATGCATATTGACGATTTGTCTTTGTTGCTAAATATAGAGAGTTTATGATTGAAATATAGTGAAACTCTGAGCCGAATATCGCATCTGTTGGACAAAATGAATTGAGAAAATTCCAGCAAGGTAAGTATTAAAATGTCTTTGTCTGATCTTAAGCTTAACAAATATTAGCGATTTCAGGAATAAATGTTTATGCAAACGTCATTGGCTATAACCTTGTTTAATGTATAACATCAAGCTATTTGCTGGGCTATTGGATGTTAAATTCTGATCAGCAACTATGGCTTTTGGACTATGTTTGACTATAGCGTAGACGTATAATCGTTTTCCGCAACTCTTAAAAGAAATAGCATTTTTCAAATGTTGGCATACATGACCTTCAGTTTAAGGAGGACACTACGTAAACTTTGTGTGTTGCAAAGACAGGGACATACTAAGGAAGTGCAAGCTGAAACAATACGCCACTAAACTGAGATTTGATTATCTTTGAGTAGAAATCGGTGTGCTAAATCACTCAACACTCTGACCAAAGGTACATGAAGAGCTTTGTTTTTGAGTCGGGCTACTAGCACTAT
This sequence comes from Saturnispora serradocipensis, assembly GCA_030570415.1. NCBI lineage: Eukaryota > Fungi > Ascomycota > Pichiomycetes > Pichiales > Pichiaceae > Saturnispora > Saturnispora serradocipensis. The sequence continues at coordinate 345,672 of JAJLVS010000007.1, read as the reverse complement.
ATGGAAATTCGAGGCACAATATTATTGATGGTGCAGGTGACCTCTCTCATCAAAATGTAAATTTGTTGTTCTTTGTGTTAGATATGGAACGTATGGCAGCAAAGTAAAATAGCCTATATTTTGAAATCCTCTTTGGCAATTGAATGGATGTCCAACAATCAATTCACTAAATGGACACAATTATTTTGCTATTAGGAGAGCTTGACAGCGCACTTACCAGTTGGCATAAGTCGTTCATGCTGTCAACTAATTTTTAGATATCATCAGGATTCAATGATGTTCAATAATTGAGTCTATGAAGTTGGACAATTGACAACCTGAACGACGCTGCGGGTGCTTTGCCAAAATCTCATCATGAGCTGACAACTTCATCGATGAAAGACCTTTTTCAATCGGACTTTATTCGGGATTAATAGTGACAAGGATTTAAACGGATCTGCCTTTTCATATTCGATACAAACAGAATCCTATAAAAAGTTTAAATGGCTCTCTAAGTGTGAAGATTAATAATAAAAAAGGGTCAATACTACATCAAAATTAAAAATGACAACTCCTATTACAGAAATTAGAGCAATCGGTGTCCATGACTACAACAACTGGTTGGATGTAAAGGATTTCACATACAAACCTCAAGAACTGAGAGCCAAGGATGTGGACATTAAAATCGAAGCGTGTGGTATTTGCGGTGGTGACACCCAGGCTGCCAAGGGTGACTGGGGCACTGACCATAACCCATTGGCTGTTGGACACGAAATTGTTGGTAGGGTTATCAACGCTGGCCCTGAAGCAAGGTTCAAAATTGGGGATAGAGTTGGTGTAGGTGCCGAATGTGACTCGTGTGGCACTTGCTACAGATGTGAAAACCACGTTCAAAATACTTGTAAGAAAGTGGTGTTGACTTACAAAGGTACGTATCCTGAAACAGGTTTCCAAACCCAGGGTGGTTATGCTTCACACATTAGAGTGAACTCTGAGTTTGCATTCAAAATTCCAGATTCGATGGAATCAAAGTATGTTGCTCCTTTACTTTGTGGTGGTGTTACAGGTTTCAGACCTTTGCTAACTGCCGGTGTCAAAAAAGGAACCAAAGTTGGTATCAGGGCAATTGGTGGAATTGGTCACATGGCCATTCTTTTTGCAAAGGCACTTGGTGCTGAGGTTACTGCTATATCAAGAACCGACGCTAAAAGGGAGTTGGCTATGAAATTGGGTGCTGATCACTACGTTGCAACTGATGAAGAAAATTTTGGTGAAAAGTATGCTGATTCTCTTGATGTCATTGTAAACACTGCCTCCTCGTTTTCTGAAGGTTCTATTGAATCTGTTCTACCTTTGTTGAGACCTTATGGTCAAATGATTTTCATCACTGGTCCTCCAGCTTCCGAAAAAATGGAACTCAGCCCATATCAATTGTTGATGAATTCGATTTTTATTGGTGGATCTGCATGTGGGTCACCAAGAGATATCGAATACATGTTAAAGTTTGCTGCGGAACATGATATCAAACCTTGGGTTGAAACCATAGATATTTCTGAAGCCAACATTACTGAAGCATGGAAAAGGATGGTCAAGGGTGATGTCAAATTCAGATTTGTTTTAACTGGTTACGATAAATACTTTGGTTAAATAACTAATGTTTTTACTTTTAAGCTGTTCTGAACAATTAAAAAAGGATTAAAAGAAAAAGTTAAAATGTAGGCCTTCCACGCATAAAATGTATTGAAATAAGAACCGCAACTTCCGGTTCGAAATTATCGAAATTATTCAGGTGAAATTTTAACACAATAGTGAAAATAGTCCTGAAAGTACAAATTTTTAATTGAAATCAATAGATAAGAAGTAATATAGATCAGATCTTGATGTACATTTTATGCATGAGCAAAACACGCAAATAAATTATGTTATTGTCATATTGTCATATTAGGTAACTGTGAATCATCAAATCAGGTAAGCTAAATGTTAATGGCTTAAGATAGCTCATAAGGTCTTATCCAATGATTAACAAGAGATTTGAATAAAGTTTAACTAGATTCAACATAATTTTTTCATAATTTAACATCAAGTAGGAAAACTAACAAAAACTATAAATATTTATCAGGAAAGGACCATTAGTTACTTTTTTGGCAATTCATGAATTCATTAAAAAGATAAACACAACTTGCGCTTAGTATACATAGGTAAAATAAATTCACATATGATTTAAAATTTTAATATAAATTAAATATCACTACATTCTGCTAAAAATTCATTGGCGGTAATTAAACTGGTTGAACCGTAGCATACAACCCTTTCTTTTCCTAAAGGAACACCATTGAGGGATGTATTGTTAACGTTTAAGTTCCAATCATTACACCAATCCTGTAAGTTTGAATATTCTAGATAGTTACCACCCCCAACAACAAACACTGTTCCTTCATCGTAATTGTTTCTTTTTGGTTGCTTAGAATGAGAACCTCTGGTGATGTTTGGGTCAAAGTAAAGATAGTCGTCAGTCAGTTTCAAAGATTGCTGGTTTGCATTTTGGGGATTCATAATTGATTCAGCAATATTGGTAATTGGCAAATGAGTTTTCACTGGTAATAGCTTTTTCAAACCATTGACTAATGATCCGAAACCCTCAGAGATCTTACCTGAGCCGTCCAAATTGAGGAATTTTGAAGAAAGGTTTGAAAACAAAGTTTCCTTGTTACCAAGATAAGTTGAGTTTTCACTGCTTGAAACAGTGGTTAATTGCATTTCTGTCATCTTAGTCATTTCCTTGATCTTCTTAATATGAACAAGAGGAGTTAAGTCGCATCCCAAACTCTCAAGTTCCTTCTCACATTCTTTGCGAAATTCACTAGATAAATCTTTTGATAAATATAGTATAATGTAAGTTCTTAATTTGTCTGATTTGTTGTCACCTTGAGATTTTGACTTTAATATTTCAGAAAATTGAGCTTCAACTGTCTTGTCATTTATGTTCTGCTCAATCTCAAAAAAGGAGTCAAGCGATTTATTTTGAAGTTCTTTGATCAATTCACTTAAAACTGACATATGCGTATCAATTATTGATTTTCTATGAGTTAATTCTGGAAGGGCCTTGATTGCCTCTTGAATGTGTTGAGTATCTTTTCGATCTGAAGGATCAATATCTTTAATTGAAGAGTATCCTGTTTTGGCAGTAATGTCTTTTGCATCTTGTGTATATTTATTCAATTCTAGTTCCACATTTTCGACAGCATCAGGAAATGGTAAAGAGGCGTTAGAATTCCAAAAGAAGTCTTTTGGTTCTATATCATATCTCTTAATATCCTTCTTAACATTGTCACCATTACCAGTTGGTTTCTCAACAGTAATGGTGTTTCTTTCCAAATGGAATACGTCACTAACCATGCATTGGTAAATCCATGAATGTGCAAACATTGACTGTAAGTTAATGTTTCTATCTAATAGAATGAAAACAGATTTTTCACTGGTACCATTTCCTTGGCTACTGGAGCTGGCCGATCCGGCACCTGACTGTCTTGTATTTATAACATGATCTCTCAATTTTTGATCCAATCTTTGTGAAATCAATTCCGCTGGACCTCCTCTGTTGGCTCTAATAATCGGAATTGGGCCCATGGTAATAATTTCTGAGAACAAACCTGATGCAATCAAGTCAACTTGTAGGTTTATGTCATCTTCAGTTGTTTTTGGATTATTGAACAGTGAGTAGACATGCTTACATTCAAGTGAAAATAAATTTGGTTCAGTGACGATGAAGTCGATGTACTGATCCCAAACTTGCTTAATTCTATCCGCTTTACCTGTGGTTGCAACTCTCTTTGCAAAGTCTTCTAACAATGATCTATTTAAAGAAGATGTGAAATTGATATAGAAGGCAGAGTATTGATCATTCTCGATATCACTGATAATAAGTGATATGTTTTCAATCGTGGGTTGGACAAAGTATATAACAGGGACTTCAGTCAAAGATGCCCTTCTCTGGTCAATCAGAGCATGCATTGTGATACCATAATCAAGCAAGTCGTTGACACGTAAGACACTAGAGATGATCTTTGTCGACTTTGAGTCCAGAACAAGAACCTTCCATACCAGCTCCTGCTCTACATCCTTTGCGAAGCTATTAAGACAAAGCATCTGCTTCAAATGCTCCACCTGCCTCTCTCTCAAGCTTGCTGCTGATGTGAATAGCGACATTATCTTTCTGTTTCAACAATGAAATGTGTGGTGAAATGTTGGTAAAAATAAAGAAACTCAAAAAGAGCATTCAATCAAACAAGACCAACTTTCTGTTTTTGTAACAAGACCTTCAAAATGGGCAATGACACGGTGTTGGAGCTTTGCTTGGACCACAAAGATGCTGTACTAAAGGTCACGAGGAACACTAAGATAAAAAGAGCCCTTGATACCGTTTTTTCAACTTCAGAGCCAACAAATTTCACTTTTTATACAGATTCAACAGGTGTTCAAAAGCTGGTTTCGATAGTTGAACTGAGTGGCGACTTAGCAAAAGATAAAGAACTAACGTTTGTACAATTGAACTGTTTTCAGAATGAACTCTTTTACGTTTACTTAGATTTCAAAGACAACAAAGCTAAACAAGAGACATTAAGAGCAAACGGTTGGGTTTATAATGAGATGCAACAAAAACAACAAGATAGTCATTAGATCATATAAATAAATACTTAAGCAAACGTGTAGACGTAGTACTGGACGTGCAAGGTGTTGTTTTCGTCTCTAACAAAACGACCCTTACCAAGGAAGTTGGATTTGTTGACCCAGGATTCCTTTGAGGAAGCGCTGGAAAGCTTAAATCTTGGGTGGCAGGTGACATAACCGTCTTCAAAGGACATGGATGACAATTCACCACCGGTGACCTGTGCAGCCTTACCATCGAATCTCACAACACCAGAGTACTCGATCAAACCAGTTTCACCGTCCTCGAATTCCAAGTAAACGTTACAGTCCAAGTTACCAACAGTTGGCTCATTAGAGTAGAAGGTGATGTCGTCCTTACCATGCTTGATCTTAGCGTCGAATGGCAAGGATGCATCGAGTGACTTAACAAATCCGCCAACCAATCTGACGTAAGTGTGAGAAGCGGATTTGTTGGCATACACTTGTTCAGGTTCTTCGGCCTTGAGGTTGAAGAAAAGAACTGGCTTGAGTGCAGGAACCTTTTGAGCACTGTAGTCTGGGATGATTGACATTGTTAATGGGTATTTTATGTAAAGAAAGAAGTGGTGACGGTGGGATGACAATAGATCTTATTATATACAGCGCACGGAATGCCATTTAACGAGAGAAAAAAGAGTCAATAAATAGGTAATATTATAAATGGTCTTCGAGGGCTCGTAGCGTCATCTGGTAAAGAAGTAGCATGACACTTGACTGAACGGAAGTCCAAACCAATCTTGGTCCAACACCCCCAAACAGGCCTTTGATACCCTGGTTTATGTAGATAGTTTTCAGACTTGACACAATAGAGCTAGATTTAAGAAGAACAGCACCACTTGCAGCGTTCTGGGTTTGCATACGTGTCTTGACAACATCCAATGGGGTCGTAAGTACACCTGCAAGTCCACCTGCGCAAGCACCTGTCAAAAGTTCCGCATAAAGTGGTAAATCGTTATCATTTTCGTTGACAGTGTTGGTTAAGCTGTACGCCAACTGCCTGAACTTCTCGTAAAATGTGAACTGCAATGCTGAAAAGGGTAAGTCTCTTGTCAACGTTGCCTTGTAGCCATAAAAGAGTGTCGATGCACCTTCGTTTTTGATGATTGTGACCGCAGCATTGGTGAGGCCTCGGTAGTTGTAGCCTGAGTTGAAATGTGGATTGTTGAATTGGCCCTGTAGCTGCAGCCTAGCTTTCAGAACCTCACTTGGAACGTAAAACACTGATGATGCCAAATCTCCCATGAAACCGGCTCCCAAAAAGGCTACAGTCTCTGGAACGTTGTAGTCATTGATGGCCGACCTTTTCACGGTTTCGTAAGTAAGAAAGAACACTGCAGATGATGGCAATGACCCCAAAAGCGCAGCTGAGTATCCTGAATAAAGACCCCGTCGAATACCCTCTTCTCTAAATATTGTTCTATATGCAGTTAATGTGTTGTTGTATTTGGAAACGTGAGAGGCTCCCTGTTGTCTAGTTTTGACGGTATCAAGTGAGTGCATTAGCGTGTCACCAACTACACCGCCTAGACCACCGGCTATGGTACATGCTAATAAAGTTGGCTCCTTGTCGTTCTTGCTTGAACTCGATGATGAGGTGGACGGGCTCCCCGATGGCGTATCCGATGACTTGTGGGATGTTTTATTTGGTGAATTAGAATGGGAATGCTCGCTATGGATGGACGGAATCGCAGCTGCCGACGAGGGGAGGACGTTATCCATCGCAAGTATCCATTCAAGATCTAAAGAAAGAATCAACTTGAAAAAGTTGAACATTTTTTCCCACTCTACTTCTGATAGTGCTTAGCATTCTCAGCACCGTTCAAAAACCTTGTAAAGTCCGGGCAAGCTTGCCATCTCGATAATGTCTCTGGCAAGATTCTCAGTAGCTAAGAATCGCCTCTTCACTAATGGAAAAAGGACGTTTTCAACAGTGTTTAGCGTTGAGGAGTCCGCCTTCAAACAGCTCGCTGGAACATGTAAAAGTGCCAACTGTCTAATTATACCAGCCAAGCATTTCTTCTCGTCTTCCCATTCAATTCTAGTGAGTACTTTCCACAGGAACAAGCTCATCTTTGACCAGGGCGGTGTGTATCCAGAAACTAGCAACGGCATCGATTTCAAAATAACTTGTCCACTATCATTTTTTTCAATCGTCACGTTGAAATACTCTAGCCACATGTCCTCCATATCAACGAGATGTTTGTTCACCAAAAGATCAACATCAATATCAGATTCCACCTGTGACATTAGCGTTTCGTTTGCAAGAATTTCGTTTTCTATCAACTCTTTGACATTGATTCCACCTTCAATGTCTATTCTGCCAAAGTTGGCAAAATCTGATAGCCCAACTTGATAAAAGAACTCTGCAAAAATAGCTCCGTAGTCGACCAAATACAAATTCACATCGTATTGTAGACAACACAAACGTCTGGTGTAATCAGCAATGCCAACGAATGTGTGATGCGCAAATAACTGGGTTAAATCTTTCGATGTTCTGAGCTCAACTTCTTGTCGGAGCTCTTTGATTGACATCAATTTCACTGCTGATCGTTCTACAGTTTGCGTGCTTTGTGCAATTATTCCCTCCATCGAATCGTCGACAGAATTTTCAAGAGTTTCTGGAATTTTCTGACTGTCTTCATCATATTCAGGAACAAATAGTTTATCGTCAACCTTAGATAAAGACGTTCTATTGGGATCAGCACCGTGGTTTTGATTCTTGACAAAACTATTCAACGTCGATTGGTTGAAATCAGTGCGAACCATTTGATGCTCATAAAGTTTCTTCATTTGATCGATTGATTTAGCTTTTGCAACTGGTATCTCGTTCACTTTCAGTGATTTTTGACGTTTTGGAACAGGCTCGTCTTGTTTCAATTCCTGTGAGCAGTGTGAGAGCACCTGCTGTGTTGTAAAGCTTCTACTCGTGTCTAGTGATGCTAACTTGTTGTTGATACTGAAACTTATGTGCTCAATTATTTCATCTTCATTCAAAAATCTAACCTCACGCTTCGTTGGATGAACATTGACATCAACATTCTGTGGTACTATTTCTAATGCGATGTATATGAAAGGCTTATGACCTTTAGGCAAGTATGCTGAATAAACTGCGCCAATTGCCCTCCTCAATGGATCACATACAACGAGACGATTGTTGATGAATACAACAGGTGCAATTGACTTTTTATTGTCAAAATTAGTGTTTGTAATAGAACAGTGACATTTCAAAAGACCAATGTTGTCAACGGGCTCTATTTCCAAATCCAGCAAACTGTTTGCTACTGAGGAACCGTAAATATTTCTGATTCTATCTTTTCTACTCATTCCTTTCCTAACCATGATATCGATTGTAGGCTTTCCACCTCTGCCATCCTGTCTTTGGCAAGAAAAGCCAACCTCATTCACATGTATGGAATATTTACTGACAACATCAACCACCTTGGTGTATTCATCACTGGAGCCTTTCAATGCTCTTAGCCTTGAAGGAACGTTATAAAACAAATCTTCAACGATTAGTGACGTCCCATCCTTTCCTGCAACAGGTGTGATTCCCTCAGAATCTCCTCCCACCATCTCTCCGTCTAGGTAGTTGGCTTTCGAAGCACACTGTACGTCTTTGGTCTTTGTAATTACTGATAATCGTGCAACGTGAGATATAGAAGCGAGAGCTTCTCCTCTAAACCCGTACGTTGCAATAGACTTTAAGTCTTCAAATTCCGTCAACTTAGAGGTGGTAAATCTTTCACATAAGATAGGCATGTCTTCCTTGTGAATACCTGTTCCGTTATCAATGATTTGCAAAAGTTTGAGTCCTCCTTTTTTAGTCAACACGTCAACTTGAGTGGCTTTGGCATCGATTGAGTTCTCCAGAAGCTCTTTTAATGCGTTACTTGGGCCAATGATGATTTCACCAGCAGCTATTCTGTTAACCACATCCTTAGCAAGTGGCTTGATACGTGTGCTGGACATTGAGAAGCAATAAGAAACTCTACACTAGAAATCAGTCAATCTTCTGTTACGCGTAAATTTTACTATGTCATATATAAAGGTTGGAAATGGAGCTATTTGTATGTTCTTTGGACGAAGAATGCTGCCGGTTGATGCGTGATGACTTCAACTGGGAAATGTTACTTCGCAATATGTCTTTGAAAGACAGAGCCAAGGTGTTGAACATGAAAAACGAAAAGGATCAATTTGTTAAAGCCTTGAACACTTTAATGCTAAAATACGTACTTCAAAATCGATTTGATACGACTGGGATTAAACTTGAAAAAGGACCTTACGGGAAACCTAGGGATAGCAGCAATACTTATGGATTTAATCTGTCAGATGAAGTTGGGATCGTGGCGCTAGGAGTAAATTCCAACTCGAGTGAAGTTGGTATCGATTTAGCAAACCCTGATGATATTAGGAAATTTGGTATTAGTCCTAGAGATTTTTACAAAAGTGATTTCAATGATATTTTTAGTGAAGGTGAAGTACAATGGATTGACAACACTTTTCTGAACTCGAATGATGAGAATGAAATGTTTCATCTATTGAGCAAATACTGGGCGCTAAAGGAGAGCTACAGTAAGTATCTTGGTCTGGGTATAACACAAGGACTCAAACAGTATGAGTTTACACATGATATACCGGTTCAAGATTTGCACACCCCGCAAAAGTTGTGCTCCTATGAAGATAACGGTTTCGCATACCTAGGAACCGCACAATTGCATAGGATCGACGGCTTTGAAGTCAAAAACTGTGTCCTGTTTTTGTCTCATGAAAAACTTGTCTGTTCAGTATTTGCACACTTTAACGAGATCAAGATTTACAGCGTTGATTTGAAACGAATGATTAGAACCTATACTAATATTTGACCAGCATCGTTGCGCCAGCCAAACTGCACCCTAGCTATATAAAAAGACATGCACTCTATACGACAATTGGTTTTGTTACCTATGTTCCAGAACACAATAGATATGGTACCAAGTCCGAAATATGCGATAAAATTCCGAAAAAGAGGTTTTTGTTATTCAGCATACAGTTTCTCTTTTCAAACATGTTAAACATTAGAGGTTTTACGAATAAGAACCCAGGGGTTTTACTTCAATACTCTTGTGTTCGATCACCATTGAGGCACTTAAACATGCTACTAAGAACTCCTCTAAACAGAACTTTTTCCACTACTTTGTGGCAGTTAAACTCGGAGCAACCTTCTTTACCAAAAAGAGAAACACCAATTGGTTGGTTAAAGGCAGGAATCAAATATTTCTATGTTGGTTGTGGGCTTCTCAGTGGTTCAGTTGTTATTGTTTTAACAGGAATTTTCATTTATGATTACACCACTTACGCTCCACCCGCTATTCCCGATAATCTTATTGTTCCATCAGAAGCAATTAATCCACCAAGAGGTGGACCTGAGAACTTGCCTATATTAATCAAGCAACTCGATGAAATGGATTGCGATGAGAAGATCCTGCAGTCGAAGAAGCCAAAGCTTGTTATTTTGGGATCTGGATGGGGTGCCGTATCAGTTTTAAACCAGTTGGAACCAAATGACTATGATGTTACTGTTATTTCTCCAACTAACTACTTTCTATTTACCCCAATGCTACCTTGTGCAGCAGTTGGAACACTAGAAATTAAATCCTTGATGGAGAGTATAAGAACACTAATCACCTCAGTCAATGGTCATTTCTTGTACGCATATGCAAAGGATATTTTATTCTCTGATAAACTGATCAAGGTTAAAGATACCTCAGGTAACTACTTTTATGTTCCATATGATAAAGTTGTCGTTGCTGTTGGCTCAACTTCAAACACGCACGGAGTTAAAGGTCTCGAATACACAAATCAGCTCAAAACGGCTGAAGATGCTCTTTGCATCAGAAGAAAGATTTTGAAGAACTTTGAAAGAGCTTGTTTGCCATCAATTTCCGAAGATGAAAGGAAAAAGCTTTTATCGTTTGTTGTTTGCGGTGGTGGCCCAACCGGTGTCGAACTGGCTGCCGAAATTTTTGACCTGATCAATGAAGATTTGCCAAGACTGTATCCTAAAATATTGAGGAAGGATGTTTCAATCCATGTTATTCAATCACGGTCCCACATCTTAAATACATATGATCAGACAATCTCTGAGTATGCAATGAAAAGATTCAGTCATGATGATATTGACCTGTTGGTGAACTCCAGAGTCCATGAAATATTACCTGATAAAGTCATTTACAATCAAAAAGACGCGAATGGAGTGGTGGTTGAAAAGGAAGTTGACTATGGTCTTTGCTTATGGTCAACTGGTGTGAGTCAAAACCCTTTAACCAGTCAGATCGCTCAAAACTTACAGCCATTTCAGCGCAATAAGAGAGCATTGGAATGCGATTCACACCTGAGAGTACTAGGGGCTCCATTAGGAGAAGCATACGCTATCGGGGATTGTGCTACTTTTAAGACTGATATTGCAGACCACTGTGAAGACCATATTCGAAACTATCTAATTCATTACAACAAGCATTTGAAAAAGAACAGCGGTATCGTAACTGATGATGACATCCATGAATGTAGATTAACGTTTCAAGAGATTGATGAGCTGTGCCACGATATTGGAAAGAACCGTCCATTAGCAAGGGAAGCACTACATTTGGCAAAGGAGTTAGCTCCTGGGTATGACCAAATAAATGCAGGTGCTTTGAACTTTAGGCAGTTGAAGATGCTTTTTAATGAAGTTGACTCAAAGGTCACTGCACTACCTGCAACTGCACAAAGGGCTCACCAAGAAGGTAAGTATCTTGGAAAGAAGCTGCACAAGCTGGCCAATGTCAGATCAGAACCAGATTCGGACTACTTCAATACAGAGGATGTTGACGACACCTTTTACAGGCCATTCAAATACAACCATTTGGGATCCTTGGCATACCTTGGAAACTCTGCAGTTTTCGATTTACCTGGCTATTCCTTTGTTGGAGGCTTGGTTGCGATGTATCTGTGGAGGTCTATTTATTTTACCCAATCTGTTTCCCTCCGTACAAGACTCCTGCTCTTTATTGATTGGCTCAAGAGAGGGATCTTTGGGAGAGATATTTTGACCATCTAGATAACATGAGCATGTTTTTTTAAAGGGCAAATATCCAGTTTGCCCCTTCACATCTTCTTGTATTGCACTCTTCTCTCTATCGATCTTTTTAGTTAACTGGAAGAGAGGCCTTTCAATCCTATAAAACCACACCAAAACACACTTACACACAGTGATAAGCACACCTATTACACATATCTTTTTATTTTTAAGGGTTTTATCTTTCAGGCTTTCATTAACTTTTTTAGAATATTAAATAATGATTATAGAGGAGCGGAGTAACAGCGGTGGTAGAAATGAAGCTAGCAATCCTATGTCAGAGCAGCCAGGACAGTGTCAGACACCATCGCCTAGTCGGTTGAAATTGTTGAGAAACATATGGACCAGTCGAGAAGATTTTGATGAGACCAACGCACATGGTGATAACACCAGAGTTGAAATACACTCTTCGGATGCTCAGATAGAGAAGAAAGATGCTGAAGTAACACTCAAACCAAAAAAGAGAGGATTCTTTAGTATGCGTACACGTAAAAAGACTGAAAATGACGTTTTGAAAGAAATTGAAAGCCCTTTGACAGACAAAAAAGATCGGAATCAATCAAATCTCAGTAAATCAACTAGCTTTGATCATCACATAGGTGAAAACAACGCTCCTGATTTTCATTGTATCAAACTGAGTCCCATGGATAATAATTTGTCTTATACAGATAACGAATCTACATTAAGTGCTAACTCGGAATCTGAGCTAAGCTCAGAAATCATAACAACCCTATCACCTCAAAAGAACTTGTCACTGAGCCACCAAAGTGAATCATCTGCAGCCTATTACAGTACTGAGGAACGAAAACCTCATTCTAAGGCAAGCAACTCCGTTCATACAATCACAGGGGAACCTTCGAATTTGATATCACTTTATGTTGGTGATTTAAATAAGTCGATCTCTGAGTTGGAATTACACAACTTTTTTCATAAATGTAAGGGATTGATCAGTGTCAAAATTCCCAGGAATGCTTTGAATGGAGAATCTTTAGGTTACGGTTATGTCAATTTTGAAAGTCAAAAAGCTGCTGATAACGCAGTTGAACAATTGAATTACACCAAATTAGGTAACTCTGAGGTGAGAATCATGCCATCAATCAGAGATAAAGCAGAGAGAGAACGCACTGGTGCAAACATTTTCTTTTCCAATCTCCCTGTTGGATTAACAACTCGGATTCTATATGACAAATTTAAGAAATCAGGCAAAATATTGAGCTGCAAGTATAACAAAGAAAAAAGTACATGTTTTATCAACTTTGCTAATAAATTGGATGCTTATAAAGTATGCAAGCAGTATAACAAGACAGAAATGAATGGTCAAACAATTTATGTTGGAGTTCATATTATGAAACAGGATAGAATAAATTTTCAAGATGCCAAAACCAACCATGACGTTCAAAGTCTTGCACCTAGTGAAAATAAATTGTTTAGGAGCGATATCAATTGTATATCATTAGACTCCGCCCTAAGTACAGACACAGGAGCTTCTGTTAGCATAAGTGATACCATGACAAGACCAACGCCAGAATCACTGAACATGAATTTTAAAATAGTCAAAGTTGAAAGTGCTGTAGCATCTAATTTGACTGAGCCACAAATAAAGCCGAATAATGAAAAAACAGAACCAAATGTTAGTACCCAATATTCGATCTTCATTAGAAACTTGCCACTATCAATAAGAGATGAAATAATCAAAGGATTAGTTGAGCAGTACGGCAAAGTCACTTCAGTTTTATCTCGGAAAGTGCCAAGCAAAAAGGGAACATGGGCATTAGTCACTTTAACTAACAATGAGTCAGTAGAGAGAGCTGTTTTTGAATTGAATTCGATACAAGTGGAAGGCAAACAATTATTTGTTACAAGAGCTATACCACGGGAGCAAAAAGCCTATGCTAGGAAAGAGAACTTATCATTAAAGAAAAAAAGAAAAATATTGGTCAGTGGTATCAATTTGACAAATAACAGGTATCAGTTGGAAGAATGGTGTAAACTTTATGATAGCATAAAGTCTGTTGAATTGTATGGCACCTGTCAAGGAGGTGATAATGTGAACACCATTTACGGCTACATTGAAATTGATAATGAAAATGATGCAAATGAGCTAATTGATAAATTGAAATCACTAGATATATCATGCTACAAAGTTCTGATTGAACTACCAAACAAAGAGTCTAATTTTGAAGTTCCGAAATATTCTTATATGTCACCTATGAATGGATTGTATGAAGTGAACCAAAACTCCGCTCCGATTTCATTTTCTTACGTCAATCCAAATAAAATGTATCAGATTGCTGGATTCAATAACAACATTAATTTTGACAAGTTTAATATGTTGAATAAGAAAGACTCGTTTGCTAGAAAGAGAAATTATACAACACCATGCAGTAATGCTACTAACTATAATACAAGTAATGTTGATTCGACGTTGACAAATAGCAATTATAGTACACGGACAAATGAGGAAAACGAAGAATACCATAATGAAGTGATTAATAATATAAATGCTATCATATGGGAATTAGCGGTTCGCATGTTTTCACCAATTCAAAATCCTAATGATATAACATTCAAGTATGTCAATAAGAATGAAATTTTAAATAAAAATAAGGTTGCATCCTTAACTGAACATATGATTAAGTTCTTCTGGGCAAAGAATGTGGAAGAATTCTACCAGTTCCTCAAAATTAATCAGTGTGATCAATCAGGAGACGTAATTTTACCTGCGCATCCATTGATTGAAAAGCAGTTAGTTCAAAGTGCTAGATATCTTGGAATTGTGCCTAAGCAATGGAACTGAACAGCGTAGCTTATATATAATGAAATTTTGCTATAATATGTATATAAGATATACCACGTCAAAAAGATAAATTTAAATAAACTATAAAGACGAGTAACTGAAGAGTTTTTATCAAAATTATAACTAAAGCTTATAATTATTACTATAATTATTATTAAACTAATTCAACATAATTTGCAGGGAAGATACCTTCGCTGTTGCCAATTCTACCAGTCCACCAATCGTCAGTTGAGTCTGATTTTTGAATAATTGTAATCACATCGCCCTTTCTAAAAGGCAAATCACCATCTTCTTGACCAGCAAATGAGAAAAGAGCAACAGCTTTATGACTATTTTTGTTTGAAGAGCTTTTAGATGGGTTAGAGCTGTTTCCATTGCGTGAACCATCAAAAATATCGTCTTCCCAACCTCTTGAGGTATTTGAGTGAGATATTTGAGATGAATGTTGCTCAGTCTGTTGTCTTCTGCTTCTTGCATAATAGTTTCTAGCGTCATTATCATTACCATCGTCACTGTAAGTGTCCTCATTGTAAGATCTTGAGTTATAACGGTTTTGAGATCTTCTAGTTGAGTAACCGTCATTATAGGAGGAAGTGTCGTCGGAGAATCTTGAAGGAATATCGTCGAAGTACGAGTCGTCGTCGCCACCAGACGTTCTGGAGAAAGCCCTTGAATCTAGAATTCTCATTAATGGTTCGCATGCTGGCGGAGGCGCCACACGGCCTGATAGAATGAATCTTGCCTTACAGTTATCACCGTAAAACTTTCTGTTTGCTTCTCTTCTTTCGACAATGGCGGAACCTTCAAGAGAAACACCAGCAAAGGCACCCTTGGTCTTTGAGTAGGCGAATATTGGTGCGATGTTCTTCAATGAACCGTTTGCAGCTACCTCTCCACTTCTACCGAGAGGACCAACGGCTACTGAGACGTTACCACCCAAAGTGACAGACCCAAATTGCGCAAATGACTCCACTGCAGCGTCGGTGTTTAAGATGAACACAAAATCAGTGATTTCGGCACCGATTTGCCCACCGACACCAGCGCCTGCTGTGACAATAGCTGATGGAGCAGACCACGAGCCATCCGGGAGCCTAGCCACCACGACACCGGAACCAGCTCTACCACTGAACAAGAACCCGGCTTTTAGAACAGTGATGACGGCAAGACCCTTGGCGTTCAAAAGGATGTCGTGGGGAATGATTTCGTCAGCACCTAAGACTTGATTTGGTTTGATAAAGGACGCAAGCACTTTTGCTGCTTTCTTAGACTCTGATTTGAGAGAACGAGGAATTGGATTGTTTAATCCCATGTTTGTATGTCTTTCCGTACGTTATGTGCTGAGTGAGACACTTCTGCTGACAAAAGAAGGAATGTTGATTAAGGGTAGGGAGAAATTATGGAGTGAACAAAATTTCCCGTACATTGCCAATTTGAAATTGTGACAGGGAAAGAAAGATTTGTGAAATGGCGACGGTGGATATCATTAAAAAACAGTTGGATGATATCAATGGATTCAGTGATGGTGGTTTAGGCAGCTTAGTAGTGAACCAGACGAGAATGTTGTCGTTACTGGTAGATTTGGAGGACTTGCAGTGGAATCAGTTTCAGAACCACACAAAGAACAGGGAAAGCAGTGAACTCAATGATATTGAGCAGGTGATACGAGAGCAGTTGTTCAAGACAGAATATCTCCTAATGCAGGAACAGCAAAAGGAAGAGGAAGTACAGAAAGAAGAGGATCTAGAGATTATTCAACATGATGAAGAGAATATTGAATCTTTGAGGAAACGGTTGTTGGCATCGAACAACAACGAATTCGACTCAGTAAAAAGTGAAAACGGCTATCACGACAACATGCAAAGTGAGCTTATTGATTCGCTACCAATGATGGTCACTGCCATCAAGTCACAGGCCTTGCAATTCCAAGAAATGATTCAAAACGATGCGAATATACTAAAGGACGTTACAAACAAGTTCGAAATGTCGCATGGCAAATTCAATACAGTCAATGATGCCCTTTCTAAGTATCACAAAGAAGGCAGGTTGGGAATATGGTTTTACATTAGAGTCATCGTAAGCATTTTTTTGATGTTCTTGACATTATTGGTTCTAATCAGGCTAATACCAGTCAGATGAGTCTATAAATATTGGATCAATCAATAAAGGCGGTTTTTCGCTACCTCTGTCAAGAATGAACTTGCTTTCAGTTTGATCCTCTTCGTTGTTAACTTTCTTCAAATGCTCCTTGTTTGATTTAAGCAGCTTCCTTTCTAATTGTTTAATTGTATGCATTAGTAAATTGTACATTTTTAGCTGCCCTTTTCTATAAACAACTGCGGTTTCATAATATTCTTCTTTCATCGCTGCTGGTTTCTTAGGAATCACGTCAAGCGAACCTTTGAACTTCAACTTTAGCATGTCCTTCAACTCCTTGATTCCGACTAAAACATTGAATAAATTGATTTCATTAGCGTCCGAAGCACTCAATGCAAAAGACTCAAGAAGGCCTCTTGGTAGTGGGTGAAAGTTGTTGGCAATGAAGACAACCTGGTTGCTGCTGCTATTCGCATTTATTGTTGTATAATCATTGAAATTTGTTAATTGAATACCAAGATTTTCAACTTTGGCTTTGATCTCACTGCTCAAGGCTAATGTTAAATGTAGCAGATCAAACTCGTTGTCCTCAATTACAAATCCGTAACCCATAAGTAGCTCCTCGTTACCCTTTGGGCCATAATTATTGAAGATTTCATTTTCACTGTCCGGATTTGCCTCTGTTGTCAAGGTGAAGCCGCTTTTTTCATACTTCCAGTCGACCTTTGCTCTTGGTTTATGGTTTAGCAAATCAACTAGCGGCAAGAGCATCACATCAGACTCTTGAGTGTTTGGATTGATTATTTTGTATGGGAATGACCTAGATGAAATAATAAGGTGTCCATACAGGTAGCTTTCTAGAGAAACTGTATCCTTGACATGTGCCCATTCGTTCTTAATATTCTCTTTCTTGAGCCTGACCGCATTTTCATTCAAATTGGTGTTCTTATAAACTTTCAAATCTTCCTCTGACAAAATCAATGGAGAAGGTATGTCGTTAATTTTAGGCAGCAAGTCAAAATATGGCTTGTACGGACCATCATTCATAGAATAGAACGCCACTAAAGTTTTCATTAGTATTGTGTTGGAAGCCTTTGCATTAGGAAACAACTTTCTAGCAATCTCAGGTGTGATAATCGAATCTAGAGGTAAGTGAATTGAAGAAGATGTTGGTGATGAGGAAAGCGGATAAGCCCCCCAACCACGAGACTCTGTGAGCTCGAACTGGAGGTTTTGAAGCTCAACTCCACGTTCTTCTGCCCAAGCTAGGAGTGCTTCCATTTTACGACAAAAGAGGAAAGTTTTTTCACTAAACCAAAGGAAGTGGGAATAAGAGCAGATAATTGTCGAAATCTACATTCAACGAAAAAGCATCACTTCTCATGACTGCTAGACCCATCAATATCGGTATTTAGAATTGCTGTTCATTACTATGTTAAAGTTGCTATGTGGTGTTTATATTTAAAACCAAAAATCCAATTATCGAAAAAGCAATTAAAGCTAGATGATTCCCAAATCAACTAAGGAGCTCAATGTTGCATATCCATATTTAAATAGTATGCTACTGCCTATAAAGGTTTACTAGACAGCCACAAAGTGTATCAGTGTGTCTATAACGATCTAACGCTCATATGCTTAGCATTATTCAAACGTCAGCACAAGCTACAGTCCATAAAAGGATATTAAGTGTATCAAACAATTGTTGAGTCATGATTTTTAGTTATAAGTAATACAAAATGTTAAAGAGATAGTAATAACAATTTAAGAAGATTTTATTTGAGATAAAGAATAATCCAATTTGAAACAATGAAAAAGTTCATCGGGTGTGGTGATGATGATATTGAAATAAAACAGTGATGTGTTGCCAATCCACTGGTCAAAGTATTTTTTTGATTGATAAAATAGTAATAATAATGGTATTCTTGAGAATAGGGATATTTTGAAGTTCTAATAGTATTTATTTGTTTCTAACGTATCTATCTTTTGGTATTCGTTGGGCGTGGCCACATTTTAGCCATTTCTTTGTCTGAAATGGACTTTCCTAGCTGGAACTCGTCCACGACCAACGCGTTTGGTGGTAGCTCCTTGGCTTCCTGGGGCGACAATTGCATCAATTTGACGTTAACGAAGTCGTCTTCTTGGTTCATTGCCAAAACAGAGTTCACTAGCACGGTGTCAGTGGTATTTGACGCGTGAGAGGTCTTACTAAACCAATATTTAAGCATGTTATTTCTCTCTTGAGTAAATAAAGAGATAAGTAGGGAGGAAGGGCAAAAAAAATAATTAGATGATTCTTATCAGTAGACACTTCTTTATTAACCAAAAGGACACTATAGATGTCAATTTTACCACTTCACGACTCGATCTACAGGGCCTTGACAAATCCTGAGCTTGACAGGCCAATTTCCAGTGTTGTTTCAACACCGGTGCTGGATACCAGCGTATCAAACGTAAACAATTCGCCAATTTCAATCCTATCCTCATCGCAGGAGGACGACAACGGCGATGCAGAGGAGAACATTGACGAAGTTTCTAGCTTCTCCATGGTCGGTTTAGGTGGTTGCGGCGGCGAATATGAGGATTTTGTCATCGATAGTAACCTGGAAGGAGAAGAGGAGGATTATGGAAAAAATAGAGATAAGAAGATAAATAGCTTCATCATGCCTAGAGTGATTTCCAACAGTAACACCATTAAAAGCAAGGGCTCTTCAGTACACGTTTTAAGGCAGGAACGTATGGCTAACAAGAAAATCAGGATTCAAATTGTCGGAGATAAAATGAACCATCTGATCCACAGATTTAATCACTACAAGAGGATATTGAACCATTGTATATTTTACACGAATGAACGAAGTGACACTGATATCATTATATTGATAATAGATCAAAATGAAGAGGATGAAGAGGGTGGGAAAGAGCAGATGATGGTGAATCTCAGCAAAACGGAAAAGCCTTTCATACCAATAATAATAAATGGCAAGGACGGACAAAAGTTTAATCGTCCGTTGGAAGGAAGGGTCATTTGTGACCCCATCGAAATCAAACAGTGGCCGGTTTTAGGTATTGGAAACGATTTAATGATATTAATAGATTTCCTAATAAATTTGAAGAGAAATAACTTTACTGCCAATTCGTCCAGACTGTTGTCACTACCAAAGATAAACAAAAGGAAAGGACTGAACAAGTCGCTAAACGACATTAATTCAATACTAATTGAGTCCATAAACATAAACTCCAAAAATAATAGCAATAGAGAGAGCTTAATAATGAGTAATCACAAAAATAATAAAAATGATAACGGTACAACTAAGAAAGAAGGGAAAAAGAATACTTATATTAAGATCATTTACTATTGCTGCTATATTTGTTGTTGTTTCTATTGTTGTTATAACATTTACAAATATATTAAATAAAATTTAAATAAAATAATAAACATTTGATATTTGTTAAATTAATGTTTCTCAAATTGAACCCTTCGATAAGATAGTTGATTTCGTCAACCATATCTTCAACCCACTGAACATTAGCTTCACTCTCCTCTTCAACCATTTCCCACATTTTTTTACATAATTCTCTTAACTCACTCTGGATATTTGCTTTTGCACTTAAATCAATTATCCCTGTAACATTTATTATTAAATCAAATAGTGTGTTTTTGATTAGTTGCTCAATTTCTTTTTTAACAAACTTAGAATTAGATAACAAGATCTTTTTTAAGGACCTAGTTGGTGATGATGTTATTTTGATCATGGTTTGATCGGGTAACGGAAGTAAATTGATCAATTTGTCATTTTCAGATTCTTCTTTAGACTGGACTTTGATTTTTGTTTCATTTATCATTGTTATGCTATTGTCGATGGATACTTCACTCCTTAAAAGCTTGAACTCTTTATTACTATTTTTGGCCCCTTTTAATTGGTCATCTACCTCTAAGGTAATCAGAAATGACTTATCAAACCCAGGCTTGAGATTCTTGAAAGCTAAATCTTTAGTTTCTGACAGTTCATTTGATATTATTTTGAACCCTTTTTGCTCCACCAGTTTGATTTTCAAATCTTTTATTATTATTTCATGAAATAAGCCAATCATTTCCGATATGCAGGGTTCCAAATCATTATAATCAATGATTAACTTGTTTATACAATTATTATTAAAATTATTATCCGTAATCAATTTAACGTGATTGTAAATCTCAATCAATTCAAACTTAAACTCATCGTCTATTATTAAAATTGTGTTGAACTGAATATCAAATTCAAGGCATAGCTCCTTCATGAAATCAAATATTGATAATGAAACTAATTCATTATGAAATTTATTATTGATCAAAAATGGATTCGATTTAGTTCTAGTCTTGATCATTTGGTTTACATTTATCAATTCGTTTGTAAGAAATAATACTTGGTTGATAAATTTTGAGTCGTTTAAATATATACTACTCAATATTTTAAGCAGCTTTAAACTTTCAATCCACTGATCATCATAAAACACATTTGATATCACATGGGAGTCAATTGATTCAATTATGATTTCCCAGCCATCCCAACCAGCTGAAGTGCATCCATAATATGATCCAATGGAGTCGAGATCTTTTGATTTATTCACAAATATTATGCCAAATTGGTCACTTGCATACAAAGATTTCACTAAAATTGATTTGATAATGGATTTAATGACGAGAGAATATTCTTCGTTCGTTAGATGATTTTGTTCAATATTATTATATAATGGTATAATCAATATTAATTTCAAAGGCACTGAAACTGGTTTTATCAATTGTTTTTGGATGAATTCACTTGGTAGTTCCATGTTGTTTTTGTTCAATTTCTTGATAACTTCAATATCATTTGGTAACTGAGTTTCGATCAAATTCCAAGCATTTGTTGATAGCTGCAGCAGCGTTATGGAATCATAAATGGTGAATTGGCTTCTAGAATTGAAACTTTGGAGTAAATTCAGCCATTTAAATAGCAAAACACTATTTCTTGATGTCAATTTTATCTCTGGTATCTTTATACTATTTAAATTGATTATAATTGTACTTGATAAACTAAAAACCGAAGAAATAAATATATCACTCGAGTCTAGCAGCTGGTTCAAAAATAAGTTGTTTTCATGATCTATTATAAGAATTGAAGTTTCGAATAAACAAACTAAACCTCCAAACTTCAAATTTTTTGTATAGTTTATTTCGATTGAATCAAAAAAATCAAAAAAAATACATCTATTCAAATCATTAACATCCAAGTGTAATTTGTAGTTTGTTAAAAACTTATTGATTAAACTATTTATTATCGAAGATTTCATAATGTCATTTCTAAGCTCATCATTTTTATTGATTGTATCAAAATTAATGGTGGATAAGTTCAAAATACATTCTAAATCCTTATTACTGGATTCTCTATCAACATATGGATACTTTGAAATAAAGGAAACCTTACTCAAATTAATATCATTAGTGGAAGTCAATAAATGATGACCGTATATTGGGGTTTCGATATTATTTGTTTCCCAAAAGGACTTTCCGATCTGGTCAACTGGAGTTATAGGTAAGATGTCAAGATCACTGTCATTATCGAACAAGAGTTCATTATGGTTGATCAAAGGCTCAAAATCAAAATTATTTTGCTTCAGCGCTGACAGATCTATCAGTGAACTTGTTTTCAAGTTGCATTTCGGACAATCAAAATCATCATTGTTCAAATTGTCAATTTGATTAATCAAAAGTAGTAAGCAATTTAAGTGGATTGAATGGGAACAGGCCAGTTCTATAACCTGTTCGTTTTCAATTAAACTTGAAAGCAGTTCTGAACAGTATGGACAGTTATCATTCAAAATACGACGTTTCGGCGTTAATGTTAAGCTTGGTGTTGTATTTGGTGTTATTTCAAACGTTGTTTTTGGTGTGAATACTGATATAGATTCAGAGTAACTCATTTATGGATGGGTAATTATACTGTGATCTAATGTATTGAAATATATAAACAAAAAAAGGTACTTAGTACTGTGTTTTCGAAATGGTAATATGTAAAGTGAAAAAGCTGATAAATGGAATGCATTTGGTAAATCGACGATTAGATCAGGTAAATTGGCTGCTGCAAAAAGAGCAACAGGTAAAGTTACCTGCATTATCTGTTTCATGTTACTGGAGTCATATGTTTCATGTCCTAAAAGGGAAATTTTTACTTTTTTCTCTTTTTTTGGTAGGAACTGGCTAATATGAAGACATGGATTCAATTCTTTGACTCCCAGATGTCTTCAGATGATCCTCTCTGAAGTTCCTCAATTAGTCTCTTTTTGTAAAATTCTTGAATGTTTTGTTCACGTTCCACGCCTGTCTTCATAGACTGACTGAAACAGAAATTCAATTTTTCGTTTTGCTTGTCACATAATGTTAGATCGCCGTATCTATAATAGTTTCTCACCTGGCCACCTAACGACATGCATTGCATTAGTTCATCCAACGCGGTCATACACGAAAGTTCCTTTGGAAACTTGTTTAAATCAAGATCTAAAGCACGAGTTTCAGCTCTATTTCTAAGCTCGTCGATATTCTGGTCCTGGAGAGGTTCATCATCTAAAATCTTTGTAAACTGGCTGCTAACAGCATCGATGTCTTTATCCTCGGTCTTTTTTTGTTCCTTTTCCTTGTTCCAAAACATAGTGTTTGCGGATTTAGTTGTTTGTCTATAAGAAGTGGCACAAAAGAGTGTGTGAAAAAAATAGCTACTAAGCAGAGCATTTCAAATCTTTGATTAAATGGTGTAATAGAAACGTAGAGTACAGTAGTGATGGCAACAAAAGAACTGAGAGATAACATGTAATATAGTTGTTGTTTCTATACATTCTAAAAAAAACACAGAAATTCAAATTTCGTTATTGGGCATCTAAATATCACTATTTATTGTTTAACAACGAAGAAGACTCAGTAACTGATTCTGCAAGTGTCTCATGAATCTGCTCAACATCCTCTTCCTCATCATCATCTTCATTAACAACTTTTTTGTTTTCTTCACCGTATACTACAGACATGCCTAGCTC
This sequence comes from Saturnispora serradocipensis, assembly GCA_030570415.1. Taxonomy (NCBI): domain Eukaryota; kingdom Fungi; phylum Ascomycota; class Pichiomycetes; order Pichiales; family Pichiaceae; genus Saturnispora; species Saturnispora serradocipensis. The sequence goes on along the minus strand of JAJLVS010000007.1, from coordinate 321,982 downwards.
CTTGACGGCTTCGTTCATTCTGTCGTGCACCAGTTGTGTCAATTGTGGAACGTCATCTTTTGTGAGGCCCACTGTTGGAATTGGGTCAAGCACCTTGATGTTTATTTCACCTCTGTTAAAATTGAAAAGCTTCATTGAGTATAAGTTCGAGGTGTTTGATACCACTAGGGGCACTACAGGGATCTGTGCTTGCACAGCAAGGTGGAACGCACCTTTTTTGAAAGGCAGTAGCGTAGGGGTAGTGGAGTAGCATCTGGTACCTTCAGGGAAAATGAAGAGGCCACCCTTCTTTTGCTTAAGGGAGTTTAATGAAGACTGGAGAGTAGAAATGGCCTTTTCTCTATTAGACCTGTCTAAAAAGAAAGTTCCACTGGCACTCATGAACCAGCCAAGAAAAGGAAAGTACTTCAATTGTTTCTTCGCAGTAACGACACATCCTGGAGGGAAGATTCTACCGAGCATGTAAATATCCAACTCTGACTGGTGATTTGACACCAAGATAGCAGGCAAACTTCTTAAAACGTGGGGTCTGTCGACGTTGATCTTCAATCCCATAGTGCACGACAGCAGATGGTAAAAGAACCTGGCGGTGGCCCACTGGCCAAGCGACCGCTTGCCCACAAGCGCCAACGTCAGAGACGAAATGACACCGTAGGTTGCTGACAGAAGCAGGATATTTAATGCAAAGAACCCCTTAACGAAAAACTTGAGTTTTCTGAACAAGCCAGGTGGCGATGAGGACGTATTAGTGGAAGAAGACATAACAAAAAAAGTAACCAACGAGACTAGTGACACTGTCAACCAAGCTGTCATCAATATACGTTACCAGAAGAAGATGAGTACACTAGAGAGAAGAAAATTTTGTTAAACCCAACATAACTAAACGATGGAGAGGTGCTAAGAGTAGATTAAAGCTAAATACAGGGGGGGCTATAACAAGATACGAAAAGGCACTTAAACCTTCCTTTCGATTCTGTTGAGTTTTCTGGCCGTTTTGGCGTTTGTTTTGGTTCTTTGACCATGCACTGGCAAACCCATCGAATGTCTCATACCAGCGTAGGATCCTGTTTCTCTCTTGAGCTTGATGTTGCCTCTGATCTGTGACAACAACTGCGATCCCAAGGTCATCTCACTGAGTTCCTTGGAGAGCGACATCGACTGCTGTTCTGACAACTGGTGCACTCTCATGCTAGGATAAAACCCAAGCTTGGAGCACAACCGTTGCGCAGACTTGAGCCCCAAACCATAGAACGCATTAGACAACCCATACACAAGCACCGCCTTGCCCCTCAAGGGCGTACCCAGGACGTGGACAACCATTTTCAAAGAGAAGAAGGTGTCACATCCAGTTGCACACATAGTAAAATGGCAGTGAAAAGTGCGAGTAGGGTCATAGCATCCTTACACCATGACAGCTGTTTGGTCGTGCTTGTAGTTGTATACTTAGCACCTGATACAGTGGAAGTGTTAGAGACGGTTAGCAAAGATAGAAGGAACACCACCATTGAGCTGGACAACCACCAGAGCAAATTGTTGTTCAAGCTCAAGCTGTTGAGTCTCTTGGTGCTATTTGTTATTGTCGAGACCACGGTTGTGAATATGATCGACACGATGATGGCCCGCACAATAACGCTGGTGATACCATACTTATTCATCCACGCCCGCTGCCACTGGTTGATCAGCTGGCCCACCAGGAGCCCCAGCATCAGGATCCAGCACCGCTCGAGCCAGTGATTTGTCCAGTACACCTGGGCCCAGATGCCAATGACACCAACGTCCTTGGAGATCGACATTGCCAACTCCTTGAGCCCCTCCTTGCCTGGTTGTTTGTGAATGTGCTTCATGCTGCCTTACATGTACACCAGTTTATGTCGTCCAACAGTTCAAACTTCATATAAAGGAAAAAATTGGAAAATTTACTAAACGATACGATATTATATAAAATAAGAGCATACTATGCTTGCTTAACAATAGAGCATCGCATTGGCGTAGCATGGCTACGTGGCATTGAGTATACACTGCAGAAATGATTTGCTGGTGACATTTTGTGCACCCTGGCACAAATATCCCTTGCCTCACACGCATTCCGAGCCTGAACCTACAGTAGCTGGTGTATTATTCACTGAAATTTACTATAAACTCGATATGTATAGAAGCAAGATAAGGAACAAAATGGGGACGACGCTCTCGTCTTCTTCCGGCACCGCTTCCCCCTCTTCCTTCCTGTCGTCAATTCATAAACCTTCCAACTCCTTGGTAATTTCCTCCAATTCGCTGTTGGCCTTGGCGTATTTGGCTTCAACTTGCTCTAATTGGGTCTCAAGCGCCTCCTTTTCGTTTTCCAAGCTAGTCACTTTGTTTTCCAAAGTCTCAACCTTCACGTCAAGGTCTCTCAGCTTCGCAGTGGTTTCCTTGAGGTTCTTGTCGCTGTTTTCCAATTCCTCTTCCAACAGTGTCGCCTTCTTCAATGCGTTCTCATTACTGGTTTGCAAGTGAGTGGCGTCTCCAGCAATCTTTTTGTGCTCGTCTAACTCCTCTTGCAACTTCTCGTTGCTTTCTTCAAGCACCTGGTTACGTGTGCTCAATGACTTGATCTCGTTCTCACGTTCAAGTATCTCTTGTTCGAGCGTCTTCACCTTAGAGGTGGACTCGTCAGCCTTTTCTTGCCATTGCTCTGCTTCTTCCTTTAATTTCTGGAGCTTCTAGTTAACAACATCAATTACGTTAGTATTGGCCTCAGAAATGTTGAGCTGCCTCTCAATTGAGTCTCGCTTTTCTACGTACTTCTCTTAACTTGTCCATCTCGATTCTCTAGTATTTAGTAAGAAAACTAATGCTGCTGTCTCAGGTGAAATCCAATGGATCAAAAAATATCCAAAACGCCACCGAATCGAAAAAAACAAACAAACAAACAAAAAAATTTGAGATTTGAAGGGGCCTATGCAAAGTGGAGCTTATCTGCTGAACTACCACGATATTTAATTCTTTGTACTGGGTGTGTGCAAAAGCTTTTGAATGGGATTAATGGCTTTCTTTTGGTACCAGTATCTACAAGATTTTTGAATTATGCACATTTTAGTATCATTTGGCTCAAGTACGACCCTAATGCACTCAGTTGACTATTGACAAACATCACTGGCTTTCTCTCTACCTTTGCTTTGTTAGTTAGAACCTTTCTCTCTGCTATCCTTAACTCCTTCTCCTGCTCCAAAAATTTTTTTTGTTGAATCATCCTAAGATCCGACGTCTTCTCCATTGCACAAACGTTTACAATGACATCTCCGTTGCTGTTTGAGAACTTTTGGCTGCCAGGCGAATATCATTTGCGTTATGAGCTTTCAGACTCTTCAAAACCAAACTTTAAAGCCGATATTTCAATTCCGTTGGTTAAGAATCCAAATTACTTTTCTGACAGCTATGACAAGTCGTGCTTCTCGTTGACTTTGAATACAAACTCACTGGTTTCTCTTTCCGCTAATCTCATCTTATCAGGCGATCCAGATAAGAAACAGCGTTTGGAGATTATCAACGACAGAGATAACAATTGCACAACTTATAAGTCAACTTCCAATGTGGACTCGAACACCGATTCACTCTCAATTGAAATAACATTCATCGGAAAGATTAAAACTATTTTGAACTACGATGATTTGACTATGGGTCTTTTCAAAACAACCTACATGAACCCCTTGACCGGCAAAAACGACCTTCAAATCTTTTCTACTCACACGCAACCTCACTATGCCATGAACTTGCTGCCTTGTATCGACGAAATCTCTTTCAAAATCCCAGTGAAATTGTCTATCAAGATCAAGTCTGATTTTGAGTGTGTTTCTAACACTCCAATCGAGTCTTCTATCAAAAACGGTACCTTGAAAACCGTCACCTTTGAATCAACTCCGCCAATTTCCCTAGCAGTCTTCTCATTTACATTTGGTGATTTGGAATTTATTGAGCATACCAAGGCAAAGGTTCCTTTGAGAGTTTTCACCCAAGTCGGTGAGTCTCACAGATCAAGATTTGCTCTCAACACAGCAATTAAGACACTAAATGTATTGCTTTCCAAGTTTGAGTTGGATTATCCACTGCCAAAATTGGACTTCGTTTCTTTGCCATTTTTGAGTGATGGTGGTGTTGAAAATTGGTCCTGTATTTCGATTATTAATGACGGTATTTTAACACCAAATTACCAAATCTCAAAATCTAATCTACTTAGGATTGAAAACCAGATTGAAGATATTGTAGTCCATCAGTTTGTGCATATGTTTATGGGTGATTTGATTACAATCGATAACTGGGATTATGAATGGTTTAATGAATCGTTTGCAACTTTCATGTCAAATGAGCTATTGAACAGATGGCAGAAGCTCTCAACTGAAGAATTGCAACAGCTCAAATTGAGTCAAATGGACGATTATAATAATTTATCACTAATTCAAGAACACTCAAATAACTTCAAAATCGAAAGAATCAACGAAACTTTTACTAGATCCAGTTACGAGAAAGGTATTTGGGTTCTGAAACTAGTCGCCTCATTATTTCAATCAAGTTCTGATTTTTTTAAAGCTGTTGGTGAGTTTATTTCTTCCAAAAAGTTTGGTACTTTCAAACCGATTGATTTGTGGAATTTCTTGAAAGCCAGTGAATACAATAAATTTAAATACGATATTCCAACAATTGTTCATTCATGGACCCATTTGAAAGGTATTCCAATAATCAATTTATCTGCTGAAGGTGATGATGGTATTAAACTGGAACAACATCAATGCTTGTTTGAAAGTGTTGACTCTAATTTGCTGGAAGACGTTCCCTTTCAAATTCCTGTATTGGTCAAAAGTAAGAGCGGGAAGCTTGTGAGACATTTAATGACCGACAGATCACTATTGATTAATAATGCTGATTTTCTCTGCATCAAATTTGATCTTTCAGTTATTAACTATTCTCCTGAGCAGTACATTGAAATTTCAAAGAATTTTAAGTCTATGAGTGATATTGAGCAGTGTCAAGTCATTCAAGATTTGAACATACTTTTGAGTTCACAGTATCAAACTAGTGATCATTTGTTTGCAGTTATTTCAATAATTAAAAATGTCAAGAATATTTCTAAGTTGAGTCCTTGGGCCATGGAGTCACTTTTAACGAATGTTATTCAATTATCCAAGTTGAACCCAGCTAAATTTGAGAAATTGACAATGGATTTAACTAATAAGTTCATTCAGCAATTCCAATGGGAACTTAATATTGATGAATTAGAGAAACTGAACTCGAGTGAATTGAACGTTAGATCAACCATTTTGAGTTTGAATTTGAATAGCTCACAACTGCAGCAATTATCAAAACGTCTGTTCAAAAAGTTAATTCATGGACCTAGAAATTCCATTCCAAAAGAGTTTTTAGTACCATTATTATCATCAGTTGCGCACAATGGGACAATTAAAGAATTCAAAGAAATTACCAACATTGTGAAGCATCCTGATACTGTCATAAGTAACACATTCACAACCTCGACAGTTTCTCAAACCGCAACCAAGAACGATATTCAATTAAGTGCGCTCAATGCACTTGGCTGTTTCCAAAACGATGAGTTGACTCAAAAGACTTTTACATTTATTAATAGTAATGTGGAGTTTCCGATGATCGAAATGTCGTTAATGTCGATGACATGTTATTCTGACATTTTAAGGTGGTGGATTTCCAATGAAAATAAATGGTATTTGAAGTGGAAGGCAAATCATTTGAGTAATATTGGAAAGTTCTTCGAAAATGTCTGTAAATATTTATTTGACCTTTCACAAAGAGTTGGCGGTCAATTTCAAGCTGATGTTGAAAACTGGTCTTTTAAGAGATCAAACTCTGATGACAAAAGGATTCAATATTGGTTATTGGAATCAAAGGAAAAACCTAAGGAAATTAAATTAAATTTAGAAGACAATGTTCTAAACACTTTATAAAGAAATGCAAATTTTAATTGGCTTTTATTTATACCTTTGTTCTCTAAAAATATTCCCTTGTTCTTCACCATAAATACTTGTAATTACATCCTTTAAACCCAACCAAACATCATTAACATTAGAATTGTCGTTACTATCATTACTGCAAGTGTCACTAGTACTTAGCCTCTTTGACTTGTCGGTACCTAATTTCAGTGCAATTCTACCCGTGATTATTCTCCTGGTGTATATCTCCAGTATTAAATTTGTCATTAGATATTCATTTTCATAATATTCTGGATAGTTGTTGAAAATATAATTTTCTGCTTCATTCCAAGAGCTGAAACTATGACTGAATATGTCCATCTTGAACCTGCTATACACCTCTCCCCCTGAAGCGATGCTTATAATTCCTTTATTACTTAGTCTTTTGCTATTGATATTATCTTGGCCTTCCTTGATTTTGAATTTTGCTTTCGAATCTTTAGGTGATAACCCGTATTTTTCATAAGATTCTTCAAGCTTACTTTCTGGGATAACGCTGCTGTCAAATTGCACTGATCGTCTCTTTACTTCTACCCCACCTTTCTTATTTGTTGGAACTATTAAGTGATTTGCATTACTATTTTTGGTTTGCAATAATAAAGCATTGGTATCAACTGATGACAAGCCAGATCTAGAGCTTCCGTACGTCACTCTACCGGAACTTGATGTCGTGTTTTTTGTTTTTGCTGTGGAGTCAGAATTGTGGGGTTTGTGTCCTTTTCTGTGTTTATACAGGTCCAATGGAGTGTTCAAATATTCATTCATTGACATTTCAACTGGCACATAGTTGAATTTCATATGTGCAGGTGTAGATTCTCTATTTTGCTTTTGCAGGAGCTTGGACTTTTCTGAAACTTGGACGTTTTCATTTGGTATTGGCATTGACATTGGTCTTTTGATTCGTTCTTTTTCAATGATGTCGCCAATTCGTTGCTGATTGATTTTCGCTTTTAGTATTTGATACTCTATTATTGGATCTTTTTTCATAAGATTTATATTCTTGACAAAGTATTCGATCATATATGATGGATATTCTGTCAACGATGGGTTCTTTTGGCTGGGGTTTATACTAAACACTTGGTAGATTTCCCTTAGATTGTCAAACCTACCCTCATAGCCGCCATTACCATGTACCGAATATCGCTTCTTCCTTGGTTTTGCTTGCTGTGATAGTCTATAGTAACTCTTCTTTTTCAAAGAATTTTTACGGCTTACTTGAAACTCTTTAGTAACAGATCTGAGTGACTGCTTTCTTTTCACAGTGTTCCTCCTATTAGCTGCTTCATTAACTAGTTCACCAGTCATTACTCCCGCACTTATACCCTGTCTTTGTTCCGGCTCGATCAACGAGAGTGAATCGAAATTGAAATCATCCAAAATGGCAGGAGTTGGTCTCAGTATATCTGCAGTCATTACACTATGACTATGCGATTATTGTAGGTATATTGAAGTCTAATAAGCAGAACACTGCGCATGAACGGCTTCCCATAGTACTGTAATTAAAAATTATATATATATAACGGTTTCGGAATGGCTGGCGCCAACTCCGAGATTTTGCTAAATGGCTGGTTTCATCTTCGACAAGTGAAAAATATTGAATAAATGGCCCCACTAAAGCCTCTTTAGCCACTTCACACCCTTGTCAAGTCCCTTGATCTTTGGTATAGCCTTGAAAGATATGTTCTGGCTTACTGACAGTCTGTTTTGTGATATCGACGTTTCGTTTTTGATACTAATAGCTTTGAGACTACATCTCAACTTATCTACGCTGATATCACTTTTAGTGTCACCTGTAAATCCTAATGCTACATTACCAACGTTGGTGTATGGCTTTACACTGATTGGTGTAGTTAATTTGGACAACCAGTCAACCCTTTGTTCGTTCAAGTAGTCTTTTTTCAACTGTTCGATGTCTTTCTTGAACGTTTTCAGTTTTTTCTTCTGATTCATGGACTCCAGTAGTATCTCCATCGAATTAGAGATGGAATCAAGACTAAAAAAGTCTAGCTGCCCACTCGCTTTGAACAGCTTGTTGGTCAAGTTGCTTAAGTTGGCTAAATGTGATTCATACTTCTTGAAGAAATCAAATGCAGTGATCCCAACCTCTTTATCAATGATGTTGCAAATGCTAGTAAGGTCCTCCCGCTTCAATACTTTGCCATTAGGCAAGTGCATCAAACTCAACAGAATGACAAAGGTGGTGCTGTTTTTCGGATTGATTAAATATTGTAACGCTAGTTGAACGTACTGGTTCTGTGAGTGCACCAACTGTAAACCCTTGTTCACTTTATAACAAAGGGTGCTGGAATCCACAATAGATCTCAAAAGCTCCACACTCGGTGTGTATTTGGGCTTTTTAATCTCCTCAATGACGCTGCTCTTATCTTTCTTGGTTTCCTCCTTTCTCTCATCTTTGGAACCCTTCTTAGTGGTGTTTTCATCTAAAATGGTGTAATTCTTCAATAAAGACCCATAATGCAGGTATAATTTGTTTCTTGAGTGGACCAATGGCTTGGTACATTTGTCAGCGGTATCCGTAATCGTCAAATGTTTACCATTGATCCACTTCATCAAGTTATCAATTAAGGTGGCCTTAAAGTTCGAAATGTTGACACAAAACAAGTATTTAAACTGGTCCATGAACTTAGCGGTATCCTCGAAACCAAAATTGGTGACGCTTTCAATGTGAATATTGTGGTGTCCAGTCTGGCTCAACTGTGCTTGGAGAAATGCCTTGGCTTCATCAGAAGATGTCACAACTAAAACTTCTTTCAAGTCAAGTTTCAATTTGGGATCCTTGATCATTCTATACAGTCTTGCCAAAGTTAGCTCATTGTGGTCTACGTATGCTCCCACATTAGCGTACGAACACGAATCAATGTTCGCTGGCGATAAAACGAATTTAGCTTTTGACATTGTTTTACCTCTAGCTATAGGCGTTTACCTAGTGGAATGTCCATTGTTGCTTTCTTTTATACTTTTAGGTCACTCCTGTAAAGTCTTTTCTACTTTATCAACCAATTCACTTGCATATCTCAAATGTCACAATCGTACATACTGGAAAGATTGATGTGTCATATTTGATCTGAAAAGCAATTTTTTATATATAAAAAGAACACGGTCCAATAAAAAGCAACTAGATCTATCACATTCAAAGTTTGCTTGACTTGAACAGCACTCACATCCACTGTAATTACAATTACTTTCTACATAATTGTCTAGTCCAAATATCAATCAGAATATGAATTATTCCATGCTTTTTTCTTGTACCAAAGTCTCAGTATTATAACTCTTCTAGTAAATATCTATTATTCTTATTATGAAGCAATTAGACGCATGTAACAGCATTCAAAAGGCAATTTGAATACTACCCACAATGGTCACGTGACGGAGTCTCATTCTTTGCGTCTCTCCAATTTTTCCCTTGTTGAAGGAAAAAAATTTCACCACTTTTTCTTTAATAGTAAACAACAACAAAGAAGACCTCATAGCACAAACAAATGACAGATACGATAGCCCGATACCAGGGACTCATTGATAACCGGCTGACGGAATTATTAGGAAGCTTTTCAGAGTACGATTTCGAGTACAAACCATTGTTTTCACACAACGAGTTCGAGCGCCAACTATATCCACTCATAGAACCGCTAATGAATAGACCAGCAAGAGAACGATATTCAAGCATTTTCCAGTTATTCAAAAATGTTTTCAGTGAGACCGTGAATCCGAGTTCAAATCCAAAGTCGAAGGTAACAAATGGCTCAAAATTGCAACATAATAAATTTATAACGTTAATTGATATCAGTGTCTTGATTTCCAAGATGGACTCAAGCAATTTCGCCAATTTTCCAAATGAGATTGTGCATGAGTTGGTCGGATATGAATTATTCGATGATTTTGAAGATCTGCTTAGTGAATATGGTCGTATGAACTATAAATTTGATATGCGATCATTGAGATCAAAGAGAAAGGAATACATACGGTCACATCCAACTACGAATGAGAGCAGCCAAAGCAAAATTAAAATCAGAAAGAAGAAGAAGAAGAACTACAAAACCACTGCCATGTTGCTTGACGAATTGACTGAAAAGCTTCTCAATAAGCAGAGTGCAAATAGTCAGCTTAGCAAAAAGAACAGCAAGGACAGTAAAGCTGATCACAAGCACGGCGAGTCTCCGTTGCCCTCTTCCGAGGGCAAGCATGCCTGTTGTCGTCCAGAGTATAAAGTGGATACCAGTTCTGACGAGTCTGATGACGACAATGATGATGATGAGTCTGATGAGTATGAAGATGCCAAAGAATCTTTTATTGAAACAAAAGCGAGTTTTCGGAACATTAAAGTTAAACCAGAAGCACCTAGCAAACAGCCAGTGCAAGACGATAAGGACACTGATGTGTCTGACGCAGCTTCGGCTGACGACTTGAGTGATGAAAGTGAAGATGAACAAGGATTAATTAATAGAACTACTCTTAGATTACATCGAAATAAAACAATTGATAAAAGGAGCAATCGCAATACCCATTTTAAAGATGCCAAAGTTATTAATAGTAATGATGAGTTAATCCCATCTGCAATTGCAACGAAGGAAAAAACAACCAAGAAGAAAGTTTTGAAAGGGAAACGAGAGAAATTGAAACTGAGTAAAAAGCCTTCTTCTTCCCTTGTCACATTTGTTTCCTCCTCTAAAAATGGTGCTAGTTCATCAAAAAAGAGAAGATCATCGAATACAATTCAAAAGCCTGAATTGAAAAAGGCTACTATTGTGCCAAAGAATAGATTCAAAAATAACTGGAGTGTTGTTGTTGAACCAAACTTGGACTTTCTTTATACGAAACTAGAGTCGCAGTTCAAAAAAATTGAACCAAACATGGTCAAAGTGGAAAGTAGAGGCTTTATTTATAAGCCTTCTCAATATTCGTTATTCGAAGAGCTCAATGAAAACAAAGATTTTAGTAAAGGTGAATTCAGATCGCTTGATAATTTAATCAATTCATTTTTGCTTCAAACGTTTAAAAGGGCTGGTGGTTGTCCTTACGACTCAACAATGTTTCTTCATCCGTTAGAGTATTCCTATATTCAAGAAAATTTGATTAAAATCAAAGAATCCTCCTCAGTTAAATTGCCTCCTTTGTTATTCGGAAACCGTTGGCAGAGTTTAATTGATTTAAATAACAACTTGGATTCGAAAGGTAGTGAAAAGTTGAATATTAAGGCAACTAAAGTTAAAGATATCTGGATTTTGAAACCGTTTGCCAATGAAGATCACTATTGGGACCACTTTAAAAAGATTGTTCCAAGAGATAAAGTTGCCAAGCGATTGGAATTCCTGAATTCAATTATCTTTGATTCTGAAAATAACCTTTACGTTTGTGATGATTTACAAAGAATTCAAGAGTTTGTGGCTAATAATCCCGAATTACTTAATGTTTGTGAACATGAGGATGAAGATGAAGCTGACAATATCAAAGCGAATTCTCGCTCAATGAGTATAAATAACATTATCAATAATGATGATATTATCAACGATGAAATCAAAGCGGCATCATCCACTGCTAATGCCAGTTCTCGTGATTGTCCAAAACCTAGTCTACAAGAACAGACAGCTAAAGAATATGATGATAATAGGAATGTTATTACCACGACATTAAGAGGTGTTTGGGTTTCTTGCAAATCAATTAAGAAGGTTTTAAAACCTCAAGAGCATTTTAAAGTTATTTCAAATATATTATTTCCTGGTCTAATACCAAGAAAGGAGTATTTGGGGGTAGTATCAGAACAAGCTATAGAAAGTATCTGTGAAATATATTCAGGATTCAGGCCATATTTGTTGTCCTTATTCATTGATGACATTATTGAATTTACAGCAATGCCAATGTATTTCAAATTAGATTCAACCATGTTTGAGCTTCAGGCACAGGAACTATTCAAAAGGAAAACTCGTAAACAAACATTAATCTAATAATCACATGATTTGGATTAAACATTTTGTTCGACTCTTTTTTCTTTGTGTTTATTTTGTTTATTAATTTTGTATTTTAACAAGTATATTATAACTGTCTATTTTAGCGTTGAGATTGTTTTACAGCTAATACCATAAATCGTTTAATTTTATTTTTTATCTAATATTATTTTTCGACTGGTCAAAGATTCCAATAATAAGTGTGACTTTCTAATCGCCACTGAAAACAACACACCTACCATCTTTTAAAATTGCCAATCAGTAACAGACATTAGACCCACTTCCAAATTGGGACGTCGGAAAACCATCTCAGTTCATTTACGCAACTTTCCTAATTGGGAACTCCGATAGATAGGAAGTTTACGAAAACCGTTGCGAGTATAAAAAGGTTATCAGATCTGACTTCAGCACTACAGTGCAGCTCTTCTTAACATCAGAAATTAAAAGAACTTGTTTACCAATGGCTGTTTTATTAATTGGAACTGGTGGTGTTGGTACTATTGTCGCATACGGTCTATACTACAACAAAAAGGCAGGAGAAGTTAGTGTTGTTGTTAGATCTGACTATGAAAAAGTCAAGGATCAAGGTTGGACAATCAATTCCTGTGATTATGGAAACATCGAACACTGGAAACCTGACAACATCTACCCAAATGTCAAAGCAGCAACTTCCAATGGTCAAATTTACGACTTTGTTGTTATCACAACAAAAAACTTACCAGACGTCATCAAAGTTGAAGATGTTGCAGCTCTAGCAATTACACCAGGTAAAACCACTGTTGTGTTGATCCAAAATGGGTTCGATTTAGGTAGACCTTTTATCAAAAAGTGGCCAAACAACATTGTGCTTTCAGGGGTTTCACATATCGGCTCCCATAATTATAATGGTGTCATCAAACAAACTCAACAAGACAAAACCTTTATTTCTTATTTTGAAAATCCAAACTTGTCAAAGGAAAGTCAAGAATGTAAAGCCAAAGAATTTGTTGACATTTACAGTAATGATAAAAACAATATTTCATATTTCGCCGATGTCAAGTGGTACAGATACAGAAAGCTTGTATATAATGCTACGTTAAATACAACATGTGCATTAACAGGACTTGATACCGGACGTTTAGAATTGAGTGGTGCATTAGAAACAGTTGCGATTCCTGCAATGAAAGAAGTTATTGCTGTTGCTAAGGCTGATGGTGTTGAATTGCCAGAAGATGTCATAAACTCCGTTATTCATTCCGACGATGGTGACTGGTTCAAACCATCAATGTGTGTTGATACTTATAAAGGAAATCCAATTGAAATGGAAGTTATCTTGGGTAACTTACTAACAGTTGCAAGAGAATTGAATGTAAAGACTCCAACACTAGACGTTATATATAACCTCTTGAAGGCATTGCAATTCAAGTTGAAAGAGGGTAAAGGTCTCATTGATCCACTGCCAGAAAAAAGACCTATCACCGATAAGGTCTACAACTAAAAGTGCACGTAAAGGATTGTATCCTTATTGCCGCCTATATTCAAATATAATTTAATCTATTAATCTATATAACTTATAATTTACATTGTTCGTTAATCCACCAATCCTTTCTTGTTGCCATCTTGACATTATCTAAAGTATTTGGATTATATGTGCCCATATTCAGGCTGTTCATGTTGGGTCTCTCTCTTTGCCAAGACCAAATGTAGGCTAGCTTCGGATCTCCCCTGTTTAAAAGAATGTCCAAAGCATAATCACCTATGACACCCAGCATTTTGAAAGCATGGCCAGAATCACCTCCAATGATGAAGAGGGAATTATTTTTATAATGAGGACAATAATCGATCAAATATTCGTTGTCGCTAGTATCAGCGTACCAACATAATCTTGTTTCTGTAATCTTCTTCAGTTCAGGAATATACTTTCGGACAAAATTTTTTATTAGAATCAAACCAAATAATGGAACGTTAGACTCACTTTCGTCTGACCATTTAGTTTTCACTTTTGAGTTCATGTTTGATTTAGGATTAGTAAACTTGACTCCTCTGAACCCAATTTTCAAGTAACCATCAGTAATTGGTAACCCATAAACAGACCCTGTATGCTTTTGTGACATATTAAAGATCCATGTTGGGGATTTTTTGCAGCTTAACCTGTCTAACAAACCTTTGTCAGTGACCTTGAATAATGCTACAGTACCACCGGTGGCCTCAATTTTTTCATTTGCTTCTGGAACTAATTGTGAAACCCAAGGTCCAGCAGCAACAATAGTTAACTTTGATAAAAAAGTTTCTCCGTCTTCAGTTCTAACTCCAATTGCTTCTTTTTGAGCGCCTGTACCTTGGGTTAGAATCAAAACCGATTTGCCCCAGTGAAAACGCAAATGACCTTTTTTATTCAATCTATTTAATGAATGCAGAACCCATCTCATTGATTTATCGGCTAGTGTCATACCTCCTTTAGTGTCTAAAAATCCATTAGTTAATTGATCTTTGCTATGCACATTGAAAGGATCAATGGCAGATTTATCAAGACCTAGATCCTGTACTTTTCTAAACGCGTCAGAAGATGCAATATCAATAAATTCTTCATCCATTGTTTTCTGCAAGACATTACGGGAGTCGGAGATATTTAGCCATCCAGTATTTAGATAAATTGGGTTACCGTCTTCCCAATTCTCCTTTTTAATTTGCTTATTCCAGTTGATAAATTGAACTTGCGATTTTTCAGCCATATACTGGTAATGTTTTGCAGTACCATACGCTGTTCTAAAGACCTTGTTCAGATCACTGGATGGCGAGTCACACCCTTTCGAATACTGATAACCCTGGATCTCATAATCCTTTTCATCAAAGATGTGAATGTCTGTATACCCATTTTTGAGCAATGTGTACGCCATGGAGATCCCCATTACTCCAGCACCAACAATTACCACCCTCGCATCTTTATCTTCAATAGTCATTTGACACGTTAATAGCAGAAAGAAAAGATTGTAGGTTACCTTAGGATGAAAAGTGATTCTTAGCGGCATTTTGTATTTTCCCGATAAGATAAGAACAGCTGCGACACAAAGTATGTTGTACTAATGACAAATTTACACGTCAGCTTGTTGTACAAGTCTTTGCTTGTTAAATCTGTAATTAATTTACGTCCCTTTTGTTTGCCGCACATACTAAAAAGGTTACAGAATTCAATTCAATTCAATATGTGTTTGTTTTGTAAAAAAAATACTTTCTTGAATCAGATGCAAAAAAACAATTCCATCTTTGCCAATGTTTTAATTGACAGTGTTAAAATTTCCGTATGGCGGCGATAACTGAAAAACCTTTATCTTAGTTATTTTAAATAATATAAAGATAAAGAGGAAACAGTAGTTCCCTTTATAGTAAAGTATTGATCATATAAATAAAGTGTAAATAAGGATTAGCTTGTGTTCTATTGGAGGAGTACCCTTTGGTTACAATTACTTTAATTGACATGATAGCAATGGAAAGAATTGAAAACATACTGTTTCTCAGAAGCAGTAATACAAGTAGCTGACATTGTATTAACGTATTCAACTTTACATGTCACTCTTTATTGTTATGTGCACTAGCGTGTTACATGAACTACATAGTTAAATTAGTATCTACTGCATAGCTGTGATCATACGTTAGCAATATGTATGTTGTAGTTTATACTTCAACATTAAACATCTTAATCAATAGCTGAGCAATACTTGATTATCATTTATTTTGACAATAACGATTTAGTTTGCTTAATAAAAAGTGTATATAGTTACTATAAATTATTATGTGGGGATCAGTTTCTATATTAGAAATTACAATAGATTCTAGGTCATCTAAAAAGTAATACGAAGCTATTTCTTGATATATGTCGTCGAGAGTTTTTTTGTCATCTGTCAATCTTTCCCACTTTATCTTTAAATGGCTTTCAGTCAAGATAGAAAGCCCTGTGTGCCACTGGGATGGACCGCTTGCTGGGATGACAAGGAAGAGAAGTGGTATTACGGAAAATTCATTCCAGTTACTCAATGGGAGGCTCCAAGTAATACATTTTTCCCACCAGAGAATGATCCACCATCACGTAAACAAACTGAACATGGTGCAAGAGAATCAATGGAGCAAGATTCATTACAAGAGTCATCTCAGAAAGAGGGTGCAAACATAACATCACAGAAGCATCAAAAGCTATCACAATTCGAAAATTCTGAATCATCTTTATCCATTCCTATGGAAATAGAAGAGAGCCAAGCACCTAGTCCTTGGATGGATACTGCCAAAGATTTAAGAAAGTTCTGCGGTTTCTGGGCATTAAGTTTTTTGGGTCCGTTCTTATTCGTTGGACTTATTGCACTTTTTTTCCAATATGTCAAATTGATGACACAATTCTTGCTTTACCTGAATCAATGGTTAAAGCTTAAATGACAGATACTTTTGGTGGCCTATTATATTGTAACCACAAATCTTTAAGTATATGTAGCCATTTTCGCTAAAATTACACAGGCACTCCGATAAACTGCTTATTAACTAACAGCAGAAATACAACTGGAGATGTCTATCACAATGCTTAGTTCAAATTCTTCAACAATGCCTAGCAGCAAATAAAAGCGTTGCTTTGTTTTACTTTGTTAACTATTCAATTAATCAAACCATGTGATATGGTGATATATGGAATAACAAACTTGTCAAAATTGTCATCATCAATAAATTGGACAATAATTTAATGTTAATGTATTTTTATAGTTGAATTGATACATACTTTTAACAAGATACCTTCTTACTTTCTGTCACATTATTAATACATATTTGCAATTCAGCTGCACTTCAAGGCTTATTACGATGTTGGTGAAGCATTACATTTATTTTCTTCGTGCTTACTTGCAAAAATCAGTTGCGCAGATTTTTTTCTACCGTTGTTCTTCCTACATTTCTAAAAAATGGCTTCTTGTAAAGATAGGAAGCCCCAAATTCCAGCTGGATGGGTTGCGTGCTGGGATGACAGAACCAAAGGCTGGTTCTACGCTGATCAGATATCTTGCACTTCTCAATGGCAAGCACCACATGGAGCCTATTTTCCACCAGAAAATGATTCACCATCTTACGAGCAAGGTGACTATATCGCAGAAGAATTAATCAATCGAAATTTGGAACTGCAATCATCTGAGCAACAGGATAAATACATAACAGCGCATACATATCAAGAACTTCCATACTCAGACATCTCTTCAAAATCCGTTGTTATGCCCATGAAAATGGCTATATTTAAACCACCAGCTTCTTCACCACCAATTGTTTCCGTATCTTTCCTAGAGTGTATTGGAATCTTAATTTGTTTTGTTACAGCATGTTTTAGTTTTCTAATAGCATTTTTTTTGATGATTCCAATATAGCAAGCTTGTTACGAAACAAAATTCAATACATGAGTTCTTTAAAAAGAACTAACGCTCCATTTGCTTCCTGCTTCTTTGAAATGAGTTTATTTGCTGGGTTATATTCTGTAAAGCAACGACATTTCAGATTTAAAACATGAATTAATTAGAACAAAGCTCAAACACAACAAATTTGCAGTGCTGATTATTTGAAGCAAAAACATTGGCGTATAGAGCTATAATAATTTATTCAAAGTATGCTTTTGCAAGATGTAATTGGTTTTTTTTGCAAAGAAAGTCTATTTGTTAACGGAATTGACAGAATGTTGGAACTTTCAGAACATGACTCATTAGAATGTAGCGTGGATAAACTCTAACCGAAAGACAAAGAAAGTTTTGTGAATTTTTGCCTTATAGTCAATCTTTGTTTTTTTTAATATACAGAATGGGCTACAAGATCGTCGATTCAAGTATCATTGAATTTGCGCTAAAGAAGATTGCGCCCAACAGTTGCTGACAATAGTTTTACGTTTATGGCATCTGATGTTGGTAAAAAAGCAGACCAATTATCTCGGAAACCACCGCACTTATTGTCTCATTTGTAATTGGAAGCGTTGAGATAAGTAGGGTCCTTTTACAGGCTTTTCTCAATTCTACTCTAGCTGTGGTTTCGACTAACTACATGCAAAACTCACGCTACATACCTCGACCCAGTTTTGACCTGACATTCTTTCGTTATATTATTAATAACATAAACCTATATATGACGCTTATGTACATGAAGGCTACCAAAACTCTCGTAGATATTGAAAACCTGAAACATTAGACAACCCTTGGAGCCAAAGAGATAACTTTACCAAAGTTCCTACGTCTGAGCTCTCTGGCAACCACACCTGAGACTCTTGTGCCAATTGGTTCGTCCTTTTGGTTGATCAAGACACAAGCATTATCGTCAAATCTGATCACGGTACCGTCTTCCCTTTGTAATGGCGATTTTGTCCTGACAACAACTGCTCTACAAATGTCACCTCTCTTGACTCTATTGGATGCAGTGGTACCTGTGATTTGTGAAGATAGTGGCTTTGCTTCCTGCACAACCACGACAACTTTATCACCAACATGTGCACAACTCTTTGGTGCCTTTCTGAGAACCTTGATACACTCCACAAGTTCTGCACCCGAGTTGTCAATAACTTTCATCAACGTCTTTAAGTAAATCATCTTTCAAAGCTCTAGGATAACTTCTAATAAGGAAAAGACTAATCATCGATGTCAGGTTAACTTTCCAATAAGATGAAAAATTTGAGAAAAAAGCTGTAAGTATCCGATAACCGATATGCGACTACCCGTGTACAAAATAACCAAAAAAAAGGTAAAGTTGTGTTAAACAAATGAGATTCGCAAAGCTTACTTTAAGAAAAGCTAACGCGTCTTAACATCCTCTATCAATTACGTTTATTATCTTAGGTTAAAAAGCTAAAGAAAGGAATATGGAGACCATTAGAATAGACGCGCCGCTGCTAACACAGTATAAATCTAAACACGTCAGGATTTTAGGTAAAGTGACCTCAATAAGTGACAACAATGCCGTTGTTGACGCCAACGGAGAGGTGAAAGTGACCTTAGAGTCAACGTCAACGTCAGCACCAAGTGTTGACGATTTCGTTGACATTGTCGGTGTCGTGCAAGAAGATTTGGTTGTTCGTGCGTTACAACTGCACAACACCAAACAGTCGGACCTGAATACAAGAGCCATTAATGAAATGGTGAATGTTTGGCACAAGTTTCCACAGCTGTTTTACAATAAATGATTGAAAGCTATGAACTAGGGTTTCTGGATTTATAGTGCAAAAAGTTTTTAAGATGTATATGTAGAAGATAAATATGATTGATTCAAAAACTTAATAGGTATAAATATACAACTTCAGTCGGTTTGTAGAATTTAGGCAAAGACTTACGTTTGTGAGCTATTGGGGGGAGGGACCCTAATTACGTTTGTCGTATTGATGATGACTGTTTTTAAAAGCTATAGTAGGTATAATACCACTCAATGAAAATATAAAGCAACTAGAGCCATCTCTTTTTTCTCTGGTGGAGACGGTTCTCATTCAAGGTTGCTGCTGAGACCCGCGCGCTGGCAGGATACCAGCTCACTTCGCTTGGAAACGGTGCTGGTGTGGCCATGTTTACTTCAGAAGACATCGTGTATGACCAACCTGGTGTCACTGTAGATTGGCAGACAGGAGTCCCTGCCAGTGTAGTGTAATACGTGACTGCAGAGGTAGGAAATCTTCTTGACCATGTTGTAGCTGTTATAGTTGTGCTTGGCTGCATTTGCATTGGTGCATACCTTTTCGTACCGGTTTGTTCGGTATATGGCACAGTAAATGATTTACTGATTTGTGCACTGTTATCGTAATTGACTTGAACTGCCAACACAGCACCACTACCAGATGGGGCCACAGAACCTGTTAGTCCTGTAATAGTAACTCTTGGAGTGTATTCTATTATATACCCGTCACCACTCTGCAGCTCTGCATAAATTTGCACATAGAATAAACCGCTGGAGTATTTACTAGCATCAAATACTGGTTTGTAAGACTGATCGGAAATTTCGCTTGCTGAAATAGGATCAGTGACATCAACAGCAATAATATTTGAGTTAGCACCTGTACAAAGCTTAAACGTGTAGCTGCTAATATATGACAAAGGTGGATCAGCACTATCATCACCCCATGTCACAGGGACGGTAACTTTACCAGCACTGGCTGTAAATTTGTCTCCAGATTCCGGTGTCTCTATCTCGATAACAGCAAAACAACTTTTTATGAACAACAACGCCCAAATTATCCCCATTAGAACCATCTTGTACGTCTACACTGTCTATCTTAGCCTGGTTACTGAAAGAAAAGTGTATAATCAATTACGAAATTCGCAAAACAGAAGAAAATTTTATGTTATTACTAAAAAAAGCCTCCATAAAAAAAGACTTGCTCATGATCTTACAATTGCGAAATGAATTCGCCAACAGAGGAGCCCATGCGCATGAGGGTCTCACCAATAAGGACACCTGACACGCCTTGAGACTTGTAGAGCTCGACATCAGCTTTGGAACTGATTCCAGAAAGTCCCAGTAGCACAACCTGCGATCTTTGCTCTTCGGTCATTTCAGCCAACAACGAAGTGGTGTTGGCTAAGTCAACTTGAAAGTCAACGAGGTTCCTGTTATTGACCCCAATGACCTTCGCAGAAAGCTCCAAAGCTAGCGTCAACTCGTCACTGGTGTTGACTTCAACAAGCGGCTCCATACCAAGGGATCTAGAGAATGCAATGAGATCGACAAGCTGGCTTCTTTCTAACATTTTGATGATCAGCAAAACGGTATCAGCACCTGCCAAACGTGCTTCGAGAATTTGGTACTCGTTGAAAATGAATTCTTTTCTTAATAGACATGGTCTTTCGACGTCCTTGAGTGTGTCGACGGCCTTTCTGGCAACTTCGAGGTCCTTCATAGAGCCTTTGAACCAGTGAGGTTCTGTTAACACTGAGATGGCAGCAACTCCGGCCTTCGCATATCTCAATGCTTGTTCGCAAGCATTTGCTCCAAGCTCAATGTCTCCCTTCGATGGAGAAGCTCTCTTAATCTCACTCAACACACATACTCTTTCGCCAAACGATTTCAAATGCTTGTAAAAGTCCTTAACAGGAGGTGCCAACCCTAGCTCCATATATTTTTCCAAATCTTTCAAAGTGGAGCCGGGCGTGTTCATTATTGTTTCGTAGTCTTCTTGTCTTTTCAGGTAAATTGTGTTCAAGATCCCACCGGCGTTCTTCTTCACAGGGACAGCTTTGTCACCTTCCTCCCAATATGGGCTGCTGGCATTCAAAATGTTTCTAATCATGAGATGCCCTTCTTCAGTCAAGATAGACTCTGGGTGAAACTGGACTCCTTCAATGGCGTATTTAGTGTGTCTGACACCCATGATGATGTCGTTATCAGTTCTGGCAGTGACTTCCAAGCAGTCAGGCAAAGTCACGGCAGAGCCAGCAAGCGAGTGGTACCTGGTAACAGCTACACCCTGTGGAATATTGGCAAACATACCTCTGTTGTCATGTGTGATAGTGGATGTCTTACCATGAACGATTTCACCAGCATATTCAACTTCACCTCCAAAAACTTCAAAAATACATTGCTGACCCATGCACACACCAAAAATAGGTTTCACACCCTTGAAATGGTCAATGGCATCTCTCGAAATACCGGCATCTGTCTTTGGGTGACCAGGACCTGGTGAAATCATCAGAATATCAAATTTCATTTGATCTAGTTCTGCAATTGTAATAGCATCGTTTCTGATAACAGAGACTTGCGCACCTTCCTGGCAAAGATACTCATAAATATTCCAGGTAAAAGAATCGTAGTTGTCAATCAAAACAACATGTTTAGCTGTCATCTTTGTGGCTTTCGAGTTAATTGAAGTTACTAATAATGAGTCAAAAAATGATGAAAGAAAAAAGAAGAGCGTTTTTTTTCACTACGGTAGAAAATGCAGAATGTGTCAGAAAACGGATGAGATCTGTAGCTTTGCTTAGTGAAAAATTAGGAAAGCTGTGCCGCAGAGGGCTAGTTAGTAGGACCGCTAGTTGAAATGGTTAATTAAGATTATTGTGCTATAATCTTTAGGAACTAAGCACAAGAATGGGCAAGAGTTTGGTCAAAACTTTGATGAAATCTACACATTTAAATATCCATTGTATCCAAGCTGTTGAACTTGCTTGTTCTCCTGGAAAGTAAGGAATGTATATTATGTAAGTGTTGAGAATATAGCATCAAAAATTGTTCATTGTTTGCTCTTATCAGAAATAGTTAGTAAATTCTTTACCGAAGTATTGAGGCTCGTTCTATGCACACTGTTTCACTCTTTTCAAACTGGAGGAGCCACCAACTTTATCAGTAAACATGGTTAGCAGTGACCGCCTTCTTGGTGAAATCAAGCACATTCCTTTTGATATACCACAAACCACATTTCTGAGTACAATAAGTTCGATAAATTCATTCCCACGTTTCATTTACTAATTCTTTCATGTACAATTGCTTTCAATGACAAGCAGATATCGTGTGGATTACCACTTGAAAGAACATCGCCGTGATGGGTTCATTGAGTGGATCAAAGCGCTTTTAGCTACACCTTTTGTTCTTTATGCCGTTAACCCCAATAGGCCAATGACCGAAGTTGAAGAAGTTATCATTAATGCAGATGCCGTTAGAAGATACGCTGAAATCTTCAAAGATGTAGAGTATCTGGTTGAAGACCATATGAACAACAGGCAATCGAGATTAAGTCATTTAGTCCCTTCAATCGGGACCTTCTTCACTAAACTTCCACTGGAAAGAGCCTTTTATATACAGGACCAAATCCGGTCAATCAGTAAGAGAAGGTTAGTTGCTCCTAGTTTCAATGACATCCGGCAAATTCTAAACACCGCTCAATTACTTGCCTTGGCCAATCCTTCCTCTGAAAGACACCGGTTGAAATTGGTAACCTTTGACGGAGACATCACTTTATATGAAGATGGTATGAACTTTTCTGATGACTCGCCTTTATTGGACCAGTTGATCTCATTATTGAGCAGGGACATAATCATTGGTATTGTTACTGCTGCTGGCTACACAGATGCCAGTAAGTACTATGTCAGACTGCGTGGATTGCTTGACGAAATTAAGCAATCTGAGAGGCTTACAGACAAGCAGAGAGCCAATTTCTTGGTTATGGGTGGCGAGTCTAGTTTCTTGTTCAGATTCAATCCAGAAATCGGTGAATTACAGAGTATTGACCAAGAACAGTGGCTTTTGGATGATATGCGAAGTTGGAATATCAATGACATTATACAAGTTTTGAACTTTGCTGAAAATTACTTGAACCAGATCATTAAAAAGCTTGGAATCAATGCGGTTGTCATTAGAAAGGAAAGAGCTGTAGGGTTGATTGCACCCGAAGGACAGTTCCTTATCAGAGAGTTTCTTGAGGAGATTGTTTTACGAGTTGACCACAATTTAAGAATGTTTCCACCAGCACAGCGCATCAAATGGTGTGCTTTTAACGGTGGTAGTGACGTTTGGGTTGATATTGGTGACAAATCTCTTGGTGTAAAAGTTCTACAGCAAGTGCTTAATAAAAATGATAAGATAAAAATCGAGCCAGAAAGTACCCTTCACGTCGGTGACCAGTTTGCCGCTTTAGGGTCTAATGACTACGCCAGCAGGACTGCGGCTACAACTGCCTGGATTTCATCACCTAGAGAAACAAATGAGGTATTGAAGGAGCTAATTCAATACCTGGATGAAAATACCAGTTATTGAAGAGTATGACTCTAGTGTGCATTTTCCCTATGGAGCCAGACATCAAACGTCTTGTTTAACTACTTTATAGCTTAAGAACTGCTATTTAAGTTCATAACCATTCCATTTTCACTATAGTATATCAATCCTATGTCAATTAATGTGAAGTAGAGTGAATGACGTTAAATATTTTCACAATGCACCTTATCAAATATCTTTTCTTATCTTACTAATTAACATATGGGGTTGCTTCTCACTCTCACGACATCAGTAACGTTATTACCAGTGTTGCAATCTACAACAGTAGTACTGAAACGTTTGCACGAACTTTCCACGTCTTTGAGTTTTCGAAAGAGCAATACTGCAACCAATTTATGCCTAACACCTCCACAGATAAATGAAATTCAGGAAACACTTGCATTTTGGATTATATGGCCATTTATTTGTTCTGCACTTAAATGGCTGCCACTAGGAAGTCTCATTGGACTTTACATTAACGTTTGGCTCGTATGGCCAATGGTAAAATCTTCTCAAGCAGGCAAAATTACCGGAGTAAGATTCATCTTGAACGACTACGTGCCTAAATGGATATCTACTTTTGATGAATACAAGCTAAAGCTTGTTGATTGGCTTTTATCATTGCAGCAGAACCAGCTGCTTAACATTTTGTTATCTGCATTGCGCCTACAATACATATGGCCTCAGTTACACGCTTTAAGAGATAGCTTGATCACCTCAAATAATCAGAACACTTACGAATCCTCCTACGTGACCTCGAGGATTACCATCTTGGAGTCACTAATATCGCCGTTCTGGAATTTCAAGCAAGAATCGTCTGTGTCATCATTTACACCAATCAATAACATTGTTAATACCACCACAACAAAACAATTCATCAACGAAGAAGTCTTAGCAAAACAAGGGAGCTTTGAGGATTTTTCAATTGTAACGGAAATGGACTTGAAGGAGTCGGCGTCTGATGCTGAGACCAGTGGATTAGAAGCCAGTAATTCAGTTAACCCACAGAATCGAAAAACCAGCAGCTCTTCTAGAAAGGTTTCCAGCTCTTCACTGGGTAGTAAGTTTGGATTTTTTAGCTGAGTATACCCATCCTGAAGCGTTATGTGGTATTTGTGACCTAGTTTTCAATGGAGTTACAATCACCGTCTTCTTTTTCTAATACTATTCACATCGAGTAGCGTTTTTATTTGTTTTATATAAGTTTATATACAAGTCAACGGAATTATCGTTATATTTACCCACCGTTCACATTTCTCAACTGAAGTCAATGTTGTCCAAAATCAAAGAGTCTCTTTGAGCCTTTGACTTGGCTTTGATTGCTTCGTTCTTCTCATTTTTCATTTTCCTCTTTAATGGAGTTGGCACAAAGTTCATTGGTGTTGGGTTTGGGTCAAGAATACCACCGAATGCCTTAGATGGCTTGGCCTTATCAGAGTTGACTGCTGCTGACTTCTCTGTTCTATACTTGTCCATTTCAGCGCATGCGTCTTTGTGCGAGATGAAGTCTTCAGTTTCCGCAGGCCAAACGAAAGGATCGATAAGATCCACTGTCATCTTCTTCACCTGTGCAGCTCTGAATCTGGATCCGTAAGGTGCAGGTAAGTTTCTTGTAAATGTGGCTGGCATCAGTGCAGACGTGATGTTCAAAACTCTCAAATTGTACACATTGTAGAGGTAATCTCTTAAATCAAGCTTGTTGAACGACTTTGGAACTATAAACTTGGCCTGATATGGTGTATGCTTGGCGTTTGGTCTCAACAGCTTGATTGTAGCATATGGAAAGTACAGTTTCTTTGCACCCACAGTGAAGTTTGGTGTATCTTCCTCAATGGCCTGTCTACCCATAGCAGTGATTTTCTTCGAGAGAACCGCACGTTCCTCCTTTTCAACAAAGGCATGTCTCTTCATAGGCTTCAGCCTTCCAATAATAAGTGTTCTTTTTTGAAACAGCTGGTTCATCATCTCAATATAGCCTATTTGCTGACTCTCCACTACTTGGCTATACTGCTGAAAATTTGATGAAAACTCAAACTTTTTTTTCTCTCTCTACTATGAAAATCATATAGGCAAATCATTTTCTTTTCGAAAATAACGAATTGAAACCCCAGCTCTTATTTTACTACGGCTAAAGCACACAACTTGATGGCTACGAATAATTAAACTCTTTAAGACACATCCGGGAAGCTTAGGGACTTTTACGCGTATTTCAGGCTGCTAAAAGCTACTTTTGGCCGATGAGCAATATACAAATACTGCCACTAAGTTGATGGAATGGACATATGTTTACTATGGTGATAGTATAGGAGATACCATGGAATCAAAAAAAACACTCACATCGTTTAAATGACCTGTGATGTGTTTGGACGAAGCTCAGAGTTAGTCTGCCATTCTGACATGTGTCACTAAGCATGTTTAGAAATAGCATCATTAGCATGGGGTTAGGTCTTGAAGGAAACAAAAATGCCAAAGCAAAGTTCTCTTCAATGTGGAATTGAATTTGAGAGTGATATTTTGGCTTATGAAGAAGACTTTTCAGGTGCAAATGAAAATTGAATTTTAACAACTACGGATTTTCAATTTAAAAAAAGCTCACAACAAAAGGAAAGCCTCCATTAATGAAATACAACATCATATATCCATCACCAATAAACTTCTAACTGTTTGGAGTCAGATTAAGAGTGTAAACTACCAGTTTTGCTCTTTACAAACACTCTTTTTCAATTTGAAAAAAAAAACGGTTTCAAAGAAAAAAAACTTCAACACCATATTTTCGCCACTTTGTTTATCATCCTTACTGGTTCAACATGGACGTGACAACAGAGGACTGCTGGACCGTCATTACCGCGTTCTTTGAAGCGCGAGGACTTGTGTCGCAGCAACTTGACTCTTTCGAAGAGTTCGTTGAAACGGCAGTTCAAGATCTCGTTTTAGAAGATCCTAAATTGGTGCTCGACCAACCAGCTCAACATGTTCATTTGAATGATGATATCAATACCAGATATGAAATCACATTTGGAGATATTTTTGTTTCCAAACCTACACAGACTGAAGCTGATGGTACTACTTCGACACTTTTACCACAAGAAGCAAGATTAAGAAATTTAACTTATTCAGCTCCATTGTACGTTGAAATGAAGAAACTTGTCAAGGAATCCATCGATAACAGTGAAGCATCCGAAACATCATGGTATAGAGAGGGTGACATCTACAAATTTAGACAGGGCTTACTTCACACACTTGATCCTATGGATGATTCATACGATGAAGAAGACCCAGTTATTGAAGAAGCACATAATGTTAAAACTCACAAGTCAGGTGCCGAAACTCAAACCATTTTCATTGGTAAAATTCCTATCATGTTGAAATCCAAGTTTTGTACTCTTTATGGTTTATCAGAAGAAGAACTTTATCAAATTAGAGAATGTCCATTTGATATGGGTGGTTATTTCATTATCAATGGTTCTGAAAAGGTTTTAATTGCTCAAGAAAGATCAGCAGCTAATATAGTTCAAGTTTTCAAAAAGTCAGGTCCTTCTCCAATTTCTCACGTTGCAGAAATCAGATCTGCCTTAGAAAAGGGATCCAGATTGATTTCTTCAATTCAAGTTAAATTATCAAAAGGTGGTGCATCTTCCTTCAAAAACGGTAATGTTGGTAGATCAATCAAAACCACTTTACCTTATATTAAAGCAGATGTTCCAATTGTTATTGTTTTCAGAGCATTGGGTGTCATAGAAGATGGTGATATTTTACAACATATTTGTTATGATGACTCAGATTGGCAAATGTTAGAAATGTTAAAACCTTGTATTGAAGAAGGTTTCCTTATCCAATCACAGGAAGTTGCTCTCGATTTCATTGGTAGGAGAGGTAACGCCACAGGTATCAAGAGAGATAGAAGGATTCAATTTGCAAAAGATATTCTTCAAAGAGAGTTTCTACCACATATATCTCAGGATTCTGGTCACGAAACTAATAAAGCATATTTCTTAGGTTACGTCATCAACAGGTTATTACTTTGCGCATTAGAAAGAAAAGAGCAAGATGATCGTGATCATTTTGGTAAAAAGAGATTAGATTTAGCTGGTCCTCTTTTAGCTAATTTATTCAGAATTCTTTTTAGAAAGTTATCAAGAGATATTTTCAGATACATGCAAAGATGTATTGAACGTGGTGAAGATTTCAATATTGTTTCTGCAGTTAAATCAACTACAATCACGTCAGGTCTCAAATATTCCCTTGCAACCGGTAATTGGGGTGAACAGAAGAAGGCTATGTCATCAAAGGCTGGTGTTTCTCAAGTTTTGAATAGATATACATACGCTTCTACACTATCACATTTAAGAAGAACAAATACACCAATTGGTCGTGATGGTAAACTAGCAAAACCTCGTCAATTGCACAATACACATTGGGGTCTTGTCTGTCCTGCCGAAACTCCTGAAGGTCAAGCTTGTGGTTTGGTTAAGAACTTATCATTAATGTCTTGTATTTCTGTTGGTACCCAATCAGAACCGATCACTTATTTGTTAGAAGAATGGGGTTTGGAGCCAATGTCCGATTATGACCCAATTAAACACAAAGATTCCATTCGAGTTTTTTTGAATGGTAACTGGGTTGGAACACACAGAGATCCATCATTGTTAGTTGACACGATGAGACAATTGAGAAGAAATGGTACCATTTCATCAGAAGTTTCACTCGTTAGAGATATCAGAGAAAAGGAATTCAAGATTTTCACTGATGCAGGTAGAGTATATAGGCCATTATTTATCGTCGATGATGATGAAGATAGTGAAACCAAGGGTGGATTAAAATTAACAAAGGAACACTGTAGAAAGATCCTTGATAGAGAACTAGAAGTCTTAGAAGCTGAAGAAGAAGATGAAGAGCAACAGACAAGGGAATTTGGTTGGGAATCGTTGGTTAGTGATGGTGTTGTTGAGTACTTAGATGCTGAAGAAGAAGAAACTGTGTTAATTGCCATGTCATTCGATGATTTACAGCCTGTTCAAGAAAACGCCAACGATGATCACATTGATCCTGCACAGAGAATTATAAATCACATTAATGCAAACTCTTTCACTCATTGTGAAATTCATCCATCTATGATTCTTGGTGTTGCGGCATCAATTATTCCATTCCCTGATCATAATCAATCTCCAAGAAATACGTATCAATCTGCGATGGGTAAACAAGCTATGGGTGTCTACCTTACGAACTATAATGTCAGAATGGATACAATGGCAAATATTTTATACTACCCACAAAAGCCACTTGGTAAAACACAGTCAATGGAATTTTTGAAGTTCAGAGAATTACCTGCTGGTCAAAATGCTATTGTTGCAATTTCATGTTATTCAGGTTATAACCAAGAAGATTCTATGATTATGAATCAATCATCAATTGATAGAGGTTTATTTAGATCCTTATTCTTTAGATCATACATGGATCAAGAGAGGAGGAATGGTATTTCAGTTGTTGAAGAATTCGAAAAACCAATGAGAGCTAGTACATTAGGATTTAAAGCTGGTACTTACGAAAAATTAGATGATGATGGTTTAATTTCTCCTGGTGTTAGAGTTTCTGGTGATGATATTATTATTGGTAAAACTGTTCCTATTCCACCTGATACCGAAGAATTAGGTCAAAGAACTAAATATCACACAAAGAGGGATGCTTCAACGCCATTAAGAACAACTGAAAATGGTATTGTGGATCAAGTTCTTTTGACTACTAACGCAGAAGGTTTGAAGTTCGTTAAAGTCAGGATGAGAACAACGAAGGTCCCACAAATTGGTGATAAATTTGCCTCTAGACATGGTCAAAAGGGTACCATTGGTATTACATATAGACACGAAGACATGCCATTTACAGTAGAAGGTGTTGTTCCAGATCTAATCATCAATCCGCATGCTATTCCTTCTCGTATGACAGTGGCGCATTTGATTGAATGTTTATTATCAAAGGTTGCTTCATTGAGAGGTTATGAAGGTGACGCCACACCATTTACCGATTTAACCGTTGATGCAGTTTCTAAATTATTAAGAGAAAACGGTTATCAATCAAGAGGATTTGAGGTTCTTTATAATGGCCACACAGGTAAAAAGATGATGGCACAAGTTTTCTTTGGTCCAACATATTACCAAAGATTGAGACACATGGTTGATGATAAAATCCATGCGAGAGCAAGAGGCCCATATCAAAACTTGACGAGACAACCGATGGAAGGTAGAGCAAGAGATGGTGGTTTACGTTTCGGTGAAATGGAGCGTGATTGTATGATTGCGCACGGTGTTGCTGGATTTTTGAAAGAAAGATTAATGGATTGTTCTGATGAATTTAGAGTCCATGTTTGTGGTATTTGTGGTTTAATGTCGGTTATTGCCAATTTGAAGAAGGGACAATTTGAATGTAAGTCTTGTAAAAATAAGACTAACATTTATCAAATTCACATCCCATACGCCGCTAAGTTGCTATTCCAAGAATTGATGGCAATGAACATCACTCCTAGATTATACACTCAAAAGAGTTCTGTTACAGTTAGATAAGATGAGGGGGAATACATCTATAAAGAAAAAAAGGGAGATTCCTCATATAATGTACAAACAGTCGTTTATAAGAAAAGACAAAATCACATAAAGTTTTTTAAAAATAATATAGTTCAAGTAAAATAAAAGAATTTAGTAACACATATATGTAACTGATGTAGTTAGCAACGATAAAGTGTATTATGATGATAAAAGCTTGGATTTCGTTTTCTTCATTCAAGTTTTTGATGGTAAGTATATATAGTAAAAGTACAAAGAGATAGAACATTATAGTCAGAGAACGTTCATTAAAGAGGACCCAAGTAATCTTCTTTGATAGAGCCAATTGCAGAAATTGAGTTGACATCAGCTCTGGTACCAATGATTTTGATTCTTACAGGAGACCCAGTGTTCAAAACCTGATCATGACTTGCATAACCAGCGGTTGCAGAGTACTTCATGTCGCTTGGGATCAAGTGCTTGGAGACAAACACCATGAGCGGACCCACATTGGCAAAGAACCCCATTTTGTTAACACTGGCCACCTGACCGTCGACAACTTCACCCTTGAATGGTTTCCACACAAGTGCCTTATAATGAACATGGAAAAGCGCTTCTCCTCGTCCACCTGGGAGCACCTTGGCAGGGCCCACGTCGATGTTGTTCACGTCTAAGACGGCAACGATGTAACCGAATTGACCTGTGCACGAGCCTTCCACGTCTGCAAGAAGCCTCTGCTGAAGATGGCGGTCCATATTCGGTCCAAAGTACGATGGATGAAGTGTCACGTGAAGCGAAAGATGTTTGATAAAGAACATCTTGATATTAGACTGTGGTATTACCTTATTTCACTAGTGCTTACCTGCTATAGTTCAAAGTTGTTGATATTTTCACTGAAAAATCCGTCTTAGAGAGAAAACAAACTATGGAGGGGCGAAAAAACAGCGCACACAGACTTCAAATTACAAGAGTTTACAATGCATTACATGTAAATAGTGGTTTGAGTAATCTGGCTATACCTATTAGCTCTTGAGCTACAAAATGATATGCAACACAAATATATGCGAAGACATATATAATAAATTTATGGAAACTATCATTTGCATAGCAAGTGGCACTAAAATTTCAAAATTTTTTCATTGAAATGTAACCCTTCAAATATTCAGCTACTATTACTATCCATGTAGTCCCAATGCTAACTTTTGTGCTTGTGTATTGATTAAACTTCATTCTTCAAAATTTACTAATTCCAAATTTTAAAAAATTTTTTCTCTCTTTCAGATAAAATGTCGATTTTGGATGTAGATTTCTTTATTTGCGAAGAATAGCAACTAATGTCGGTGAAGAGAACGGCTACAGTTGGACTTGGTCTTGCAAGAGCATGGCACCATGTGGATATTGCAAGAGAAAACCGTACATTAGGTCGTCTAGCAACACAGATTGCAATTGCACTTATTGGTAAACACAAACCAATCGTGCATCCAACAGAAGACGCAGGTGATTACGTTGTCGTTTCAAATGCACAATACTTAAAGGTGACTGCACGTAAGCTCACGCAGAAGACCTACTGGTCTCATACCACGCGTCCAGGTAGCGGTAGAGCCACACCAATGGAAAAGGTTGTGACTGACTACGGGTTCTCTGAAGTTTTGAGAAGAGCTGTAAGCAGAATGCTGCCCAAGAACAGATACAGAAAGCAGAGACTGGAGAGGTTGAAGGTGTTTGAGGACTCCAACCATCCATACAAGGCCAACATCATTGCGTGGGCAGACGAACAGCCAGAGGTTGCGAAGCTGATCAAGGAATCCGAGGACAGAGCAGTCGAGCTAGCGCAATTCGACCAATTCATGAAGTCAAAGAAGTTGTAATCGGCACTAATAATAGATTAAATGTATATAGGAAAAACTTTGACGTCAAAGTTTAGTCTTTTTGTTAATTGACAAGAGTATTTAAATGAAAAACTGGGGCTCAAGCCCCCTGCTGTATTAAGGCATGTATAAAGATGTTTGTGGAAGGGTTATCGGGGCTTCCTCAGCTTCACAGCAGCCACGATCGTTTCGACCATCTGACTACAGGCATCGTTAAGGAGGCTTACGTAAACTTTTTTCTGTTTCCTTCTATGCATCCTTTCTCTTAGTTGGAACTATCAATTTCTAACAACTAGTTGAAAGAATAGGAGCAACATAAGATGTCCGCAGCAATCAACCGTTCATTGACCTCGATCAAGACTGAATTGGAGTTTCTCAGAGACTCTAACGTGATCACAGGCTCGTTATACAGCAATATTATGTCAAGTTTGCCACAAAAGTATGTTGATGGCGATTCGCCAAGAGATGCCATTGGCTCTGGCGCAACGAAAGGCAGCGCCACTGACACCTGGGTGGAAGCATTATATGACTACCAGGCGGAGCAGGCAGGTGATTTGGCACTCCAGAGTGGTGACAAGATCAAAGTACTTGAGAAGCTGTCCGGTGACTGGTGGAAGGGCCAAAAGGGTTCGGAAGTTGGCGTGTTTCCTTCTAACTACGTTAAGGTTCTCGATAGTGAAGCAGGTGCCTCCAAAGCAGCTGCAAACCCACCACCAAGCTACCAGAATGCACAATTACCGCAATCTACAGGAAGCAGTTTCCAACAACCACAGCAACAGCAGTACTACCAGCAACAGCCTCCACAACAATACTACCAGCAACAGGGCGCAGTCCAACAACAGCCTCAGCAACCATACTATCAACAGCAGATGCAGCCTCAAGAAGCGCAGCAAGTTCAACAACCTGCGAAACAACATGGAAAGCTGGGTAAGTTTGGATCCCAGCTAGGCCAGGCCGCCATCTTTGGTGCTGGTGCTACCATTGGTTCTGATTTGGTCAATGCCATTTTCTAGTCCATCTCTGCTGGTCGGCGTAGTCCGCTCAATCACATTACATTATAACAATATCTTTTTAGGCGGATGAGAGAGAGAGGTAATATTATCGTCGAATAGGGCCGTTATTATTGTGAAGAAACGAAACTTGAATTCCTCCCCGCTGGCATACACATACTTTATATCGCAGTTTCTTTCTTTTATTGATCTATATAGTGTCTTATACTGGAAAAAATGTCAAGAGCATTGGCATCTACACATGTTATCTATAAGGACACAACGTGTTCGGCAACTGTCATTTACTCCCCATTTTCAGGCAAAATACTGCACATCGAACCTCAAGTGCTTAGTATTGACGATGACGTGTGCTTAAAGTACCACGTCGAGTCTCTGAGAGACGTTAGCCCTCTGGTCGTGATGCCTGGTTTGGTGGATGCACATGTTCATCTAAATGAACCTGGTAGAACAGAATGGGAGGGCTTTGCCACAGGTACACAATCTGCCGCATCCGGGGGCGTAACCACTGTCATTGATATGCCATTGAATGCAATTCCACCAACTACCACTATTGCCAACTTCTACGCTAAGTTGAATGCTGCCAAGGGCCAAACCTGGGTCGACACTGGATTCTGGGGTGGCCTGGTGCCTGATAACCTGGACCATCTTGTACCGCTCATCAAGGCAGGTGTCAGAGGGTTTAAAGGCTTCATGATGGATTCAGGTGTTGATGAGTTCCCAATGATTACCCCAGATTATATCAATAAAGCACTCCAAACTGTCAAAGGCCAATCAACTATCCTTTTATTCCACGCAGAAATGGACCCTGAATCATCTTCAGAAGTCAACATTGATGAATGTCTCCACAAGGAAACTCAAGCTCCTCCGTTCGGCGGTATTTCGCAATCAAGTGCTAACCTCTTAGCTTTATCACCAAAATTGCACCCTGTTGAGCCGCTTACCACTATCGATGATCTCTGCTTGCCTTCCAAAATTGACCCAAAGGAATACTCTTCGTTCCTAGCCTCACGTCCAGATTCATTTGAATGTACTGCTATCGGAAACATTATAAACTGCATGAAGACGCAACCAACAACAAAATGTCACATTGTTCATTTGGCTACTCAGGAAGCTTTGCCTATGATAACGCATGCCCAAAACGCACTTAAGTTACCTTTGTCTGCTGAAACCTGCTTCCACTACTTAAGTTTGAAAGCAGAAGAGATTCCTGCAGGTGCAACTCAATTCAAATGTTGTCCTCCAATTAGATCGGATCAGAACAGACTCAAATTATGGGATGCGCTAAGAAAAGGTGTAATTTCTTCCGTCGTCTCTGATCACTCTCCATGTACACCAGAACTTAAAGGGTTGAAAAGGGGTGACTTTTTTAAAGCTTGGGGTGGTATCTCCTCTGTCGGATTTGGTTTACCATTACTTTGGACTGTTGGTAAAAACCAGTATGGCGAGAACTTTGAACTTAAGGATATTGTCAAATGGTGTTGCCAAAATACCGCCAAGCAAGTTGGTTTGAGTGATAAAAAAGGTCATTTGGATGTTGGAATGGATGCTGATTTCGTTATCTTCAATCCAGATTACGAATTCGAAATCGCCAATTCCAAAACTTACTTCAAAAATAAACTAACAGCCTTTCATGGAAAAAAATTGAAGGGTAGAGTGGCCGAGACAATCCTTAGAGGTCGTTCGGTCTATGCCCTTGGCAAAGGTGTTTCTGATGTTCCAATTGGTCAACTGTTACTTGAACCTAGAATGGACTGATTTTCAAACTTTTATTCAGTTCTTATTTTTTTTCCATTTACTTCTTACTACAACAATTAATAGATATACATACATAAACTGAGAGAATAAATAAGATTCTTATTTCATTCTGTTTTTAGATTTTTTATAAGAAATTTTATAATTTTTTATCCATATTATTTTATAAACCATACTTAATGTTAATATTAGCCTGGACACCAGAAATTTGCAACAATTGCATCCACTGTGAGTCAGCATTTCCAATGGAAGACTTTAAGTTTGCTAAGAACTGATAGAATAAAGAACCTAGTTGTTCACTAGGCATTTCGTAGTTACCAATTGTTTGAATTAGCATTTGTAAATCGTTAACGTTACGAGTAACCAGCTCAGGCTTTTGTGAAACAGCCATCATAATTCCAACAAATGCACTATTCTTTTCATCATTTTCAACGACCTTTGACATGATCTCCAACCATTGTTTGATTACATCACCAACTTCTAGAAATTGTATCAATTGGGTCGAGTTATTAACACAAATTCTTCCCAAAGTAATGGCTGCATTTTCAATCAAAGTTTCATCTTCATCACCTTGTAAATTGTGAACCACAGTCAGAACTATTTGTGTCATTGATTCTAGATATGGTTCAAATTCCTGCTGTGTTATTCTAATAACAATTTCCCCTAAAGACCAAATGGCATTATTTCTGGCAGCAATCGATGAGTCTGATGGATTTCTGATTTCATTATTGATGCACATCATGATTGTTTGCAAGTAAGGCTTTATTGTAGAGTCAATTAAATTGATCGATAAGTCACCCAATAGCGCATAGGCGCTTTGTCTAACATCATCACAGGTGTCATCAAAACAGGTTAATAACAGTTCCATCAGAGAGTAATTTTTACTATTTGAGTCACAATGCTTAATTAATTCTGCTGAATGGACCGTAAATCCTTGAACCAGTCCGTCAACTAAGTCTAATGAAGTGACAATGAAATCCTTTTCTGGTGCATCAAAGCCTTTTTGAACGTTGGCCATTTTATCCATTTCAATGCAGTTTTGTAAAATTCTAATGGCCCTTTCGTAAACAGGCAAAGCGTAATTTGCAAAAGCTTCACCCAATGCAGCAGCAACCGATGACATACATTCTAATAATGCCCAAAGATCTTTGTCATCATCAGCTAAACTTTGCCACTTATTGATTAGAGGCGGCAATAATAACTCAACCAGATTTGGTTGGTACTTCAATTGATCACCAACCTTTTCAACAAACGTTTGAACAGTATCGTAAAGAACAATCAAGTTTTTACGATGATATCTTTGAAAATATAACTGAAAGTGGTTCAGTATCAACTCACTTAGATCATTCAAAATATTTGAATCAATGCTTTCAATGAAATCACTGATGGCAGAACAGGCACTTTCTTGAACAATTTTCTGATTATCTAAGGCACAATTTAAAATAGTTTCAAACGTCACCTTGAAATAATTAGCAAACAAACCATTGACTTGGGCTTCAGAGCAAACCCAAGAAGAATATCTACCAAGTGCCCAACAAGCAATTTGTCTAACTCTTGGTTGTTCGTCTTTGACTCTTTCGATTAAAAATTGAATTAAATCTGGTAGCTGATGACTGGCGTGTTCAAGACCAGCTTCAGAGATTGCACCTAGAGTTAAAATCGAAGCTTCCCTAATTGGCCATTCACTTGAGTTCATGTTTTGTTTAATTATTGGAAATGCGATATTAAGAGTTTCGATTGGAAATTGACAAGATAAAGTATCAACTGTACCAGCAGAACATTTTCTTAAATTCCAAGTGAAAATGTTGTCATAATCATCATCATCGTCATCGTCATCATCATCGTCATCATCATCGTCACTTTCATCACTGTCACTATCATGGCCATCAGCTCTCTTTGTATTTGAGCTTGCAACTGTGTGTTCCTTTGACTTGATCATTTGCGGTTTGATATCTTCGTCTTTGTCTTCAGCAAATTGATCTCTTGAATCTTCATTTTCCATTAAAATGACTTCTTCCTTAGAGTAGACCATTTTGCTTAGCAAAACTGGCAGAATATCGTTAACAATTGGAAATACTAGTTCTCTAGGGGTGTTTTTGGTGACCATTAGAAGTAAAAATTCACAGGCTTGTAAGGACAGCTCTTCAATCTCATCGTTGCCTGGACTTTGAATCATTTGCACTATCCATTGAATGATGCCTGTCCAGCTACCGTAAAGTTTTTGAGGCCACTGATCAAGAATGCTGCAGAACAATTTTGCAATCTGAACCTGGAAACCTTTCACCTTTGGGTCGCTGGAAGTGCCAGTGAGTTGGCACTGGCGAGATAAAGTTTCAATCAATTGATCTAAGTTGAATTGCATCACCATTGAACCAATGTTAATACAATGAACCAAACACTTGGCCGCTTGCGATTTCATCTCGTTAGACATATTTGGGTTGTTCAAAAGTTTGATCAGTCTTGGAATTAGTTCCTCCAAAGGTCTCATCGAAGTTGTGCTTGACATGGATATGTCTCTGTCTAGAAGCCTACAAGACTCTTCCGTGAGCAAAGTGAGCACCTCCAGCGCACCCATTTGCCCAATCTCCCCTGCAACACCG
This sequence comes from Saturnispora serradocipensis, assembly GCA_030570415.1. NCBI lineage: Eukaryota > Fungi > Ascomycota > Pichiomycetes > Pichiales > Pichiaceae > Saturnispora > Saturnispora serradocipensis. The sequence goes on along the minus strand of JAJLVS010000007.1, from coordinate 284,578 downwards.
TCTAAGAGTTCTATTATGTTTGGAATGATGTTGAGCCAGTTCTGAGCACCAATTTTCCTGAACACAGAGGCAATGGTAATAGAAGAGATTCTTCTGATGGTGTGTTGCGAGTTGGTGAGCCCATGAGGCAACATAGTTAAAATGTGGGCCTTGAGCTCCCCGTGTTTGGAGTTCCAGTTTCTCAATAGGTCATTCTTCAAATACAAACCCGCAGAGGATCTGGTGCTAATGGGAACATCTGCAGAATCTGTCAGAAGAATGTGGAGCAAATAGTTATCAAACTCTTCGATTTGTGTGGCTTTCAAAAGTGCGTCATTGGCAGCTGTTCTTGTTTGGTAGTCTGGGTTCAATAGCCCGGAGAATATATGAATCAGCTGTTGCAAACCTTGTGGATCTGGTGTCCAAGTTGATGACATTTTTTGGTTTCTTGTGTGGCTCTGTGATCTTTTTACCTTGTGCGTTTATCTATATAAAGTTAGGGAAGACTACACATAAACTACAATTATGTATAGATTTATATGCTGATAAATAATTATTTTAATTGATTTTCAACAGAGACAGCTTTCTGAATGTACCCTATATATAGATGTGTCTAAGAGAATAAATTTTTCAGATATTTTATACCTATGTGAAAATTTTACTACTGAGAGCCGTTTCGGTGAAGAGAAGGAAAAGTGATGCTTACGTAATGGTCACGTGAAACAGTAGAAAACTTCAGTCACGTGCAAATTACGTAAGCCACAATTGTTGGTCACGTGCAAATTACGTAATAGTAACGTTTGCATGTCACGTGAGCTTTCACAGCCTTGATTTTTGCTTACGTAAGGGAAATTGGTAGGCTGGCACGTTCTGCATCTTCTGCACTCTGGAAAGACACATCAGGAGCTTCGTTTCTTCTCCAAATCACCTTCTTTCGAGTTGTCGTCATCCCCATTCTGATCCAGCTAGCAGCGCCTCCCTACTCCAGCGTCGCTGTTAACACTCACTCCAGTTCCTATTCTTGGCTCAAAACGCGGACGTCTTTTTTTTTCAGTGTTTATTTGTTTACACCAAACTGCTTTGTTTACCATTCTCTCATTGCTATTATTATAGAGAGATATTTTTATTGTGTGCCCATAGAGTAAAGGCAAATGATAATAATAATAGTAGAAGTAGAAGACTTGTAGTATATAAGGGCGAGGGGTTCCTGAAAGTGCAGGCCGGAAAATTAGTGGATTTCTAGTCTTTTCCTTGCTAAGAACTCTTCTATTCTCGTCCACTCATTTATCACATTCATTAACCAGACATGCAACTCTCACTCGCTTTGTTAACATTGGCTACCTCTGCTTTGGGCGCATACGTCCCATCTGAGCCATGGTCCACCTTGACCCCAGACTCCGTCAACTCATGTGCGCACACCGACTACACCAAGTCTTTCGGTATTGCCATTGCCACAATTTCTGCTGACAAGCAAAAGAGAAACGTCCTCACTCAAATCGGTGACGGTCAAATCCAAGCTCCAGCTCCAACCGGTACCACTGCGCCAATCATCCCATCCTCTTTGCCATCCACCACAGCCAAGAGCTCCTCCACCCACTCCTCCACCCACTCCTCTGCTTCCAGCTGTGCTACCGGCGCTATTGTTCCAAAGCAAACCAGCTGTGCCGCCAGCGGTGTACTTGCCCTTACTCTCAAGGACGGTGTCTTGACCGACTCCAAGGGTAGATTGGGTGCCATTGTCGCCAACAGACAATTCCAATTTGATGGTCCACCTCCTCAAGCTGGCTCCATCTACGCCGCCGGTTGGGGTATTGTTGATGGTCACTTGTCTCTTGGTGAAGAAGAAGTCTTCTACCAATGTCTCTCCGGTGACTTCTACAATTTGTACGATCAAAGCATTGCTGAACAATGTTCTCCTGTTCACTTGAACGTCGTCGAATTGAAGGACTGTTAAGCATTCCGTCGTTCCTAGTTTCTTTACTGCATTTTCATTTTTACAATTTACATTTATATTTATATAAACCCTTTGATATCCTTATAATAAAAAGTATCATGTCGTACATCTCTCAATAAACCCGCTCTCCTATCCTTTCAGCTACCCCATGATGTCTCCAGTACCATACTCTTTGCAAACTTTTGTTGTTACGCAATTACCCTTTTCGGCACTTTAGGGAGTTCGTTGTCGCTCTATTGTTTACATATACCGTGTCGCGTGTTTCCTTGGCCTTGCTACTAACAATAGTAAACAAAGCTCTAGATTACCAGCTGCCCCTAATCTCAGCTGCCAACGAGTACGACAATTAACAGAGGCGCAGTGAGAACCCTAGACCCCTATTCCTTGTAACGTAACGGGGGTTAGCAGCCACCTTTCGAGCATTAAGTTTTGTTGATTTTCAAGCTGCAATGCCAGCTTTCTCTCTCATGATTGTTAACTGGGCTGCAAGACGACCCCTTTAAAGAGCGCATTTGTACAAATACGCGATCGTCATCGTCCGGCGTTCACAGTGCAAAGTGCTTTAGTTAACTGTCTCAATCATCGATAAAGTTTATCTGCTTCGACATGACTCCAAACGCTGGCTGGTTATACAAGTAAACACTATCATTTACTTTAGTTCTATTAGCCTGAATTTTCATCAAATGTAGTCTCAAGTTGCTCCTACTTCAAACGCTCTTTTGTCCGCATTTTTTTCATCGCCATGTTTACAGGACGTCTGAAGTTATTAGCATCTCCCCCTCATTGGTGTGATCCGGGCCAAACTTCAACAAAGACATAAGACCATACGCCATGACGCCTGTATTATGAGAGACACAAAGCAGAGTCGTCAATACCCCTTAATCTCGTTTAAATACGAATTATCTGAAAATGTTAGCATTGCTATAGTAAAACACTCGTAAATACAATTAATGCTGAATACGTATCAGATATAGTGCAGGGGGTGCTGCACAAGCACATTTCAAGGCGTCTAAAAGGTATGGGAGCGTATGAAAGCACCTATTCTTTGTATGAATATGGTAAAATCCAAAAATACCAAACCTAATATGTGATCACAACTCAATCTCATAATTCACTATTACATGACAGGTTAATGGCAAGGTAGATGCAAAACTTTTGCGAGAAGAGTATTGACCCGATTTGGCACTTGCCTGAACACACGGGTACATATGAAAATAAATTGCAATAGCAGATACATGCTCATGGCTTGGAAAGCGAGTGCGTTAATATTAAGTGAACAACGTTTATAATCACACCTTTAGCATCGACTTAATAGGTGCACCAATTGTGCCATTTTAAAAGGCCAGGATAGGAAGAGTAATGTTATCCTCTGACATACTAGTACCTCCTCAAAAAATTGGTATTGGCCATTGGTATTAATTTTTTAGTCTCGTCAAATTACAGACATATACATTAAAACAGAGTTGCAACATCATTCCAGTAGAGATTCAAACAGCTATGGATAAACCTCGTAATTCAAATATTGATGATGACAATGTTGTTAATTTACATCGCCAAAAAAAAGTTATTTCGTCTGTCTCTTATTCCAGTAATGAAAAAGGCTTATGTGACAGAGATGCGACCTTCACTGAAACCCTCGTTCATCCTCAACGTTTCAAGTTTAATTGGCAACTCCGGGTTGATTTAAATTCACTCTTAAAACTTGATCACAGTATCAGCGTTGCAAGAGGTGATAAAATTAAAGTCACTAAAAACAACACCCAGCTTCAATGAAGGCATGTAAAAGTTGATTTCCGTCGGTCCTTTCACTAATTCTTATTTGATTCTTTGCAGCAAAACAAATATATCCATACATCAATACTTTTCTTTGTTTAGTTTTGTCTATAAATTTTCTGTCATTGGACTGTGAAATAATGCTGCTTTCAAGACAGTCTTGTATATATACTTTCTGAAGAAAATTGATGGCTGCTTTACTCTTTCGATGGCTTTTGTATGCATTTTGAACACGCAAAGAAGCCCAGCTTACTTTAGTGACATTTCTCTGTGCAAACATCTCATTCACTGTCATTTATAATCTGATATTACTCCCCATATTAAGCATTAGTTAACAAATGTTGGAATGGTGCAACACGGTTTTAATAATCAATATGAGCTTCTGATGCTATCTCCATTGATATCAGAGAGTAAATATAATACTGCTAACAAACACATCTGCAGTAAAAATCTTAGTTGATTTTAGTTCAATTATATAAGCTGCTCAATACAAGATACGCCAACACAGCGTATCAGAGCTAAATGGTTGATAAAACCACTCTGTACAGAAAAAACTTTCCATACTATTACAAAGCAGAAGAATACCAATTAATTGTCGGAAATAAGAAACTGGTGCATGATACTTGAAGCATAAAGAGTCATGCATAGATCCATATACTTTAGTATGAAAGGCTATTCCAGTACCGTAATTACTAATTGTTTAAAAAGTTCGTATATTTCATACCCCGACGCCGAAGTCAAACAGTCAACACACAATTCAAAAACAATTCAATCGGCATTGGCATACACTAGCAACTCGAACAAGGATGACATTTATTAATAACTAAAACTTTTGCAGTTGTTTTAAATTTAGCAATGATAATCTCATAAACATCAGTAGAAAAAAAAGGGTTGCGCTGCCTTTTCCTATGTCTTTGCTTATCGAATTTCTTAGCTATATATATTTACATATATACACCGGTTAACATATATAAGTAGCAGAAACGAAGCAGCTAGCATTGCAAATTATTCGTTTATCTACAGAATGACATCACAGATAGCTACATCAACTATATTGCCTGGTGAACAGCAGAAAAAGGATGAATCGCTTGCGCATTCGGAAAACAAAGCTACAAACTTACCACCAAGAAACATGGCAAGCCCAATTCAAGGCTCCCTAATAGAGTGGAGGAATATTTATTTAATTTCCACCCTTTTCTTAAGATTTTATTTTGCTGTTCAGACTTCGTACATTCACCCAGACGAACACTATCAATCATTTCAGCCTTTATATCACGATAACTTACCATGGGAATTCAAGAACCCTAATGACATTAACAGATCAATCGTGCCATTATTAATCTTTTACAAGCCAATCATCAATCTAGGAGAATGGTTAAATTTAAGCCCATTAGGTATATACTATTTAGTGAAATTGAACATTACTTTTTGGAACTGGATAATTGTTGATTGGTGTATTTATAGGATAATGCCTTTCAAGCATGAAATAATGAAGTCTTTGTTTTTTATTGCAACCTCATGGGTAACATTGTCAATTCAAAATCATTCATTTTCTAATTCAATTGAAACAATCATTCTTTTGCCAACAATCTATTTGATTAATGACATTAGGAGATACATGGAAATAAAAAAGGATAAAGGAAGGTTTTCCAAGTTTAAGTTGATCTCATTGGGATTTTTAGTTTCTCTAGGATTCTTTAATAGAATTACATTTTTTGCATGGATATTCATACCTTCCCTAGTTTTCATTACAAAATTTGCTTTCTTTAATCCAATTAGCTTTCTGCTTTGTCCAATTTCATTTCTTATTACATCCATTTTTATTATTTCAATTGACACTTCATATTTCAAGCACCTAGATTTCATGTTGGTAATCAAAATGATTCTAGTTGACATCAATTTCAAATTTCTTAGATTGAAAAATATCAATTCCATAACTAATTGGCACTTGATTAATGATATATTATCAACAACTACATTTGGTTCATCATTTGTCATTGCTCCATTGAATAATCTAATATATAATCTCGATGAATCAAATTTGAAACTTCATGGGATCCACTCAAGGTTTTTACATTTGTTGGTCAATTATCCATTAATGTCCGGCCCATTATTGCTGTTATTACCACCGTTCAATTTAACTTATTGGAAAACAACACCCTTTTTAGCTGCAATCAGTGGCATTTCAATATTATCATTTATCAAACACCAAGAACTCAGATTTTTGATTCCAATGTGGCCATTAGTGTCGTCGATTATTTCATTAAATAACACTCAGTATAGTCCTCGATTAACCAAAGTTTTATTGAAATTGTGGATAACTTACTCTTTGTTTTTATCTATATTTTACAATATGTTTCATCAGTCTGGTATTGTTCCTGCCATGAATGAGCTGAACGGTGTTATTCCTTTCAAAAATAATATAGCATCCAACAATTCACCTCCAATTATAATATTTTGGAAAACATACCAGCCTCCAACTTGGATGTTGAACGTCCAACATTGTGAACATACTCACGATGGTATAAACAAAAATCTTTTAACGCCTATATATATGTCAAGGGATGACAAGAATATTGATATTAGCTTAACAGGTGCTGGTGATATCAACATCATTGATTTAATGGGATCACCTTTAAGCAAATTGACCTCCATAATAAAAAGTAATGAAAATACCAATGGAATTAAGTCTGAAATTTATTTGATTACGCCCAAAAATGCATTACTTTGGTTGAAGAAGGAAGATATAGGTTACGAGCCGTACTGGGAGACTAAATGGCACTTGGATATGGATCATTTTGAATTTGATCTTTTCAAATGGGAAACTTTCACACCTGGTTTGGGCATCTATAAATTAATATGATAACGTGGGTATATTCATATACAGACGTTTCAATTACATACACAGTGAGACATACACGTTCATATCCTATATAATGCTTAATGGTTTTTCATTTTTTGTGCATATACATAAATGAATATATATATATATATAATAATCATCATTTGTAGAAGTCAAATTTATCCTTTTCTGTTCCTGTTTTAACTTGTGCTGCATATGCCTCTTCTAGGTCACTTTGGACGATCATATAACGATTCTTTCTAACTGCTCTTAAACCTGCATCTTGCATAATTGCTGCAATGATCGCACCACTCAATGGATCATTTCTTGTAATTAATGTGTCCAAATCACATTCTGGAGCAAGTGACATGTGTGATGCGATTGTACTGAAAATCATTCTTCTTTCACGTCTATCTTTCAAAGATGGGAATTCAATTTTTCTATCCAATCTACCAGGTCTTAGTAGAGCTGGGTCTAATGTGTCCGGTCTATTAGTAGCCATGATAACTTTGACGTTGGTAGATTGATCAAACCCGTCCATTTGTGTTAATAATTCAATTAAAATACGCTGAACTTCCCTATCTGCTCCAGTTTGTGCATCAAATCTCTTTGTTGCAATAGCGTCGATTTCATCAATGAAGATAATAGAAGGTGAATTCTCTCTTGCCAAACGGAAAACGTCTCTAACCATACGTGGACCCTCACCAAGATACTTTTGCACAAATTCTGATCCATTGACCCTGATGAACGATGCTGTGGAACTGTTGGCCACAGCCTTAACTAACATGGTTTTACCTGTACCAGGTGGTCCATATAGAAGCACACCTCTTGGAGGATCAATACCAATTTGCTTATAAAGATCTGCTTGCACCAAAGGTAATTCCACCGCCTCTCTGATTTCCTGTTTTTGCATGTCTAACCCACCAACGTCGTTGTATGTCACATCTGGCTTTTCATTTTCTCCTACAATAGAAATGGATGAGTCCGCTTCTGGGGGTAAAATGTCCACAAGAGCATTAGAATGTCTATGGAGCGCCACACTTGAGTTTGGCTTTAACAATTCCCTGTCTAGTGTTGATAGGATTCTCACAACATAGTTGGATCCAGTTGTAGACGACACAATACCTGTATTTTCGTCAATTGGTTCAAGAAATTGTCCAATAACTAGAGGAACACTTTGAATCTTCTTAACTTCTTCCTGTGCTCTAACTAGTTCTCTCTTCAAATAGCGCTGCTCATCTTTTATGTAGTCTTCTTGTAGCTGTAGCAACTCCAAATCCTTCTCGAGCTTCTTGAGCTTAAGATAGACATCGTCGTTTATGTTGCCCGTTTCTGAGCCTATTAATCCGCCATTTGACATCGCATTTGTGATTTTATCGATCTGTTCATGTGGGTGCTTGATATTAGAAGACACAATACCTAGTTCCTCCATCGTTAGCGGTACTGCTGGCTTAAAGGTTTAATTAGATGAATTTCAAGTGGCAAAAAGTAGACAATTTTTCTTAGTGCTATAAAAAATAAATATTGTTGCTTAGCATGCAAAGCTGCTCAGGATAATTAATATGTTAAATTCCTCTTAAGAGGAGACCCAGAAGAACTCCTGAGGTCAATGCTGTTAATGGTAGCGTTTGAACGTCTGCTGGTTCCAATTCTAAAATCTTTTTGGGAGTCCATAGACATAATAAGTGCAATTTTAGCTTTTTCATAAATTGGATGCCTTTGTTGGTTTGGTGCATTAGTTGATACTTTATCAGGTGCCAAACATTGACAGAGCTGGTAATGACATAGTTCCATTTGGAGCCTCCTTCATAATATTGGATTCCTACATTTTTTGGTTCAGGCAGCTTGAAATTGGCGATTTTTTCCCCAAGCGTCATAATTACGTTTACAAACCTGTCGAAATAACTATTAAGTAGTTTCCATAAACTCTCAACAGTTCCAGGCGACCTACTGTCATGTATTTGCTCAAGTAGCTTGCTTTCAAACTCTTTCAAGTCGTCCTTGATACCAACTAAGTCTTTCTCCAGTTTTTTGTTTCCTTGGAATAAGTCTTTCACTTTATCTTCGAACGAGGAAACCAACCGCCATCTCTTCAGCGGCTCAAAGATAAGTTGCACCAGTAACACTAGAGTAACGTTTGCACAAAGAATCAAGACGGTGGCCCATGTTGAGAATTGTCTGATCTTGTCTGACCAGGTTTGTTCTTCGTGGTATCTGTTCATGATGCTTTTGATTAGAACGTCGTGGGTCTGTTCTTCTTGCTCCTCAAACCTGTTGAGCTTTTCTGAGGCTTTGACAACTGCCTGCTCTAAATCGTGGTTGTTCATGTAAAGTTTTGTGAACCTTTCTAAGTCTAAATGATCCCAACTATTTTTGCGTTCCAAAAGACTATTGATCTCCTTTTGGCTATTTGATCTTAAGTTAACAGCATCTTGGTACTCCTCCTTAGCACCAAGAAGTTGCTGTCTAAGCTCCTTCAACTCTAGTTCTGCGTTGGAAATCTGGTTGCGCAAAGCCATCACTTTACTGTATCCAGTAACATCGTTAACTACCTGAGAAGCGATTTTGATTGACTTACTCAACTCCTTGATGTTTGAGTCCAAACGCTTGCTTAAGATCTCGTGCTTAGCTTTACCCTCCTTCCATTTGGTCTCGTAGAATATCTTCAACTCCTTCTGGAGTTCTTTAAAATTCTCTCCTTCTCTAACTGTGTCTACGATCTGCTTAATATTGAATGTGTTTAGGTACCAATCTTTGCCCTCTTTATTCTTATCTTCGTTTATAGTTTTGATAACATCATCGAACTTCTTTTCGGGCTTCTCGAGAATCTCTTTCTTAGGTATATCTTGTAGTATTTTATGCAATCTTTCTTGAACATCATCTTTCCCGTCTGTATGATCACTATCACCGGATTTCTGTTCTGGATTTTTGTTCAAAAGTATGCGGTTGTGATGTAAGCCACGGATCCAATGTCTTGACAATCCAATTGGATACACAACCCTCGTAAAATTTCTAATCATTGGGTCCTATTTTAACTTGAAACCTGTAAAGACACAAAAAAAATGTTTAATCAATTTTATCAAAACTATCAACAGGGAGAATATTACATTGCAAGTCTGAGTGGCTTACACGCACTTCTTAGGACTTATTACAGGCTACAAACATGAAGAAATTCTCATTGAAGCCAAAAGAAGGAGGCAGAGTGGGGAAATTGGGGTCTTTTTCTTTGAAGAAAGGAATCAAACAAAAGAAAATGCTCAACTCCTCTAAGTTGATTAGCAACGGGTTCGTTGACGACGAGAACGAATCAAAAGAAGCTAGAGATATACTTATCACAACTGCCGAAGACATTGAAGTTAAGCAAAAGGAACCGCTAGTGATTAGGCCCGTTGTTGATGAGTCCAGCTGGGAATACAAACGGAAGCAAATATTGAAAAGAAAGAACCAAAATGTCAATGGGGAAAAAGAGGAAGCATTAGAATCGGAAGCTGGGTTAGTTATCAGTAATACAACAACAGAAGTTTTGAAGGAAAATGAAGCTATCAAATCTAATGAGGTACATGGAGAGGCCACCAGTGATGAAAGCTATCAAAGAGTTCCTGTCGCTGAGTTTGGCATGGCAATGTTACGAGGCATGGGGTGGACAGAGGAGTTTGAACGTGAAAAGAGAAAGAAGGCCAAGCTAAGAAATAAAAGTCTGTGACATAGTGTAAGAAATTTGGACAATGACGACAATGTTTTCTATTAGTATAATAACTGGAGCTATAAATTACAATTAGGATACCTAATTAAAACATGGTCATGTAAGGACATTTGTCATTTTCAAGCTTTGTTCATTATCAATGTTCCGGGATCTGAAAAACTTCTCGAGCAGAGAAATTCCCATCAGTTTATCATTACAGACTTATCAATTGAGCAACGTTAAATAAATATAGTTTGATATGTTTAATCCATCACTTGGCGAAGTTGATCCAAGCAGGAGGCCAAGAAAGCGCTCTAGTGCTCAAGAAGATAGAAAAGTCCTTCCAGAACCGGCACATGCGTATTTAAGGGCAAATGATTCAGATTACGGTGAAGCAATGTCAATACAAACGCTAAACCGCAAGAGACGAAACAGCTCAGCATCTGAAACGACAAGAGAACAAAGGATATTAAGTCCGGTTGCCGATCTGAATGCTTGTTCATCTCGTGACAATTTTGCAATTGATGACTATGGGTTTGAAGAAATCGATGATGACTCTGCAGATGATGATGATGGTATTGATATTGAGGAAAAAGATGTGTATCCAAACGAATGCTTCAAGTCTTATACTGTTGTACTTGGTTCATTTTTGTCTTGTTTCACTTTATTCGGCGTGATGAATGCTATGGGTGCAATCGAAACATATATTGAAAACCATCAGTTGGCACACGAATCTGTCACTTCAGTGTCCTGGATATTCTCCATTTTTATGTTCTTTTCCTTATTTTCAGGTTTGTTTGTTGGTCCATTGTATGATACGTTTGGTGCTAAGTATTTAATTGGGATTGGCAGTTTAATGACTTTTGTCGGCAATTTTGCAACCGCCAACTGTACTGAGATCTACCAATTTGTGTTGGCCTTTGGCATTTGTACTGGTATCGGCACTGGTTTCATGATGTTTCCCAGCGTTTCTGTGATCTCCTCTTGGTTCAACAGAACGAAGAGATCATTTTATATTGGTATTGCACAATGTGGAGGATCTGTTGGTGGTATTGCTTTCCCAATATTATTGAGATATCTTTACCCTAAATATGGCTTTGTTTGGGCTATGAGGATCTTTGCTTTGTTTAATCTAGCAGTTGACGTTATTGCTCTGGCGCTAATCGATGACAGGATTGAAGAAGTCAGAATAGCTCTTGGCGAAGAGAAGGATAATCGTGCCTTTATGACCAAATTGAAATCGTCCTTTGACATTAACGCTTTCAAAGACAAACAGTTTTTAGCTCTTACTTGTGGATTATTTTGGAATGAGTTTTCAATTCTTATTGTTTTGACATATTTGGCATCTTATGCCATTTCTTATGGTGCAACAGAGGCAGAATCATTTTTGATGTTGACCATTTTGAATGTTACAGGTTCATTTGGTAAATTCATCCCATCATACTTTTCCCAACGCTTTGGTACGTTTAACATGATGATCTTGATGTCTTTTACCATGTCCTTTACATCATTTGTTATTTGGGTTCCATTTGGTGGTCATAAAGCCGCTCTTTATCTATTTATTGTGCTTTTTGGATTTGCAATGGCTTCAACTTATGCACTTACCGGTGCGTGTGTTGGTACTATTACTAAAAGGACCTCTGATTTTGGAAAGCGTTACGGTTCTGCTTATGCCTTTGTCAGTTTTGGTAACCTAATCTCACTACCGATTTCCGGTGCATTTATTGTAACGAAGTCTACTACAGACTACGATCATATGGCAATTTTTTCCGCTTCTACTTGTCTTTTAGCAACCGTGCTTTTTCTATGGGCTAGATACACGGTTGTCGGAATGAAAACATGGGTTGCCATTTGATTTGAAAGATATTTCACTTTCAGCTTTATTTTCGACTTTTTTTATGTAATGTATGTGCAGCATCTCTGTAATAGTGAAGTGTAATGGATATTGACGTTGATGATGGATTCAATTCATATCTAGAGCTCTGCGGATGGAAACGTGTACCAGATACCGAAAGCGATCAAGAAGAGACTGTACAAACGGACATTGATGGCAATGGTGACAATTCCGACGACGAATACGATCAATTTACCGTATCAGAATTCAGGATCCGGACGCTTTTATCCAATAGATCAGACATCAATAACGACGAGGAGGTACAATACTTGAGAAATATGGAGCGACACCTGTTTGATGCACCATCATACTCCAAATATATACACACCAAACAAGCAAGTACGAGTCTTAACAAATTCAAAGAGTATGAAATATGTCACTCAACTACAGACGAAGGAGTTCCATATAACTGTAACGATTTGTGGGAGAATTACGTTAAGAAAAAGGACCTTGATCACGCTCTCAACTTCAACATATCACCAATGGTCTCCCATGTTGTCAATAAATTCGATGATATGTTAGAGGTGAATGCACGTAGAATCTCTCCTGTCAATAGCGTACAAGGAGTGGAGCTACTCTATGGCGAACGATTCAGGGGGAATTTACTTACCACTTCACAAAGGTATGGCGTCACTTTCCTTGGATATCGTACGCAATTGTTAATGAGATTTGATAGAGAAAAATCGTCTATGTTTGATTTCGTTTTAGATCTTGATTCCGACATAACTTCCAATTTTGAAAGGTTGAATGCTATCAACTGGGAAAACCCACATCACATAAATAACATGAAAATATGTGACATGAAGTTTAAGCCGTTCAGTTCGAAGCAAGAGATGCTAGCGTTAGTCTTAGATGACTCAATGGTTATATTGTTCAATATTCAAGATTTAATTAGACATATAAAATCTAAATCACCCAAAGCTTCAAGCTATTCAGTGCTTTCGAATCCGTCACTGTACAAATACTCTTATAAAGGTGAAGAGTTTGAAATCATGCCCTACTTTCAATATCATTTAACGTCTTCAGTTTGGGGGGTTGACATGAAAGATTCTATACTAGTCGTTTCCGACAATTCACACAAAGTGACCGCATTCGATTTTAATGCAAATCAGATCTACGTCAGCGGCAATTTGAGCCATAACATACCTTGCGTTTCACTAATGGAAGGAGGTGTAATAGGTGCAATAACTTATGATGGAGTGCAATACATCTTAGAAATCAAACATAGTAAGATTGAAGTGGTAGACAAAGTAAAAGTGTTGAATAATGGGTGGAGCTGTGTGTTTTATCCAAAATCCAAATGTCTATCAGTGAATAGCTTTGCGCAACTGACAGGAAACCCTCAGATAGAGGATGAGTATTTACCTTTTTCTTTAGCAGATACCCTAATAACAAAAAATGAAAGTTTAAGAGAAAATGGTTTCAATGACGGCAACTTTGGATTAGCAGGTCTATTTCACAGAATCAAAATTTCATCCAATCATTCGGCAAAGTCAACTTCGGCTTCTGAAATGTGTCTAGACAATTCACAAATGCAAAGACGAGCAATCGTTCATAAATTAAGAGATAGAAACTGGTGTCCTTATTTGTTATTTTCCGGAACAGAATCAGAGATTGGAATGTGGCACCTTCCTTACCTTCTCAACTGTTGCATGACTGTTGGCGGGGATATATTTCCCGATGACGACTATGTTTCGAATGTTTTGCAGATCAATCCGCGTATTAACATGATACTTCCAATTTTGGATCTCCAGTGTATACTTGTGGTTTCCAATGGTGGCTATGTTGAGTTAATGCGATGTGTTGAGTACAGGGGTATCTACAGCTTTCGCAGAGAATGGATCCTAATTAACATCGATTGGGTTGTTTTAGGAGTCACTGCATCTCCTGAAAATGGGGGATACCTAGTTCGTATTCTTATACAAAACTACACTATTTTCGAAGTATGGGTGGGTCTCCAAGACAACGAGAAAGACGATTTAGTTTTTAACTTCCTCTAATCCACTAATCATGAGCACTTTTTGTCACATATTGGTCAACGCGCTGAAATCGATAGTAGCATAGAAAACAAATAGATGGAGGCCATTCTTTGAAAAATCTTTAAAAAGCAGTAAAATTCATCAGAGGCTAGATGCAGGCTTTGAAAAGGGGAAGGGGCTACAATGGTATAGCTAAACGTGCCATTGTGATCGTTTCGATATTTGTTTTGTTCATCTGGCCTGGCTATATCACCAACTTGATCTTTTACAAAAGTCTTGGTAAATATGCCAACTTGTTTACTCAAGAATGGATATTGATGAAGCCAGCTTGTTTGCCATTGAAAGACTATACTCAAACAAGTGAAAAATACTGGCAATTTTACGGATATCAGTACAACTATAATCTTGATCCAAAAACCCTCGAGAGCTTTCTCAAAGTGACAGCAACTCAGCAGAACGTTATCACAGATATCCACAATTCATTGAGAACGATTTTGAGTGAAGAAAACAGTTTATATAGTGGGTTCAATGACCATGTGCAGAATATGACTCCAAGCAGAGGTGTAGTTTATGTTTCCGGACCTGAATACTACTCACTAACTATGCTTAGTATTAAATACATTAGAAGTGTCCTGTTAGATGGTATACCAATTCAGGTTTTTGTACCATATAAAAAAAAGGAAGATCAACATTGTAATAAAATTCAAATGGTGTTCGATAACGTTGAATGTGTGTACTTCGATCAATATCTTTCAAAATCAACACTAAGCTCATTACAGGGGTATCAATACAAATCATTGGCTTTGCTCATGTCTAAGTTTACAGATACCTTGTATCTAGACTCCGACAATATACCGTTGATTCAACCTACAAGTATGTTTAAATCTAGTGAATACATAGAACATGGTATGGTTTCATGGCCTGACTTCTGGAAAAGATCAACCAACTACAAGTTTTACTCAATGGCTGGTATTGAGAACCTTGGACAAACAATAACAACTACGCCAAGTGTAGAAGCAGGTCAAATACTTATTAATAAGAAGACTCACTTAAAAACCTTGTTATTAGCGCATTACTACAACGTCTGGGGTCCCTACTACTTTTATCCCTTGTTCAATCAAGGATTTCCGGGACAGGGAGACAAAGACACGTTTTATCTGGCAAGTAGGGTGGTTTCTGAAGGATCATACCTGATGACTGGTGTCAAAACAAAATCTTTTGGTTATAAAGACAAACAAAGTTTATATCATGGTCAGGGTATTCTTCAAAGATCACCAGACGACGACACATTTTGGTTTTTGCACCTGAATGAGCCAAAGTTACTAGTTGATAAAATGATCAAAAGTAGTTATTTCAGTAGTGGTATAAGAAGCGCATGGAAAGTGATGAGATATGCTCAAAAAAGCAGTGCTAATGAATGGTCCTTTAGACAGGTCTTTGGTGATTTAGAGTACAAGATCTGGAAGCTCATCGATGAATTACTAACGAAGGATTTCAAAGGGTTTCAAGTTTACAAGAGTTGGGGTAACGATGAAGCGGCCGATTACGTTAAAGAAAGAGTTCGGGTTTTGCAATATGATACATAAAGGTAGCACTAATACAAGATTTTTATTTATTTATTTTCACTACCTTCTTTATTCATATATATCGTTTCTTATCAACAAGCCGCTACTTTTACTCTTACTTTTACGTTCATGAGCGTAAGTGATAGCTACATTTTTTTCATCTGTTCAGTAAACTGACTTTTGTAGAATACAGTATTTAAACATGTTCAAGAGGTGTATTACAACTCTTACACCCTTTTCCCATCCACCCATAATAAATCCCAAACAAGTTGGGAAGTTAAGTACTACAGAACTTCTTTCAAAATTGGGATTTATTGCGCAACCAAATGCAGGCCTAACAAACTGGCTACCATTGGGTAAGACCGTTTTAGATGAAGTTAGCGAGATTATACACAAAAGACATAGGCAGTATGGATGCATTGAGGTATCACTTAGTTCTTTATCACATTCTTCACTGTGGCAGAAAACTGGAAGGTGGGAAAATAATGAACTTTTCAAATTGAACGAAGATTTCTGCCTAGCTGCAACAGCAGAAGAAGAAATAACGCAATTGATCAACAACAATGTTGATTCATACAAAAGATTGCCATTGATAGTTTATCAGATGACAAGGAAGTACCGTAATGAGAAGAGAGCTAGAGGTGGACTTTTAAGAGGCCGTGAATTTATCATGAAAGACGCATATTCCTTTGATTGTAGCAAACAAACAGCATTGAAAAGTTTTGAAACAATGAACGAACTATATAGAGATATCTTTGATGATTTAAAGCTTCCATGGATTAAGGCGAATGCGGATAGTGGAGACATTGGAGGGGATTTGAGTTATGAGTGGCACATTATCTCGCCAATTGGTGAAGATACTATTTTAGAATGCGAGAGTTGTCATAAGAGTAGCAACGTTGAAAGGGCTACAGGTGTGAAACAGTTTGAACCAGATTCCAAAACTGGTTTGGCGAAAGATTCTGACGTTGAGTACTATTTAACCAAAAGCAAAGAACTAGTTTCAATTTATTGGCCAAAAGGTCGGAAACTTTCTATGAAATTTGTTAAAGAAGAAGACTTGTTTGACCTGGACGACTCTGTTAGTGGACTGAAAGCAGTAAAACAATATCAAAAGCACAATGAAGAGATGGATGATTTACTGAAAATCTTCCGAGTTGTTGATATGAATGTTGGACCAGGCTCAGTCATGCCTGACATGCCAGTTCAGTTCAGCAGAAACAAAATGGTTACCTTTGACGAATTAGATATTACGGAAGTACAAGAAGGTGATTTGTGTGACAATTGTGGTGGTCATTTAATAGAAAAAAGAGGTGTTGAGGTGGGTCACACATTCCACCTTGGAACAAAATACAGTGAGCCAATGAACGCAACTTTTGTTGACAAGGAAGGCCAAAGGCAGGTTTTTGAAATGGGCTGCTACGGTATAGGGGTTAGTAGAATTGTTGGTGTAATTGCCGAAATTATGAGAGATGGTGTTGGTTTAAGATGGCCTGCAAGAATAGCGCCTTTGCAAGTTTCAATTATAGCAGCAAATGAAGAAAACAATACCATTGCAGAGCAATTGAAAATTAAGCTAAATGATTTCAGGGTTGAGGTTGACGACAGCTCGGATATTGGATTTGGCAAGAAACTGATGAAGAGCAAAATGACAGGTATTCCATTGCAGGTCATTGTTGGCAAAAGGTATCCTGAGATTGAAATTGAAGTTAGAGGTGAGTTCTTCACAACGGAATGGGAATCTGCTTACAGAAACAACAAAGTCGGATGGAAGTATGAGAATGGCAAGCATCTAGTTGATGTCGCTAAGGCGCCACAGGTCATCAGAATATTACTTAGAGACATGTAGTTGCTGTCAATCTTCTCTCTCTTTAAATTGATTAAATTACAAAGTGCGTGTATATATGTGTGTCGATGTATAATAATATAAAAATACTTTGAATCAACTGGGATGTTTGAGCAACTGGTTTGGCTTAAGTCATCGTTACCCACACAGTCAGTTTCCCGCAAGCAATAAAAGGACCATTCTGCTATCATTGAATCAAATTTTAATTTATCAATGGATCAGAACACCTTACCGGTAAGCTTAGCAAGGATGTGAAGAGCAACAACGGAAAAGATGAACGAAAGTGCAAAGACCAAAACAACCAAAGGATCAACCTTTAGGCCCTGTGCTTCTTCGTTAAAGATCTTGAGCATCGAAGCAGAGGACCCGCCCGCACCTGCTGCTCTGGAGGAAGTTGGTTGCTGGGCCTTAGCGTTAGGTTTGTTGGCTCTTCTCTTTGCCAATGTTTGAGCACCACCTGGAATGTTTTGAGACATGTTTCAATACCTTTTCAATAACAAAGTTATACCAATCAGTAACTTTTCTCCTATTTTTCAAGTTGCCACGTCGAGAAATCGATGAAGAAAGGTTGATTACGTAATGATTAAAAAGTTTCAAACTTTAAGATTGGTATCATTAGAAAGGAAAATGTTTAAACAAAAAGATAAATGCAATGCTAGCTCCAAGTATGTGTTTAGTACAAAGTTGTGAAGACACAAAGCCTTTGTCATTAAATCTTTCACGCGCTTCGTTTTCTTAGCAGATATCCCCCGTTTACTAGAAAAAAAATTCATAGAGAGAGAAAATTATGTGGGCACCACTGGTAGAGAATAAAGGTCAGATATGGACGCCCGTAGAGCATCGTTCTCGTCTACTACGTCGTCCACAGCTGCGTGGGACGACCAGGACGATCTCATACCTACCGCTGTTGTGATCAAAAACATTCCATTTGCCGTCAAGAGGGACCAACTGCTAGATATCATGGCGAAGTTAGGATTGCCGCTGCCCTATGCATTCAACTATCACTTCGATAACGGAGTGTTCAGGGGTCTGGCATTTGCGAACTTTAATTCGCCAGATGAGACATCACTTGTGGTTTCCGTGTTGAATGGGCGTGAGGTAGGTGGTCGTAAATTGCGTGTGGAATACAAAAAGATGCTTCCACCAATGGAGAGAGACAGGATTGAGCGTGAGAAGAGGGAGAAGAGAGGTCAGCTGGAGGAGCAGCACCGCAACACTTCTCAGACGAGTTTGGCGTCTCTTGCCTCAGTTATCAGTGCGCCAGTCTTATCTCAGATCCCTACCCTGTTGACAGCTAATAACATCAACGCTAATAACACACAGTATGTGATTCTTTCGACGCCTACACAGGCCATGGCGGCACCTGCTAATGTTGACTTGAACAACCCGGAGGCGTTAGAGATCTATACCAAGCTAGTAGTCTTCAGAGACAGTGTCAATTCAGATTACACAGATTTGGCGTTCTCGTTGGCAACAATTACTGCTTCGCAAAGAAAGATCATATCAAGTCTAGTTGAGTACTTGGGTATGTTAGAATACAACCAAACTACAGAACTTATTGTCAGGCGTTTTGACAATTTGCAGTCAAATATACTATCGCAACAAACATCACAATTGAGCCAACAGTCTCTTCAGAATCAACAACCGCCTTCTTTAATCAGATCGCAGTCTCACAACCTGGTGAACTCTTCGCTCACCTCTCCCTCAACCCTCCACGCTACCATGGCAACTCCTGGAACAGGACTGACTTTCCAAACTAGCAGGCTTAGACAGCAACCAACGCAAACAAATAGGAACGTATCACAGTCTCACCAACAACCGTTTAACTCATTGTCTTCACTGGCTGCCAACCCACCTACCAACCTTTTACAACAGCCTCAAAATCCACCATTGTTGAATCATTCGAGCTCTACCGCAAGTTTGAACCTTTTAAGGGGATACAGTGGACAAACTGGTGGAGGTTTGACAGCTCCGGCAACACCAAATCCCTCACAAGCAAGAGCGGCTCCTAGTGGTAGTAACTGGTTTAATCATCCTCAGTTGACTGGAGGAAGTTTGGCTAATAACAATGCAAATACCAGTAACGGATTGTTAGGACATGTGCAATTAACTGGAGGTAGTTTTACCACTAACAACCCACAGCTAACAGGTGGAAGTTTCACTTCAAATGCACCGCAGTTAACTGGTGGTAGCTTCTCCAACGTTGATGACCTATTTGCTAGTTTAGACAATTTAACAATTGGTAATAACCATATTCAACTTTGATAACCATCTCTTCAGTTTTTTCGTCAAAAAAAAAATAGTATATAAAGAAGGGTTTTCGAACTAATGATAAAAGAACTTAACGAGTATATTGGAATGAAAGTAACGTAACGTTTTTAATGATGTAAATGCTGTTTTTTCTTTGTATAATTTATTTTAAAAAAAATATGTTTAATGTTTGCATATGAAATTTTCAGCACTGATTTTGTAAAGTTGATTGTGAACAAACAAGTCAAACTTTAAATCTTACAGTTTGAATGAGTTCTGAACTGCGAAAACGGGTTGGTTTCAACGAGCCCAACCTAGACGTTCTTAAAGATGAAAATTTTGAAGAAATAATCAAGAAAACACCAAAGGCTTTTGTATCAACTACAAAATCCAACAACAGACTTTCAATTGTTTTGATTACAGTTCTTTCTGTGATCGGCTTTTTATTGAGATACTATAAAATAGGAGATCAACCTCATGTTGTTTGGGACGAAGCCCATTTTGCTAAATTTGGTTCATATTACAACAAGCACACGTTCTATCATGATGTTCATCCTCCATTAGGAAAAATGCTTTGCGGACTTAGTGAACATATTGTTGGATATGATGCTTATAAGAATTGGGACTACGATTTTGCTTCTGGTTCTCTTTACCCTGATGGTACAAACTATTGGGGAATGAGGCTTTTCCAAGTTTTATTTAGTTCTGCAGTAGTGCCAATGACAGGTGAAATTGTGAGATGCTTAAAGTTTAGCGTATGGACACAATTTTTGATCACACTAATGGTTACAATTGAGTCAAGTTTTATTGTTCTGGGAAAGTTTGTGCTCTTGGATTCTTTTCTCATGTTCTTTTCAACCGCTGTCATTTTATGTTTAGTAAAGGTTCATGTGAATAGACATAGAGAAGGTGACTTGCGTTGGATCGCATGGATGGTTTTGCTTGGTGTTAATATTGGATGCGTTTGTTCTGTTAAATGGGTCGGTTTATTTGTCACCGCTATTGCAGGTGTATATACGGTCTTAGACTTGTGGTGCCAAACATGGAGACTATATCAAAAGAAAATCAACCGGTCTGACTACTTTGCTAGCTGGGGATCACGCATAATTTGCTTGATTGTCTTGCCAATAGCATTATACATGGCATTTTTCAAAATTCACTTTGATCTTCTGTACAAGCCTGGTGAAGGGTCAGGTTCAATGAATACATTATTTCAAGTCAACATGCCTAATACGGACATGTCTTCACAACCAAGGTATGTTCAATTGAAAGATCATATCACATTACGATCTCAGGGACCAAATTCCCAGCTGTTACATTCCCATGTTCAAATATACCCAGAAGGATCGAGACAGCATCAAATAACTGTTTACGGTCACAAAGACCACAACAATAACTGGTCCCTTGAGAAACCTAGAATTTTGGATGGACAAGTAATTGACAGCTTTCTAAAACATAATGACAGATTTAGGCTCCATCATGTTCAGACAAAAAGCAATCTTCATTCTCACGAAATTCCTAGTCATGTAAACGGAAAACATTGGGAAGTTTCGGGTTATGGTGACATGAGTAATGGTGACTCTTTTGATGACTGGATTATTGAAATTGTTGAGCAGCTACATTCACCTAACAAAACTTATTCTCACTTGAACGAACACAACAATGAAAATTGGGCTTTGTCTGTGCACCCTATTTCCACAACATTCAAATTAAGACATGCCGAACTTGGCTGCTACTTGGCAACAACAGGTGCAAGCTATCCTTCTTGGGGATTCTCCCAGGGTGAAGTAGTATGTCTCTATCCAACTGCTCATATGCTTCCTTTCTTCAATATGCAGACTCATTGGAATATTGAGTCGGTTGAAAACACTAGTTTGGAAGTCGATAATGAGTATACACCTCCAAAATCTAACTTTTTGCAAGATTTCCTGCAGTTGCAAAGGTCCATGGCAGCATCAAACAATGCATTGACACCAGATCCTTCAAAAATTGATCACATAGCGTCATCCTGGTGGCAGTGGCCACTGCTAGGCGGTGGCATCAAAATGTCCTCTTGGGGTTCCACAGACAGAAAGTACTATATGTTTGGCAATCCGTTCACCGTATGGTTGACAACGTTAATGGTACCAATAGTGTTTGTCGGATGTTTTACGAACATTTTACTGAAATGGAAAAGAGGCACATATTTGCTAACAGAGCAGTCTTTTTGGAAAGTGTTTATGTGGGTGTGGATGCCAATTTTAGGCTATTTGTTTCACTATCTGCCGTTTGTGATTATGTCTAGAGTCACTTACTTCCACCATTACATGCCTGCATTATATTTTGCGATTTTCATGACTGGATCCTACTTCGAGTATATCACTCTCAATCGATCAGTAATGCTCAAAGCTTTACTATTTGGGTTACTATACTCATTGACTATCTTGTCCTTCCTCGTCTTTCATCCTACCTGTCTTGGTATGAGTTCAGGCTACGAGGATTTTGCATATATGAACTGGTTTCCATCCTGGCAAATGGCCTTTTATCTACCAATTTCAAAGTCGTGGGACCCTTTAAAAAAGCACCTTTTTTCAACCATCAAGTTCCTCTTTTCAATGGACCTCTGGAAGGAGCTCTTGAATTAAGTTTTGCATTATGAGCGTTGGTATTCACTTCGGAAATTTTTGTAAGGAAAGGTGACGCGTCTTTAAAATGACTTTTACCTTTTCGTGTTTTTATAAACAAGACGTTAGAACACTTGAATATCGCACAGTAGCAAGCTTCCATGACCAGTTTGTCCACCTATTCTTTATTTGCAGAGGACTCGCCATTAGCAGGAGCGTGGCTGGCAGCGAACGCGGTCGATAAGCGTCTTTCTAAACAATCCAAAGACAGGATTTATAACACACCAATTAAGAAAACAACAGAGGCTATTGAGAAGCTGACAGAGGCGGGTCAGTCCATTGACGCAACAGATGCAACGCAGGTAGCTTCTACACAGGAAGGAAACTTGAACCGAAACCAAAAGGAGAACAAATTGCCATTGAGGTTGAGTAGTCAACTTTTATATGGTGTCGTAAGAATCTACTCCAACAAAGCCACGATGCTGCATGGTGAAGTTATTTCTGAACTGAAACAAATCAATAAGATTTTTACTGTTAACAAAAACATTCTAATGGATCCTAAAGAGCTGAAACTAGATGAGGGTTTGAAAGATCAACTAACAGTGGAAAACCTCATTGATTCAGTCAATGAATTTAACCTGGACGACGTCTTTGGTACCACCCAACCAGATACACAAGTCACAGAAGATGTGTGGACTAACCAGACGTCTTCCGCGGTAAGTGATGTTGACGTTGGAAGAAACGCAGCAGATTCGTCTATGGTTTCATCCATTGACGATGTTGCCAGAAGGGCTGTTCCTGAAAGAGCAGACGATTTAGATGGTGTTGAGGGATTTGAGTTAGATTTGAATTTTGACAAAGAATTCATTGAACCACACTCCGAAATTTTGGCACCTGACTTTGGTAACGATTTTGACAATGCTGAGTTTGATGGCGGTTTTGATGCCCCAATAGAAGATGAGCAGAATTTGCCAGTGGAAAATGCCATTGCATCACACATAGAAGAGGAAACAAGAAGAAAGAGGAGGAGAAGAAGAATCGCTGATAAGCTTAACGTGGAATATCAAATCAACAATGTTGTGCGTACCAAAAACAAAAAACTTATTATTGACTCCAAAATTGATAGGACAGTTAGTGATGTTAGAAGAACGCAAGCCAACTTTGAGGTCAATTTAATGCTCAATAGAATTGACGGCTTTAGAGCACAGACAAAAGAAGATGAACTCCTCAATAATATTTTTAAGTCACTTCAACCCCAAATACTAAATATTATTGGTACCAATTGGAGGTCCATCAAAAAGAGAAGACTAGAAAACGGAAATATAGAAAGGACCATGGGGGAGACACATGATATTCCTGAATTTGACGATATTGACATTGCCGCTGAAATTCCTGAACAAATTGACTTCAATGTTCCTGACTTCGACCATGAAGAAATTGAAGCCGATGATGAACATGACGTTAATGCTGATAACGGAGGAATAGACGAAACAAATGATATGGACGATGATGATGAATTTGAAATTATTCGAGCTACAAATAGAGCTTCTGTAAAAGTAGCTACTAGCCTGAGGTCGATTGAAGAAGAAGCAACAAAATTAGAGAACATTATTGAGCAAAATTTACTTTCAAATAACAAGCGTAAGAATGCTACGAGGACATTTTTTGAGATGCTGGTTTTAGCTACATCAGACACTATAAAATTGAACCAAGACAGGCTATTTGGTGAAATTGAAATTAGAGCAACTCCAAATTTATACCAAAAGTTTTTATAAATGTACAATAATTGAATCGCCATTAGCTTTGAAACCAACCAATTGATTTTCTAGTAGCTTTATTTTAGATAGTGCTAGCTCATTTTTTGATTTTGTAGAGTAATAATTTCTTTCATCATTAACAGACCATAAACTGACATTAGAAGTTCCGTTTTTATCTAAAGTAACAACTACCAATTGATCTTTAACCCATTCTATATCTATGATAAATTGTTCCAAAGGAATCTTAGTTACAACTCTTGAATTGATGTCAAGTACATATACAATGTTTTGCAAGTTATTGAACGCTATGAATCCAGACACAGACGTCGGTTGATACTTTAAAGAAATAACAGGTAGTAAATCCTTGGTGTGAAATAGCTGGATGGTATCTAAGGTTCCTATGTCGACCAAATATACATTACCTTTTACATCACCTAAAATGACTCTAGAAGAATCGATAAACTCAACTTGTGTGACATAAGTGTCTTTCAGTGGTAATTTTGATGGATTTATTATATCATTCAAGTTAGTAGAAACAACACAAAGATCGGCTTTTCTTGTAATGATAATAAAAGTTTCTTTTGTAGAGTAAATTGCTATAATTGGTGAATATAATAACTTTAAAGATTGGGACAACAATAAATATAGATTTAGTTTATCATCCAATGCATATAGGTATAGTTTCCCTGATGCCGATCCAGCAACTATATTTCCATTTAAGGTGAACTGCACCGATGTTATTTCAGCTGATGATTTGATAGAATGCTGTAGTGTTGGTCCTGACTCTGTTAGACCCCAAACATAAATGTAATAATCTTTGTGTACAGTTAAAAATTGATCTTTAAATATGTTCGAAACATATACAGCTGCCCTTTGTGGATATGATAGTTTAGACAAATCATCAATAACGGATTGATGGTATGATATTGGTTCATAATCCTCTATATTTTGCACCAGCTCTTTTGTTTCTTTTTCTTTCTTTTTCAGTAATGTCTGATATGCATTGAGATATTCGGTTTCCAACTGTGCCCTAAGCTCAGTCTCAATTTGTTTTCGAAGTTCACTAATATTGACTTCGTTTTCTGGCTTATTTTGAATTTCCATTACAGTTTGCAAGTCGTCTGTATTAGTAGATTTAGTGAAATAAACAACTTTATGTAATTTCGTAAGTGAATCAGGAAGGACAGTTGTTGTGACTGTAGCCAGTTGTTCAATATTTTCATTTTCAAGACTTCCTATCTCTTGGATTTTCTCTGATTGTTCAATATTTGAAATAATTGGATTCTGAAGCTTTTGGGTTAACTCTTGCTGCTTCTTTAAACGTTGTTCCTTCAAAAGTTCCAACTTCTGTCTACTTTCCTCCAACAATTGTTTCCTGTTTATCATATCTAATTGACACGGAAATGAAATAGAAGCATTAACGCGTTTAAATTTCATCAGATTTAAAGCCTGATATTTCTACGTCAATGACGAGTGAAAGAAGCAGGCAGATCCAAGAAGATCTAGAGGATGTCTTTAGAGAATTAGATGAACAGCAAGTGTCTACTGAAGCAGATTTAAACAGGTCAAAGGCTTTAGATTTGGAACTTTTGACTCAGGCATGGATTAAAGAAAAAAGTGTTGAAGAGGTACTACCATATGAAACAAAATTGATGGATAGAATGTTAGAAAGAGTTCAGGAACAAGTAGAGTTTTTGGAGATCAATAGTGACGATTCATGCATTCATGATAAAAATATGAAGCTAGTCTTGGTTGTTATTGAAACAGAACTCGAGAGAGTAAGGTTCCTTTTGAAATCCTACATTAGAACAAGATTGACTAAATTAGATAAGTACGGTATATATATACAAAGAGAGGAGAATGAAGTGGCAAAGTTGTCATCAGTAGAAGTGGAATACATGCGCCGACACTTACAAATTCTTTCCGAACTATTGAACGACCAATATTTGAATGCCATGCCAACGACTTTGCAAAGTTTGGCAGATCCAGACATGATTACAAAACCTCCAATAGATCATCCTGTTTTTGTTATGTGCAAACAAGACTGTGAAGTTATCCTCGATCAATCTAAGGTAGGTACAGACCCTGATGCTATTCTAGAAATGAGGATTGGAGAAGTGTTTGTGATTCGATATTCTGTTGTTCAAGAAGCATTGATGAATGATTATTTGGTCATAGTATGATCGAATCAATGTTGATCAAACGTGATCACACATTACCACTAGAGTATCCTTTGTTTATAAAAAGAAAAATCTGTACATTATACCATCTATTTGTTAATAATTCATCCTTGCATCTCTAAATTGTAGAATATATTTACCATAACTTAAGCTTTAAAATAGTTATTCGTAAATAGTTATTCTCAAAAGTAAAACAAATAAAAAAGAATAATAGTATAAAAGAAGGAGATTATATTAGACAAGCCGAAGTAACATCCTTAAGCATCTTCATCTTCATTATCGTAATGAATTGCATCCAGATCATCGAGTAAAAGAGATAGGCTGGTAACAACGTTCTTGTGATAGTTTAATTGAATTTTAGTTAAAACTTTTAGCAAGTTAACAGATTCGAATGGTTTGATGAGTTCCTTCATAGCTTCAACCGCAACTTCTGTAGCATTAACTAGGTCATCTTCCTTGGTTTCAAGCTTCTTGTTCAAGTCTTCTGCAACTGGTGCTTCGGAGTTGCCATTTTGGGCGGCTTTAATTTCTGCCCTAACAGTGTCAAAGTTTAATCTGGCGCTTTCGACCTGCTTTCTTAATTGGTTGGCATTAGCAAAATCTACCTTCAGCAAATTCTTGACCTTGTTATTAAATTCAACAATAACTAGTTTATCTTGTTCTAATCTTTCGTTACCCACCTTGAATTGTGTTTCACTGATCTTTTGTAAAGCAATTGTCAATGCGTTATCCTTCAGTTGTTCTTCTTCGTCGATGTTGACCTCCTTTTGGGCGGAACCAAGGTTGATTGGCGAGTTGGATACTGGCTTGTTGTTCAAAATAGCCTCCTTTGACACCTTTAATGCTTTACCAAATTGGTGCGCAAAGGTCTTTGGAAGCTGATCCTTTCTACCACTCAGCAAGACTTTCTCGGCTTCCTGAGTAGTTGTAGCATGAGACAAACCAGAAATTTTTTCATTCAAGAGACTGGTGTAGTCGCTTAGTGATTCCTTCAAGTTTGGAGGGTAGTCATAGGATTCCAACTCATATTGTTGTGTGATAAGCAAAACTCTTTGGTAAAATGCCTTCAAGTTGTCTACTTGTCTTTCTAAATCCTTGTAGTCCTTTGGTAGCTCAGAAATGTCGTCAATGGAACCTAGCTTTTCTTGGATAGTTCTTGAGGTTCTTTGCAATAATGGCTTAACATCTTCTCCAAACTGAGAGATGTTCTGCTGCAACTGAGCTGCAGTTTCCTGTAAGGACAAATTGTTGATTTGGCTGCCCAATTGTTGGGTAGTTTGCTGCAATTGTTGCTGAAGATTCTGGAAAAACGACATACTATTTTCTCTGTTATTTCAAAAGCAACTGGTCCTCAAAAATCACGGTCTACTACAAGTTTCAAAATTTTAAACAAAGGCGCAAGAAGCTCTCCACTTAAGCTCATGCTTGCAACTATAGACTTGCACTAACCAGCAGGTATCCTACAGTCAAAATTGACTATTCGTTGTGTTAGTAGATGTTAATCATTATATAGTCCTTCTATATAGTTAAAAAAAGAAAATGGTTTAAAATGAACACTTCACGCCTGAAGTATTAGTAGATCTAGTTTGTGATCTTATCTTTAATACGGTTGAGTAAGCCCTTCTTGTGGTTTTGTTGAGCGTCTAAGTTTTCGTCTGCTGGGTGACGGTCAACAAGTTCGCCCTCGCTGAAACCTTCAACGGTATCTTGCTCAACTGGGTTGGATTCAGAAGTTTTTGGCAATGTGTATGTCTTGGCTTCTTGGTTAACGTATTCTGGTCTTGCCATATCTTGATGGGTTTCAGTGTAAACGGTACCCCTTTCATTGATAATGGTCTTGCCTTCAGGAGTTTTTTCTTCCTTTTGGTTTTTGTTCTTCTTGTTTTCACCAGGAAGCATTGACTTCAAACTGTGTTTGAAATCTACACCTTCTTTTTGAAGACTTTTCTTAGGGATTTCACCGTGGATAACCTCCTTGACAGTACTGTTACCAACATCGGAACCTTTCTGTAAGTTGTGAGTGTTGTCCTGAGGCAAAGTAGTAGCCTGTTTGGCGTTGTAGTTGCTAACATCCTTATCGCCTCTGGAGTCCAATGATTTGAACTTTGAGGTGTCCACATTGTTGCCGTGTGGAGTATGGCCAACAATAGCGCCAGTAGCAGCATATGTGTTTGGATCAAAACCAAGCGCCTTATTTGGATTGTAAGCGTTGGATGGGGTAGTAGTGTCAATATCAGGATGTGTCGCAATGTAAGATGGCTCAGTCTTAGTGTCCTTAAAGTCGTCGTCAAACGTCTTGTTTGTCTTAGCAGAAGATCCAGCAACACTTCCAGAATTGTGGTTCATGTTAGAGTCAAATTGATGATTGTTACCGGCTGCATTGGAAATAGCAGCATTATCGTTAGTGGTAAAGTTGGCAAATTGCTCATCGTTGTGGGCACCTCTCGATTGTTGAGTGTTAGGTAATCTGTCTGCGTTCTTGGAAAAATCATCACCAATTGAAGAAGAGTGTGGCTTAGTATTACCCTGCGTGTGAGTATTAGGAGCCTCCACTGTTTGTCTTTTAAGTTCTGGAGAGGTTGGAACACCTCCGAAGGAAGAATCTCTGTTTTTGTTGGCAGTGCCAGATGTACTAGCAGCACCTGCACCAGCTGCCGCAGAAGCAGCACCGATAGCTTCGACACGATGTGCTGGGTCGTTTAAAGCTGACTCTTGATTATAGTTTTGCTGTTGTTGATGTTGATGTTGTAGATTGTGATCAGAATCTTTCTTAAACAATTTTTTCACCTTACCAACAACTCCGTGTTGTTCCCCGGCATCTTTAACATGAGCATGTGCACCTTCATTTTCATGTTTTGCTGAGTTAAATCTGTTGATCAAGTAGGAATCTTGGTTTGATGACTCCGAAGTAGCCGACTTATGGTGATGAGCTGGTGAAGCATCAACTTTTTTACTAGTATGATGGCCAGCTTCCACGTTAGGCTTTTGCTTATTACGTGTATCATTTAGGTCTTTATCATATCCTTCATAAAAGTCGTCATATTTATCGGTGTAATTTGCATAAGGATCTTTTGAAGAGTAAATAGCGTCGGTGTCCTTATTAATGGTACGTCTATTGAAATCAGTTGGATCAATAATAGCAGCAGTCGAACTAGCATCATTTTCGTTACGGAGACCAGAGAGATTTTTTGAAGAATCGATATTCTTCGCAGAAATGAATGGCTTGCTAGTTTCAATTGGGTCGGTTCTCTTAATTTGTTTGTGCTCACCTGAGTATGCACTTTCTGAGAGATTAGTGGAAGGTTGATCCTTATTGAGCTTCAACTCGTTGGCATTCAATTTTGTCAATCTAGAGTCCTTCTCATTAGCATGAACGTAACTGTACGGAGTACTTTGGGTGGTAGCTCCAGCCAACTTATCATTAACTTGAGGTTTACCTGTTGCTCCAAAGTGATCCTCGTGGTTATTATGATCATTTTGATGAGAAAAGTTGGATGGTGTTGTGGCAAAACCAGTTGAGGTGTTGTGAGATGCATTGAGTTCCTTAGGGTTAACTGAGGATTTCTTAACATTGAATGGTGCCGAAATGTCTGAAGATTCCAATGAATGATGACCTTGTGATAATGAGGCATCTTTATCAGTGGCTAAATCAGAAGCATCCTTTCTAGTCAGTCTGTCATCTTGTGGTTTATTTTGAACATATCTATAAGGAGTTGACTCAATAGCAGCGGTTTCAGTTGCAGACTTACCGGTGGCTGCTTCAGTAGCAAATTTGTCGGTTGCCAGGGATGAAGCGTTCTTTTGGGTCAGTCTGTCATCTTGGGGCTTGTTTTGAACAAATCTATAAGGTGTAGATTCTGTTGGTTCATTGACAGATCCTGAAATAAACTTTTCAGAAAGTTGTTTAGCTGACTTATCAGCAGCTAAGGCATGAGCATCCTTTTTAGTCAAACGGAAATCTTCTGGCTTATCCTGAACAAATCTGTAAGGAGTAGAATCGGTGTGAGCGTCAGCTAATTTATCTTTGTTGGTGGTAACCGCAGCCTTGGCCTGTGTTTGGGTGTTGGGTGGCGCAGCTTTGAAAGATTTATCAAATTTTGTAGGTGGCACAGGAATAGCATCAGCAGGCATGTTACCACCTTGAAATGTCAAGTCTTCAGAAATCATCTTAGGCAGGTTGTGGGCATATTGGTCCGTGTTGTGGTGAGAAACATCAAGGGAAGGAGCAGTTGGATCTTCAACGTGGTCAATAGGTTTAGCGGCACCAGCGGCCAGGGTATTGAGCGTTGGCTTACCATCGAATTTTGAGTCAGTAGCACCAACATTGGAATCTTTGCCATACGTGTCAAAAGACTTGGAATGAATAGTTGGAATATTTGTTTGCTTTTCAGGAGTGGTCTTGAGGATGTCAGACTTGATTGCACGAACGTTTTCGCCGGTGGTGACATCGTTGTAGCCTCTTGCAAAACCACCTGGAACTTCATTGGTGGTAAATTCCGTGTGTTCATGAGAGACAGTCTGTCTCTTGTCGTTACCCTCGCCATCTTCGTTGAATCCCAAGTAATCAATAATACCAGCTACGATACCTGTTCCAGCGGCAGACTCAGCATTTTGATTGATGGAAGAGGTACCTTTGTTGCTTTGCAATTCATCAACAGCTTTTGTCTTCATAACGTCATTACTTTCAAGGTGTTCCATTTGACCCTTGTTGGAAAGGCCTTGGTTATCAAGCTGTGTCAAAGCAGCACCGAGTGGTTGTGTGGCAAACTTGTCCTTGACGTGAATTTCGTTATCGGAGGCTGCGTCTCTGGTGGTATTGGCAGAGCCATAGGTGGCGTTGGTTGCATCACCAGCGTACTGTTGACCAGATGTGTTATGTTGGTGGCCGTGGCCGTGGCCGTGAGGGATGGTGTCAACACCATCGGACTTGGTACCAGGAATGTGGTACTTGCCATAATTTTCGTTAGTTGTGGAGGCAGAGTTGTGATGTGGTGCAGCCTGTGACAAAGCATGAGTGTGATGTGTGTTAGCAGCAGAACCAGCAGCTGTAGAAGTTTCAGTGGACTTGGCGTTGGCTAGAACACCACGTTGGTATTCAAGATGGGAGTCCTTAGCATTGGCCTCGCTCATGCTGGCTGTAGCGTCTTTGCCAGTGTTAAGATCATAGAATGGAGTGTTGGATCCCAATACAATGCCCTGTGCAGATGATTTCTGTGCAGATGAGTCCTTCGACACGTCCGGACGCTCTTCGTATTGGTTTGGAGTGGAAGACTCATGAGCGTTCTTCGATTTTGGCTCAGCATCTTGATCTCCAAGCCTGTGGTTTCTCTCCAAGTTCTTCACGTTTCTCTGTGATTGTGCAACGTCTTCGGAGGTGATCACAGGGTCCACCATGGACGTGTATGTGTAGTTGGCGTAGATTTCGCCCTCCTTGGCAGGTCTGGCCGTAGTGCTGGCTCCGGTCTCATCTACACGGGCAACATCCACGGCATCGGCGGCGGAGCGGTGGTGAGCAGCACCAGTGTCGTCCTTGGTGCTCAAGTGTGGCGAGAGCGAGTCACTGCCGTGCTGATGGTGCTTTGACGACAAGTTGTAGTTCTTGCCAGCGTCAACATCGTAATATTCTTCCTGCTCTCCCTCTTCCTGGTTGGTATTACCGGTGATTGTGTCGTATGCCTTCTTTGCCATTGAGGACAAGTGCGATTCGCCTCTAGGCTGTGATTCGTCTGCTCTGGTCTCGGTGTGAACGTTGTGTTCATGAGCAGATTTAGGTTTCTCTAAGGTTGGGTTTGGGTTGGTTAGGTTTGGTAGCATCTTTGTTTAGTTAGTTCTGTTTTCCACACCTCATTAGCAACCAAACCATTCGAATGGATGTCGCCTCTATTAAATGGATCTCAAGCTTCATCTCCTATCCCTCTGCGATGACATGGCCACTTGAACAGGGGCCCAGGAAAAGAAAAAATCGATGACAATAGCAGCAGGGGAAAGCATTACGACGACAGCTGCTACTACTATAGTCTGGCGACGCTATTACGGTGGTATTACTGGGGATCGAGGGGGCTTGTAGAGATAGCGCCTGTGATGCCATTGGCACAAAGCTACCTATAGAATGTAAGCTGTGACGTAGAAAATCAAAAACCTCTTTGGCACGGGAAATTTTCAAGCATAATAGCTATAGAAGATTTAGAAGAGATCGAAGATATTGGTTTATAATAAGAGTAGAAAGAATAATAGCAGTGTAATAATATATGGCTATCAGTTCCTGTTTGGGTATATAAAACGATACACAACATGTAGATCCCCTTACTCGGACGTAAGAAGCTACAAGAGTAAAAAGATATCAACAACTAGAGTAACACACACACGAGTGAAAACCCGATACAGTGGTGGTGCAGTGGTTAGTGATTGTTCAGAACACAGTGTTCGTCCTTGTGCGCTAGCTTTGAGTACTTGGGGACCGGTGCGTACTGGATCATGTCGTCATAAATCAACGACGGTGGTTGACGGTCTAAATTAAGAATAGGTGGTAGTGTGATGTCATTTGTTGGTATCGATGAAGATGGTGGCGGTTGGCTTGGCAAAAGTGCACTCGTCACTGCCTCCTCACGCTGTCTGAGAAGCTCCTTCTCGTCAAGAGAGGGCGGAATGGCTATAGGGGCCAGCGGGGTGAAGTTGCTGTTGGACAGCGCCGTGATCGAGTTGTCTCTCACTGTAGACGTGTTGTTGTCGAGTGGCAAGCTGGTATCGCGCACAGAGGAGCTCATGCCATAGCCTGTCAACGGGTTGAGCTGGCTTGGCAGCTCCAGTAGCGGTGGGAGCTTCTCGTTGATGGTCTGTGCATCGTTTTGTAGCCCGCCAAGACTGCCCACCTCGCCGATGATCTGCATCTCCGAAGACGCAGAATCAGTGTTCACCGGCGATCTCTCGGAGCCGCTGCACGACCTCAGCTTCGATAATGGTCGCCTCTCGGTACCAATGACTATCTCGTTCGTTATCGTGAGCACGTTCTTCATCTTTTTCATGTTGTCCACGTTGACCATTGGTTTTGTAGAGTTTTCGTAAAGTATGTCGTCGTTTTGGATGTTCCTGCTGCTCATGGAGGAGACGCTCTTGTTCGGTAAATTGTACATGTTCGCAGAGATCTTGCTGTTGGACGATAGGTTCACTAACACCTCGATGAAGTACTGGAATGAGAGCGAAGGCGAAACAATTGTAGGGAAGCAGTCTGGGGGAATCTTGAGAGACGTAGATATTTCACACTTGAGTGTTTTCACGTCGAGCATCAATGGTATTATGGACTGTGTGATGTCCTTTCTGTAGGACTCGAATTCGTAGTCCCTACCCAAATCCAATTTGCACACTCTTATTAGGGTGACTATGATGCCTCTGACGTTCGAGATGGGCTTGTAGTGCTTGACATTGAGCTTCACAGGTATCGACTCGCCCTTCAAGTACCCCAGATACGGTAGTGTCAGCTTTATTCGCACGTTGTCGTTGGTGGAACTACCCGACGAGTCCATTGATGCAGACGAGTTTAGCGAAGACGTGGACGAAAGCGTGGCTCTCAACGACTTCTTAGACGAGATATTCTTGAAGTTCAACACCTTGGGATGTGCTTCAGGTAACAGCTCCAAGTTGATAGGCTTCACGATGTTGAGAAGCTTTTCGGAAACAGATATTATCTCGTCCTGCATTGTCAGCAACGCCGTTCTCAACACGTACTTGATCTCGCCCTTCTCAAACTTGATGCTGGTGTATGCATACTTCTTTGGGATCTTCACAATGAACGGGAACCTGTGTTCTCCTGAACTGAGTCCTCGTTCGTTATTATTGGCGTCCCCATAAAGTTGTATGGAATGGTTGAACAACTGGTCCTTCTTGTCTGATCTCAACGGCGAGTTGGAGCACACCTTGATGGAGCCCTCCAGCGACAAGTTAAGCTTCAGGTTCACGCAATTTTCGTTGAGAAGGAGGATGATTTGGCCCACGACTTCATCGCCTGGCCGATAAACCTTGTGCGGGTCGTTCAGGCTTATGTAGAAGTCTCCCACCAGGCTTAGCGACTTCAGTTTACGTGGCACTAGCCGTGAGTTCTTCGACCTTGGTAGAAGCTGGTTGACAGCCCTTCTCATCGTATAGTGCTGGACAAATGGTCTTCTTCTGAAAATGATGAAAACACTAGTCTTGGCATTCTAGCCTATTTTTTTCCATGCTGTGCCTCTTATACTAAGCAAAATCGATTGTTGCTCTGAAAAAAAACGGCGGCCTACTTCGGTAATTAGAGATCTAGAACCATTCTCGCCAGCACTTTTACGAATTAATGGGCGATGGTGGTCGGTTGCTTTGCAGCTGTCTTCGTGTGCACCAAGTGGATCTCAACAACGCCAGAGGGGGGATTAAGCAACGGTCTCTAATTTCCGCTGAAGTGAAAAAACTAGTAGAGCAGAGTTTTGCAAAAAACTGCTCTAGGCGAGAATCGAACTCGCGATCTTCAGATTATGAGACTGACGCCTTAACCGACTGGGCCACCAAAGCTTTTTCTGGACAAAAGAGTTTCGTGTGCAAAACTTTGCGGTTTAGACATTTCACTTTCACTGGCGCTGATAGTATTCGACTTCTGAGAGTCTATAGAGTAGCTGGCGTGGATGCTGGGTTTTTCTTGTTTGCAGAACTGCTGCTCTCCCATTGAATGGAGCCATTAAAACACACGAGACTGAAGATATCTAAAACGGGGCAATGGTGCTCAGCAGAAACGCAAAAGTCACCAGATTGATCATTCCACGGTGGTGTTATATAAAGGCGCTGTAAAAGGATGGAAAAAAGCCACCATGGCTGTGGTTTCTGCAATTGGTTGCAATTACATCTCCTTCGGTATATCTAGACCCTGCTGTTTCATTATCCAGTGCGGTGAGTGCGTTTTGTAAATAGTGACGATCTGTTGACACACGCAATAAGTTGGCAACAACGGTCTGATAATAAACACCCTGCTAATGTCTAACTCTGCTAACGCAAGGTGTTGGTTATGCAAATGTTTAGGTGCTGAGCGTGAAGTTTCATGATAACGTAGGCACCTACATGAACGGCGGTAACATCTCATAATATTTTGAAAATACCAATTTTCATGATAGACAACTGATATTGGCACTGCAAGCTAAGCTGTTGAAGCGCAAGAGGGCAAATTTGACCACGAATGAGGTAAACCCCGGAATGAAAAAGCAACCCATTGCAAAACTTTGGCTTCCAGAATGAAAATAAATGGCTTTTCACCCTCCGTTAATACCATCGTACACGAAATCATAATAGTTCAACAATATGGCCTCGGTTTTGCAGCCAAACTGAATACCAGTATCCACTTCGAGAGCAATGAAAAAGTAAATGTAGAGGTAAAGCTAACGGTAGCTTAAATGAAAGCAGCAGCCCTTTTCTTGCTGCTATCATAACCGATAACTAATTTTAGCGTCATCTCGCCTTGTAATAGATATAAAATTCGATTCTATGTGAAGACAAAAATATGAAACCGTGATTTAACCCTTTTACACACATTAGTGATAGCTGGAGTACCGGCCCTGCTAGCCACCTACCACCAATGACCAGCATCTTGTGGGTTTGGAATCATTTACTGTACTGTGGAACACGCAAAACCAACCAATCATCGTTCAGTATTTGTGACGTCGAAAAGTGCTCAGCGCCAAAAACGCCAAAGGGACCTGGAAGGACTCCTTAGGTAATCGACTTGATCTCTACTGTTTTTGGACTCATTTTCTGTTCCTTTCACATGAACAGCTATCTGTTGTCGCAATACGAACGGGTATACAATGGACTTGAGATAGAGGAACTTGAAAACGAAGACGCCATGAACGAAGATGTACTTGCGTCAATTGAACGCGTGCCAACGGCTTATCTCATTGGATTGGTACCAAATGCGATACCGCTGCTGGTATCTATTGCTGATGAGGTGCACTTACTGACGCCCGATTTGGTTGTTGACATTGGTTCTGGCAAGGGACACCTGGGGAGGATTTTGGCAAATCACTATAACTACAGGACAGTATGTGTCGACGCCATCAAGGATAGACTAAAGGCCACTATCAGATGGGACAGATTACTAAACAGCACTGGGTTTGCAGACGAGACCTTTGTTTCAGACAGGGCTGTCGTCAACACCGTTTCAAACAACATCAAAACTATAAACGTATGCCTCAATTCACATGTGGAATTCAATAAAGTGATGCAAGAGAGCTTGCAATGGAGTAGCTCAAAACAGTGTGGCATAATCGCTGTGGTGGCCCAGAAGGTGTGTGGCGACATGATTTACAATTTGATTGACTGGTGTTCTGGTGATTGCTGGAGCCCTAATATCTCTCTTGTGGTCGTTCCATGTTGCTTCCATTTGTGTAAACGGTACCCTCAAAGCAAGAAACTGAAAGCCAGATGTGCTACATTTCCAAATTCTGATACCATGTACCTCCTGGACATGCTATTATATGCCCAGGAAATGGGGTTTTTGGTAGAAGTCAAACGTCAATTTGGTGACTATTTTAGCTTTAAAATGACTCAAAGCTCATAGCAATATCTTGCTACCACTACAAAAGCTATCTGGGTCATATGATTCTAGCACTCTTCAACTACTTTGTTATTGTTCTCCGCTCTTTTTTTTTTTGGGAAATCATGAGTATCCGTTTCCAGAATTACAAACGGAGCATTAATGAACGAAACTTTCTCGTTCCGATATGACACATGTTTACAATTTCCTCTTTTGGTGTTAAATTGCCTTGAACTGAAAAACTTCTCGGTCCTAAGCTAATGCACCCAACAATTCTAGTTTAAAATGGGGGGAAAAAGGTTATCATTTTTACTAACTCAATAGTAGAGAAGAAAACAAGAAAGATTCAGCTTCATCCAATGCTTGGCTCCTTGGTTTTTGTTGCAGGTGCTGCTGCTGCTGCTGCTGCTGCTACAACAGTTGTTTCCTTCAATTCATCTGAAGTTATCTACTCTCCATTTGAAGCAACATGTTCATTATTCAATGCTACAGAACATGCAGATAACTTAACCGAATCTGGTTTCATTAGAAACAATTTTGGTATTTCACAGGATGAATACTCATGGATCTCCGCAAGACAAGTAAAAACTCACGAAAATCTTATCAGTTTCCTTGATGGATTGAACATGACAGATTTTCAAAATGTTACCTTTGCTGAGTACCTTGGAGAACTTAATCAATCGACTATTAACATTGGTTTATCATTCTCCGGTGGTGGTTTTAGAGCACTTCTCACTGGTGCTGGTGAATTGAGTGCCTTGGATTCCAGATCTCGTAATGCTTCTGTATTGAGCGGGTTATTGGATTCAACTGCTTACATCTCTGGTTTGTCCGGTGGTTCCATTATGTTATCAACATTACTTGCTCAAAATTGGTCTTCTGTTGACGACATTGTTTATGGTAACAGCACACTTTGGAATATGACTGCTTCTCCTATTCCAAGCTCCCTTGTCGGTTTTCAACAACTTTTATCTGAGGTTTCTCCAAAGAAGAAAATGGGTTACGATATCTCTCTTGTTGACATCTTTGGAAGAATTCTATCAAGATATATGTATGAAGAAGAACAAGACCAATATGGTTTGAACGCTTTGTGGTCTGACATTCAATCTAGTGACGCATTTTTGAACTACGACATGCCATTCCCAATGATCTTAACTACAGGTGGTACATCTCTCAATATGTCTGACTTTGCTACTAATGTTTTCGAAGTTAATCCATTTGAATTTGGTTCCTGGTCCCCTGATGTTGGAGGTTTTATCCCATTAGAAGTTCTTGGTTCCCTGTTAAATAATGGTTTTCCAGAAAATGAAACTTCATGTACCTATGATTTTGATAATGTAGGTTTTCTTGTTGGTTCATCTTCTAACATTTTAGCCCCATTCCAACAAACTATCAATGATATTTTTGAAGGCAAATTGAATATCTCTGATATCGACTTTTCTGCTCTAGGTCTTAACATTGACGCAACAAAGTTGAATGTTAGTAAAGTTGAACTTGCACTGTTAGTCAACCTCATCAATTCTGATTACGAAGAGATCACCTATGGTATTCTTGACAATCCTTTCTACAATTACACTTCTGTTACAAATGCTACTTCAGACGTTGTTGAAGATGATGTTCTTTATATGGTTGACGGGGGTTTATTTGAAGAAGTTATTCCAATGGATCCATTCCTTGTTCCTGGCAGAGAAGTTGACGTTGTTTTTGCGTTCGATAACTCAGGTAACACCGAAGACAACTGGCCAAACGGTACTTGTCTCTTTGCCACCGAGGAGAGATGGCTGCAGTCGTATCCAAACGATACATTCTACGAATTACCATCTTCTCCAGAAGAATTTGTTGACTTAGGTCTCAACTTGGGACCAGTTTTCTTTGGTTGTAATGGATCAGACTTGATCACCACCGAGTCTCATCCTTATGGCATAGCAAACTTTACATACATGAAGCCGTTATTGGTTTACGTCCCAAATACCTATATTACTGCATTATCTAACGTTACTGGCTATCAGTTTTCAACAGAGGCCAGAAACGCCCTTGTTGAAAATGGTTTTGATATCGCACAAGGTGATGACTACAACTTTGGACAATGTGTCGGTTGTGCAATTATTAGAAGATCAGAAGAAAGATTGGGTTTGGACCCATCTCCTGAGTGCTCTTTGTGTTTCGAACAGTATTGTTACATTGCACCAGAAACAGAGCCTGACTTTAATGTGACTGCTTCTGTCTTAAGTGAATTGAGGCCAACTTCCATTTATAAGCCAACTTCCTTACCATCTTCTTTGATTCACTGGAGAAGCACACGTTCTGCTGCCGTTGCATCTGTTGCTTCGGTCAAGGCTACCGCTTCTTCAATTTCTGCCAAGTCTGTTCCAACTGGCCTTTATTCGGCTGGAGAAAGAGCTTCTCGTGTTAAGAATAATGCTAACACTGTCGATGCACCAACAACAACTGCTATTCCAAAAAGTACTGCAAAGCGCGCTACCACTACCCACACAACCAAAACCAAATGATGACACTTAGTAAACCGTGATACCATTATGTGTCAATCTTAAATTTCTTACACTTTCAATTACGTTTTTTAAATTTTTGTTAATTTCACTTTCTACCTTTATAGTTCTGATTGTATATTAATAGTTATGAGCTAGAACTGTTTATGAAAGGGATATACGTATGCTTATGTCTATTAGTTGTACAAATCATTTTTCGAAAAACTTAACCTTCCAAGTACTTAGCCATTTTAGTTTCTTTTCATCATTATCATTAAGCTTACTAATCAGTCGAATAACAGAGTTAACACAACTGGTCAAATCTTTAGATGCTGATTCTGCAGATTTCAAATCCATATCCCAAACAATGGAAGCAATAACATCATCAACAAATTCGTTCAGTTGGAGTCGCCTTTCATTCAATGAGTCAATGGTGGTACCAAATTTCGCAGAAACTGTTGGCTTGGGGATAGATTTGTCTAAAGTTGACATCAACAGCTTTACTAGTTTAATTTTAGCATCCCAAACCTTTGCAAATTCAATAAGGTTACCATCGATCTCTTCCTCTTTATCAGAGGAAACAGTGTTATCTTTAGGGTCACCAAACTCATCAAATTCATCACTTTCGTTGTCCATGTGTGGATTTTTAATCCATTCATCCAATTCCTCTAATGCATCCACTACCAATTTATAACTTTCCTTTATTTTACCTTTTAGTATATTTGAAGAACCACTGGTTGATAACTTTTTTAGTTCATCGCACGACTCCCAAATACGACCTACATCAATTAATCTGTCTCCAGACTCGTTGCAGTCGTCATTCAAGTCCAACAAGTTTACCAACTCCGTAAGAAATGCATTCGAACACTGAACTAGGGTCTTGAATTGCAGGACCAACTCACTTACGTACAAATTTGAATATTTCTCTTTTAAAGCTTGGAACTGTGTCATTAATGATGCCAATAAACCCATGTGCTTGATTAACTCACTCAACTGTTCACTACAGGCATTGTATGAAGATTCTAGAATGGCTGGTTTATAGACAAGACCCATTTTGGTAGCTAGGGAATGAATCAAAGTTGACAGTTTTCCTAATTCAACTTGTGGATCCTGACATTTTGAGGCTTCCAAACTGCAATTTTGGGTGCCTGTCAGATAGTGTTCGTTAACACCTTTAGCTTCCTCAAGTTTCTTTGTTAATAGCTCCTTATTCATCTCTTGAAACGATATTAACCCCAAATCTTCAAGAATAAATATTGTTTTAGGTACTTAAAAATTTTTGTACCCAAGTAGGCAGTAAAGTGTAAACTTGTAGTATTTCAGATCCCTGAGTCCACCTGTACTTCCAAGCATGCAAATACATTTGTAGCGGCTCTTCTACGCGGTACTCTAATGCCAAACATTCGGAGCATGGTTTAGATCCCTCTACTCTCTTGTTTTTCTCTAATTTATGGGATTCTATTTCAAGCAAGTCAAGATAATTTTGAGTAATATCGTCCATCGTCTTGGTGATGTCACAGTATTTGCCATTGACGCCGTACAGTGGATCATTTATGATTGGGAAATGTAGGTTACGTAAATGAATTCTGATCTGATGTGGGAATCCTGATTTCAGTTTTGCCAAGATCAGGCTTCGTCCATTCTGATGTCTGATCAACTCGAAACTGGTTCTTGCACCCTTATATCTCCTGACCAGTTTCCTAGTGGGATAAAGATAGATTAAGTCATCGTTGCAGTCAAGTTTAGAAGGAAACTCACCGTTGACTAAAGCAAAGTAGCACTTATCTTTTATCCAACTCTCATTTTTCAGTCTCTTAGTCCAATAATCATTACCCATAACCAGGACACCACTAGTTAACTTGTCCAATCTATTGATGCAGTTGTACTTCAAGCTAAGATCCTTTTCGACTTGTCTTTGTATTGTTCCCTCGTAGTATCTTTGCACTGGGTGAACAACACAATTACTCGGTTTATCGATGGCTATCAAACCGTCAGGATTAAAAGGATAAATTTGCAAGTATTTCAACTGGGCAGGGAGGTTATGGGGCGATTCGTGAATATGCTGATTGTACTGAACAATTGAATCGTTGTCAAGCTGCTTAACTTCTCCATGGCAACCCCATATCTTCAATTTAGATTGTTTTTTTAGATGTTCAATCTGAACTTCGGACATACCAAACATAAACGGCTTACTGTTAAGAAGCTCTCCAACTGTCTTGCGATTTTTCTTATTTGGAATCAATCGTATTCGATGATAAGGCGGAATTACTTTCATATATAGTAAACAATAAAGATTTACATAAGCTGGAAGAAGAGACATTGGCTAAGGAATAATGAAAATTGTGATCTGAAAAATTTCACATATGGCTTCACTGATAGTGTCAAAAATCTACCAACCACCATCAGATTCATCATCAGAGACTGCAACTTTCTTCTTTCTAGAGCTCAATGCAGCAGCAAGCGCATCAGCTAGATTGTTTGGTGCACCGCCAGATGGTGCCTGGCTAGGTGTTGAAACAGGTTCTCCCTTTGCCTCTTGTAAAAGTACCGATGGTTTATCTAGCTGTGATTTATCAACCTTTTTTAGTGAACCAATACCAGCAGATCTGATACTGGCAAGTAATGCATCTCGACCGCCGTCTGGTTGTGGTAAAGAAGGCGCAGGCTGCTCAGCACCATTTAACATGGGTGGTGGAGGTGGAATATTGTTTGCCAT
The DNA here is from genome assembly GCA_030570415.1 of Saturnispora serradocipensis. NCBI lineage: Eukaryota > Fungi > Ascomycota > Pichiomycetes > Pichiales > Pichiaceae > Saturnispora > Saturnispora serradocipensis. The sequence continues at coordinate 242,529 of JAJLVS010000007.1, read as the reverse complement.
TGGCGGTGGTGGTGGAATGTTGTTCGCTAGTGGTGGTGGTGGTGGAATGTTGTTCGCTAGTGGTGGTGGAGGTGGAATGTTGTTCGCTAGTGGTGGTGGTGGGGGAATGTTGTTCGCTAGTGGTGGTGGAGGTGGAATGTTATTCGCTAGTGATGGTGGAGGTGGAATATTGTTAGCCATCGCAGAAGCTGGTGGAATACTGTTAGCTATTGGAGGAGCAGTTGCGGAGGTACTATTGTTTGCTAGAGGTAATGCAGCAGCGATTGGAGCATTTGGCATTCTATTTGGAGGTGGAGGAATAGTATTGTTTGCTACTACAATTCTGGATGGCGGTGGCGGTGGTGCATTACCTCTTCTTGGAGGAGGTGGTGGTGGCGCATTTGGATTACCTGATAAAACATGTCTTGATGGAGGAGCTGGCGGTGCATTTGGATTTCTAGCTGGTGGTGGAGGTGGAGCGGTTCTTGATGGCAGAGAAGGTGGTGGGTTTCGTCCTGGTAATGATGGTGGAGCATTTCTGGAAGGCAGAGAAGGTGGTGGCGGCCTGTTCTGCAATAGTGGTGGTTGGTTTTGCTGTTGCTGCGGTATTGGTGGTAGTGCGCTTTGTTGCTGAGTTTGAATTGGTGGAACATTAAAAGTAGGTGGTGGTGGCACTCTATGTTTCATAGGAGCTGCAACAGGTGGAGAAGGACTTGATGGAGCCGGAGTTCCTTCTTCTGAACGATATATTGAGTTGGTGGTGTCACTGTCAAACTCAGCGGTATTGGATCTTGAGTCCGAATCAAAGTTTTGTGATGCTTGAGGAGGAGGTGGTGGTGGTGGTGGTGGAGGAGCCTTCTTTTGCCTTGAACTGCCACTGCTAACTGTATTTGATCTTGACTTAGGATTTGGTGTTACAGCAGCCATCGAACTGGTTTGCTGATGTTGAAATCTTCTTGGAATTGGAGGTTCCAACCCAACTAAGGGGCCACCTTGTTTGGAAATGTAATCCTTGATAAATTCTCTATTTTCAGCAATCATGTCCTCTGTGATACCCATCTGTTCCAATTGGGCGTAAAAAGATCTCCACTCAGGAGGTGGTTGTTCATCATAGTAAAGAATACCCTTAGAACGCCTAACTCTTTGCTCGTTGTTACCATTTGGCATTGTTGACTGGCCTCTGAATCCAACCACTGGTTCGTCGTTGGGCTTCTTTCTGATTTCAATGGCATTATTATTGTTGGTTGTACCCTTTGAGGCGTACTTTGCTCTGTGGTTGACTCTCTTGAAGAAGTGTTGTGCATCTGACTTATCTTCAAATAGAAATCCTACTTGATAATCATTTGATTCAAATGAGTGGAAAAACAACCGATCTTGTGAATACACAAAGTCTGTCCAAAGTTCATGGTCCCAAAGCACCTCTCCTGTTGATAAGTCTAGCAGTTTGAACCAGAAGGTATGTCCTATCAAGTCGTCAATGAATATCAGTGCACCCATCATTCCAGTCCAAGTCCAGTTTTCAGAGTCCTGGGAAACGTAGAGTCTCGCCACTGTAGCATCAATAATAGTAGAGGAAGTCTTTGGAACCGTCCTCTTGATGAGAGACTTGTCCTGACTCGTTAATATTGTCATTAGCTTGCAATTTAAAGTTCAGATTGCGCTGTTAAGATGAGAAATGGTGATGAAGCGAGAGGAAACAAACTTCCATTGGGGCTGACTTGAAAGCATCACAAATGCCCCCCAACAAATGCACACGATAAGTGCAATGAATCTCATTGTATCGATTTTTTGTTTAGTAGGTACCACTATAAATTCTCTTAGGGTGTCCAAATGGTTTCAATGGGGGTCAGAAGATGACTATTTAATAAAAACTGCTAAGCATTAAATTTTCTACAAGAATTTGTCATATTAAGGCCAAAAGTAAAGCCTTCTTTCCAAATCCAGTGACAAATGCAGAGTTGTAATTAAGATCTTTGTAAATAAGGTGTTCTTTACAAACATAACTCTTGTTTTTTTGCAAACGTTTAATTAAAACTTTTATCAACACTTCTGTAAGGTAGGCCACATACTTTTCGAATTTTTTTCAGTGATTCTAGAGACAAGATCAACAATCTTATTTCTTTATCAACACTAACAGAACATGCTGACGAAATTCAAGCTTGTTTTCCTTGGTGATCAAGGTGTAGGTAAAACCTCACTTCTTACTAGATTCATGTACGACACATTTGATACACATTACGCTGCCACAGTGGGGATTGATTTCCTTTCGAAGACAATGTACATCCATGATACTACAATCAGGCTCCAGCTATGGGACACAGCAGGCCAGGAAAGGTTCAGGTCTCTTATACCCTCCTACATCAGAGACTCAAATGTTGCAGTTATCGTGTACGACATTTCGAACAGAGAATCTTTTGAAAATGTTTCAAAATGGACCAACTATGTGAAGCAAGAGCGTGGAGGAGACGTTATTGTAGTCTTGGTAGGTAACAAGAACGATTTAGACAATGACAGAAAAGTCACGTTGCAAGAAGGTGAAGAAGCGGCTCAAAAACTTGGATGCTCTCTGTTTATGGAAACCAGTAGTAAAAACGGGTTTGGAGTCAAACCACTATTTAAGAGAATTGCAAAACAACTACCAGTATTTGGTAAAGATGGTGAGCAAAACACAGAAGACCAAGTGAATACTAATGCCGAACAAACAATTGATGTTTCTGTGCCAACAAAGGATTCTACAGGTGAAGATGCATGCGCTTGTTAGGAGTATAGGTAACTATTTACAGGGGTTTAATAATACTATATTAATGATTAGTTTTATATATTGCACTAATATATCGAAATATAAGCTTAAACAGTGTACATTATAAAGTAAAGCAATGAATTTTGAACGGCCTTATGAACTTAGGCCTTGATAAATTCCTTCAACTTTAGCAATCTCTTAGCAGCGTCTTCAAGAATCTCGTCGTCTTTACAGACAGCCAATCTCAAACAGTCGGTAATTTCTGAACCTCTCTCCTTGTTATCGATCACACTTTGTTTGTAGAATACACTAGGAGGAATGGTAACAACACCGAGTTCTTTGATTAACCAATAAGCTAGCTTGAAATCTCTTGGTTTGTCTTGAATGATTTCCGGCCACTCATTTTCCATGTGAGCTGGAATTTCAACGTTCTTAAAATTTACAAGCAAATAGTAGGCACCTTCAGCCTTAGTGTATGGAAGTTTCAATTCATTTAATGAGTCCTCGAGAATCTTATATTTGTGAAGGTAATCGTCTCTCATCTTTTGAAAATATGTCAGTTTAGGATCTGAAGGGTCATGGGCAGAACCTTCTGCATCAGCGTATTCCAAGGCCTTACTAACGGCAACTTGCAATGGAGCAGGCGTGGAGAAGCAAATTCTAGTATGAGCAGCAATGACATATGGGATCAGGTCTTTAGAACCATAAACCCATCCAATTCTCCAACCTGTTGCTGCAAAGGTCTTACCTGCAGACCCAACAGAAAGTGTTCTTTGAGCAATTGAAGCAGCAAGCTCCTTGTCTTCCAATTCCAAGTTATCAATTCTAGGGAAGTCCTTTGAGTAGTAAAGGTTTTCGTAAACTTGGTCAGCAATGATCAAAAAGTTGTTCTTAACTGCCAACTTACCAATTTTGGTTAATTCTTCGTTGGAAAAGACCTTACCGATAGGATTGTGCGGAGTGTTAATAATGATTGCCTTGGTCTTATCGTTGATAAGGGACTCCAATTCGTCCCAGTCGACGTACCATTCGTTCGCATCCACAGTTCTCTTATCAAAGTCTGCTGGAGGGTACAACTGAGAGTAAACCACCTTGGCGCCAGTCATTTCAATGTTTGGAATGTATTGATCAAAGAAAGGTTGAAACACGATCACCTCGTCACCAGCAGAACAAAATCCAAACAAGCAAGCCAAGATACCCTCGTTGGCACCGGTGGTGACAACAATTTCACTGGTGTCCACCTTTTTGTTCAACTTGGTCTGGTAGTGGTTTGCAAGCGCCTTGATCAACTGAGGTTTACCGCTGGCTGGCGCATACTGGTTGTCCATTGCGTTGTCAAACACAATCTTGGCGTCCTCAATCGCAAACTTAGGTGGAGAATACGAGAAGAAACCTTGGCCAAGGTTGGCTACAGGCTTGCCGGTGGATTCAACCACCGAAGCTGCTGTCTCGTTGATGAGAGACCAGATGTCTTTACCGGAGAGTGAAAAGTACGGATTATTTGCTGGTAATGCCATTTTGACCTTTCTGTACGTGTTATTGAATGTTCGCTTCAACGTGTGTGTTATCGTCTAGAAGAAGAGGCGTTCGCAAAGCTTGTCAACTAGAGTGTGGTTCCGGTTCCTTTTAAACCATTCAATCCAGAGGAAAAAACTGTGGCACTTCACGATACGCGGTGGTGGTGGGTGCGATAGCCAGCTGTGCTCTGCTAGTTATTTACAGGTGACTTTTGGCAATACAAAATCATAAACCATAGTTAGGTACAAAGTCGGTAGTAGCACGTAATTCCCAGTTACATAAGAGAGTGCAATTGACGTCAATAACGGCATTTTCTATTTCTTTTCTTGTTCGGCAGCGGCCTTGGCAAGATCTTCGGCAGTTGGCATACCCTCGTTAACGATCTTACCCAAGGTGAGGTTTTGTTCTGCCATCAGCTGCTTTGTCTTCTCTTGCTCTTCCTTGAGCATTCTTTCACCGTGCTCTTTCAAGTAGTTGGCCATGTGAAGATAGTTTCTTTGACCGTTTTCTCTAGCTTGGTCCAAAGGCATCTTTCTCTTACGCAGCAGTGCTGGTTGGCCCAACAGCGTTGAGAAGATGTTGCTGCCCTTCTTCGCTTGCGCCTCTTCCCAGTCCAAACGCATTTGGTACTCTCTTTCAGCAAACTCGAGTGGGATTTGGTTCTTGTCTTGGAAAGACGAGAGCACATCTCTCACGTCCGCCTGTTTGGAGGTTGCCAAGTATTCCAAGAACGGAATCAGCTCAATAAGTGCGGTGTCCTTCTTACCGCTCCATTCCTTGATTGGCAGAGCATTTGCTGGCTGCATGGAGTAGCAGTCAGCATGCGGATCCACGATAACCAACTTGCTCAAGTCTCTGTTCATCAATGACAAGTCCTTAATCAACTTACCGTCCTTGGATCTACACACCTCCTTAAAGAGAGAGTAAGAAATGAAGGCATGGTATGGATCAAGTTTGGCAACCGTACCCTCAGCAAATGCCATAGATGATTTGGAAAAGATGACAATTTCGTAGTATTGTGAGAGATAGCCGAGGAAGTAGTCGACACCTGATCTCTTGGCCGTTTTCCAGCCTCTTTGGTAGTCCCAAGAGGAGTGGACAAGAAGGTCGTCAAGTTCAAGCACAAGTGTTAATGGAGGTCTGTATTGATCTGGTGCAGGAGGAGGCAACAATTCTTCGTATGCAGGCTCGTTGAACACGTCTGAGACTCCAAGAACTCTCTTCTTGAATCTAGTAATCACGTTACCTGGTGAAAACCCTTGTTCTTCTGCAACGTACAACTCGCTTTCACTTTCGGGGTCCCAATCTCTTGATAAGTATGCTCCAAATCCAACAATGTAGAGCCCGATGGCACCCCAGAAGAATTTAGAGTAGATCTCTTTCTTTTTGTCGATAGTGGACTTGGTGTTGTTCTTTCTCTCCTTGGTTTTTTCAAACTCGTCCTTCACTGGCTCGTCTGTATCGATACCGGCCTTTTCGAGTAGATCGTCATCAAGTACCTTTTTTGGGTTGGAAGCGTACAGTCTGTGCTGCTGGAAGCCAGCAGCCTGTACCAAAACCTTACCTAGCATAGGACGAGCAACTAACGCTCTCTTCGACAGTCTCAGGGCGCCCAACATCGTTTTACTTTAAGAACTAAGAGTTTCAATATGGAGAAGGTTGAAAAATTTATCAAGTGAAAAATGGACATACATTTTTTTCCAGTGAAGTTGGAAAATTTTAAATATTCAGGAAAGGAACGGTGTAGTCCACTTTACAGCTGGTTAATAATGACCAGCATGTCGAGTAGTTGTAGCTCAAGCCTTTGTAGATGCAAGTGAGGTTGAAACCAGCAAGAAATTTGCACATTTTTGTTCTTTTTTTGCCATTTTTCATGAATGTAACTACTGATACTACTAGTTCTCTATTACAACGCTATTACTAAATACAATGTAGCACACCTCAGGTCATCCCCGAATCATGGGTTCTAGTCCTCAGAAGGCAGAACCTCGCAGCAATGGTTTTAAAGGTGCTTGAAAGATCCAGCGGATCAGACATCGTTCTCGAAGAAGCCAGCACAGCACAGGGTCACACGCCTATAGTAAATGGTAAGCATCGATGGCCTCGACTGCCGACAGGACTAACCATCTGTCGTACCAGCAGCTGCTGGCGATCCTCTGCAGAAAGAAGAAAGTATAATTATGTGGGAAAAAAATTAAAACTATTGCTATACACTCTTTTTATAGCAGAAGATAGAAAGAAAGAAAGAGGGTTTACAGAATGGATTTGACTATGAAATTGATGGCGACGACGGACTCGTTGAAGGAGGCAGGTACCCCGTTACTGGTTGTGGAATTGGAGCGTAAACTGGGGTTTTCTTTGGACGCACAGCTACTGAAACTTATCCAGACGCTAGACAGAATACACTATGATCAAAACAACAAGACGCTAGCGTACGTGTCGTTGCACAATATCAAGTCAGCACAGGATGTGCTCAAGGTATTGGAGTCGCAGAGGGTGTTTGCTGGTCTTTCCGTCAAACAGCTCCGTGACGGGTGGAAACAGTGTCTTGAGGCCATCTCACAGTTAGAGTCGGAGAACAAGATCATCGTGTACAGGACCAAGAAGGACCAAACACCAAGGCACATTTGGCTTAATCCCGACGAGCTGACGTTGAGATCACACGAGGATCCGAGTTTGACGGCGTCTTGGAACTCGGTGCCTGTGCCGTCACATTCCACGCTGGTGCAGACGCTTCTGCAAAACGGCCTCAAACCCACAAACGTGCAACCTGAGTCTCTCAAAACAAATGTGCAGCCTGTCAAGCAGCAGAGAAGAAAGAAGGCAAGGAGAGCCAAGATCACCAATCTTCACATGCGTGGTGTTCTTAAAGACTATTCAAGGGTATAGGAATAGAAAATGGGTTTATGGAAATTAAAGAGGGGTGAAGAAACCTAGGAATACGCAGCAGAGTATTTAGAAGCTTTTGATAAATGATGATTTCATTACAATTTATGATGTATATAATTAAAAGTTTTGATTTAAAATTTAACAACTTCCACATCCTTCCTTGGGACAACAACCTTATCGTATTGAATGCTTGGGATCTCAATCTTCTTGGTAACGGTAATACGCTTTACGACTTGTCCCTTGATATGCCCACTGATGACGTTAAGCGTTGATGATTTATTGGTCTCACTCTTTTCCACGCTGTACTTTTCTCCGTCCACCTTAACTTCATCCTTGAGGTTTTTCACTGACTCGATGTCAAATCCCTTGGGCACCCTAATCAACACGTATTTCTTGTTACCCTTCAGTAATTTCTTGGATGATTTGTGGATTTTGTGACTGTGGTAGCCTTTTGGAACGGCTAATGCCTTTTCTACGGCTAAAGTGGCTGCTTCTTTTTGTATTTCTTCAGCTTCATCTGCTGACAAGTAGTCATCGCTGTCGATAATATGCTCTTCGCTCACTACCTTCTTGGCCATCTTGGTTGTTAAGAAATTTCAGGTTTTAATCAATAATGAAAAAAAAATTTTGTTCAAATTTTTTTATTTATCTATATTGTGTATAAAAGGTGATTTGAGCTGTTGCTTTGTTCAAAAAGAGAAATGAATACTTTGGAAATCTCATTCACTGTAATTTTATCGACATTGACTGGTTGCAATGTTGAAGTCTTCGCTTTTTATCAATTGATAAAAATTCGATAAATACTGAATCTTGAAAGCTCATGCAGTGAACGTGAATCGTTTCAACGATTGATGTAGACGATCCTGTAGCAAATTAAATAGAGTTTCTGTTTTGTGAAACCCCAAAGTGGAATCACCGTCGCCTTGTAAAGCCTCTTCTGTTTATCAGCTTCAAAATCTAAAATCACCTGAAATCTCCTTGCTTTTTGGTATAGGGAGAGTAGTGGCTCAGAAAGCATAATTGATACTTCTTTCAATACAACTGATGCATCCTTCGTCTTTGACCAATGGATATCATTGTGTAGTGAAGCAAGCTGTTGAAAGAAAAGTGATCAGTAATTTTTTCAACTCCTAATCATTACTCCATCATCTTAAGCTATAATGACATCGCAAATATTCCCCCTGGCTGCGGACAAACTACAGTTACAGACAGCTACAATTGCCTTTCAAGAGTCATTGATAAAGATTGTGAAGCTGACAAAAGAGTTTGGAAAGAATCCTGATCCAATGGACCCAATCTTGGTCAAGGCATTTGCCATTTCAAGAGAAGTTGAATCATCGGCGGTGTTGGCTCCTCTGGTGAACTATGCACCGAAAGAGATAAACAGCACTTTGCTCAACTTTGATCCAACAGAATCAGAGTCACTGGCTTATTTTCACCACGATAACTCCAACAATATAGATCAGTTGCGACCATATTTTAGTTCAGTCTTGGCTGACACAATAAGTGGGTTACATAATAAAGTGCACCAACCTCATGATTTAACTGGTTCTACAATATCCACTAATAGGAATAATGAAAGTGGTGAGACGCTTCAATCAGGTACCGAACCTATTCCACCAAAGGAGGAAAAAGTGTCAAATAAAAATAAAGAGGAAGCTGTCAAACTTAATGACAAGCAAGTTGGCCAAGAGGCCAAATCAGATACCAAACCCAATGATGATGATCAGGATAAAATCAAAGACGCTACTAATACCAATGATAATAAAGTATTTTCGCAATTACCAGATATACATGAAAACTTGGTCCGGACAGTTTTCGAAAGCCTAGAAAATCAAGCTCTCTACAATGAATATAAAAATGTTGCAATTCAAGATCTAATGAAATATTCTATATTGCCTGTTTGCATCGAAGAAAAAGAGGTGACAACTACTGACTACATATACACGGTGATAATTAATCATACTATTTTTGGAGAGCATCGAGGAACAAAGAAATACGCCAAAACAATGGCTGTTATAAAAGCATGTAGAAACAAAGATATTTTGGCCTTTTTACCGATGAATGAAACCGAAAGGTGGTCTTCTTTTTATTTTAGAAGTATTGAGCTTACATCCAATGACGATTCACTGAGTCAAATTAATGTTAATGCAGAAGCCACTGCAACTACAGTTTCCGACGTTACTAATGCTAAAAATACATTGTACTCCGTACTTGGAAAACGGAATATTATCCCTGAATACAAATATGAGGTTAAAAACTCAGTTTTTCATTGTCAAATCGTGATAAACAATGTAGTTGGCGGAGTTGGAGTTGGCTCAAGTAAAAAAATGGCCGGTGAAGCTGCAGCAAGAGAGGTTCTTGTGGAATTGCAAGACCATGCTTCCACCCTCCTAAAGTGAGGTCCATTCATATAGTATTCAATACAAAGGGAAATATTTTAATATTTTTATTATTTGCTATTTATTAAGTATTTTATATGGTAAATAATCAAAGTATACAATTATTAAAGTTTAGGTCTATTAGAATTCACCGTCGTTGTGAATATTGATTTCGCTTGGAGCCTTGACATCAACCAAGCCACCTTTCAAGGATTCCTCGTTCTTCTTTCTGGCAATTTCGGCCAACCTTAAGTATTCACTTTCGTCACCAGTAACATACTTACCAGTGAAAACACCAATTTCAAAACCAGTAATCTTTTCTGGTTCTCTTGAAATCAAAGTCTTGATTGAGTCATCTCTGGAGACCACAGGAGTTAAGGCAAGTTCCCTTTCATTATTCTTCAATGCATCATCTCTAATACAACATTTTTCTAAATCTTCCAATTTTTGGAAAAAGACTTGGTCAGCACCGATAGCTTCAGCTATTTCTTTTTCAGAACGTTCAAAACCGACTAGCTGTTTGTTATCAGCCAAATCAATACCGTAAACGTGGTTATACCTAATGACTGGAGAACAAGATGCAAAGTAGACCTTTTTAGCACCTGCTTCTCTTGCCATATTGACAATTTCCTTTGATGTGGTACCTCTAACAATGGAATCGTCAACCAACAAAACACACTTACCATAGAATTCAGAAGCCATAGCATTTAATTTCCTTCTAACGGATGATTGTCTTTGAGTTTGATCTGGCATAATAAATGTTCTACCAACGTATCTGTTCTTGATAAACCCTTCTCTGTATGGGATCTTCAAAGAAATTGCACATTCTAAAGCAGAGTGTCTTGAAGTATCAGGAACAGGAATTACAACATCAATTTCATCAAGAACGTTCTTTCCGTTATCTCTGAAGTAACCAGTGATATTATCGGCTAACTTTTCACCCATTAGTAGTCTTGATCTGTAAACGGAAATACCATCTAAAACTGAATCTGGTCTTGCAAAATAAACATATTCAAATAAATCTGGAGTGTATGATTTCATTGGGACAACTTGTTTGAAAACAGGTCTCATTTTATCCTTTGGAATAATGACTGCTTCACCAGGCATGATATCTCTATAAACTTGATAACCGTGAGCTCTCAAAACTACAGATTCACTTGCTAACATATAATCTCTGACGCCGTCACTTTTCAGTCTTTCACCGATCAGCAATGGTCTAATACCGTTTGGATCCCTAAAACCGATGATACCATAACCGGCCAACATGGCAATACAAGCGTAACCACCTCTAACCTTCTTGAAGACACCTTCTAGTGCTTTGAAGATATCACTGTCATTGACTCTTTGCTTATCATAAGTTGCTAACTCCGCTGCAAATAAGTTCAACAATAATTCAGAGTCTGAATCAGTGTTGATGTGTCTGTGAACGACTTCATCCATATAAGTCTTAAGCTCATCGGCATTCACTAAGTTACCGTTGTGACTGAGTGATATACCATATGGAGCGTTAACATAAAATGGTTGGGCTTCAGAAGAGGCACTTGATCCAGCAGTTGGGTATCTCAGGTGGCCAATACCCATGTTACCAACAAGCTTGACCATTCTATCTTGGGTGAAGACATCACGGGCCATACCTGAACCTTTACATTGGTACAATCTACCACCCTTACCACAAGTAACAATACCAGCGGCATCTTGACCTCTATGTTGAAGGTAAAGAGAACCATCAAACAGTTCTGATGCAACGTTATAGTTACTGTCGCTTGAAATAATACCTAAAATACCACACATGACACTTTTATGAATATATATTTATGAAGAATATTAGTTGCTTTGTCAAAGGAAGGTCCTTGGTGCTGAATTTGTGTGTAATAAGCTTATTAGTCTCAAATAAAGAAGTCATCTCTAGTAGAAGTCAGAAAATTTTATTTCAGATGAAAAAAATTTTCCGGTACCAAAAGGGACCGAGATTATGAATAGTCGAAGTGTATGATCAAAGCGGTGACGCTAGGCTTACTGTGATACGTCTGGCGTATATGGTGAGCCTGTTTTCTGCTCAATTTGGCTGTTAGCTTAATCCTATTATTTTCAATTCAAAGCAACAAAAAAGGCAAAAGGAAAGCCATTTCCCAAAAGGGAAATTTTATTGATATGACACATGTCTTGTTGTGCCTTTTGCTATTGACTGAAAAGTGTATTTCGATAGTGGTTACAGTTTTGTTATTAGCTTTTGTAGTTTTCTAATATTGTTAATTTGTAAGTAATACTTTTTATTGTTCAAAGCATACAATTAGGCTTCTTATGAATACGAATTTTGTCATTAAAAATTCAGAATGGAAGAACAAAGGCATTTCTTCTAACATAATATCTTTTTAAAAAATTTCTATTCTACTATAAGATATATGCAAACTATGGGTACTATAGCTTAACGACCCCATCACCTACATTATTCCTAACTAATGCCATTTTTACATCTTTCTAATTTCGCTAAAGACTCCGTACGCTGGTAATCCAAACTAGTTGTTTCAAAAATAAATTTGGCACTCAACAAGCCTAATCTTGGAGCTTTATCTAAACTACAGCAGAGCTCTCTTCTACTCAAGGAACACCCTAAACACTGCTTCTCTGTATTGCTGTATGGAATGCTTATTTGTGCTTGAGCAATCGCGCACCAGCCACATGTTTTATGCGCCACGTATTAACCGTTAGACATTGGGGTAAAAAAGAAACGAGAGGAAAAACTTTTATTTTATTTTATTCTACATATTTTTCAGATCTAGACAGGTTACTGAAGAGACAGAGCGTCGTTGTAGGAGCTGTTTTTTGTGATTGAGTTTTCTGGGTATAGTGATTTGAGTAATTGAACATGGGTAAAAAAAGCAATCTGAAAAAGAGTAGCAAACTCAGTACGAAAAAGGGCCTTTTGTACATCGAGCACACGGCAGATCCGCTATTTTCATCAGTGAGCCACCCCACGGAGCCTATCATAGTTACAGGGTCAGCTACAGGCAGGGTCCAGGCGTACAAGTACAACACAGAGGAACTGAAGGAGGTGAGAGAGGACTTTGAGGGAGTGCCATATATAGTATCGACTTTGCAGCAGGATGACTTCCTGGAGAACACGATTGACCTGATGTGGAGCACCAAGAGACACAAGGGATCGTGCAGAGGTCTGTGCTTTGACCTGAATGCCAAGGGATCAAAGCTGTACTCTATTGGGTCTGAGGGTGTTATCAAGCTATGCGATGTAGCAACGGGTAAGGTTGTGAGCAAGTTCAACAATGGAGAGACCAAGTTCACCAAGTGCATCTCGCCGCCGGGGAAGCCATTTCTGGTCGTAGGGGACGAAAGCGGCAGTGTATACTGCCATGACAGTAGGGACAAGAGTCTCAAGCTGGCCTACGAGCCTATCAGGCACCTACACAACGGCGAAGGTATCAATGACATCAAGTACTGCTGGCCGAAGTCCGAGTACAAGTACATAACTATGGGGTCGACGACAGTGTGCGAGATCGACCTGAGGAAGCCGGAGGGCGCCGTCCGCGAGAGTGAGGACCAGGAGGACGAGGTTCTGTGTGGTGCGTTTGTTGACCAGGAAAGACAGAACACGATGGTGTGCGGTATGGGCGAAGGTATTGTTACGCTGTGGAAGCCAGAGCTCAACCGGTGGGAGGACCAGATCAGTCGAGTGAGGGTGTCGAAGGAGGAGTCGATTGACGCTGTCATCAGCAGCATGGACCAGCAGGGCAGATACGTGTGGGCGGGATCGAGCGATGGGTCCATCAACAAGATCGACGTTGTGCAGGGCAGATGTGTGGAGCACATCGTCAACAGCCACCCCGAGAAGCCGGGGGTGATCGACGAGGTGACGGTGCTGGACTTGGACTACGAGTACAGGCTACTAACCGGGGGCATGGACGGCCTCATGATCTGGGATGCGGAGGCCTCAGAGAATGTTGCCAGCGAGGAGAGCGATAGTAGCGACAGCGAGGGGTTTGATAGCAGCGGTGATGATGATGATGACGGTGATGCCCCTGCTGCTGCTGATAGTGAGGACGATGAGGTAGAGCGCAGTGACGTTGCCAGCAGCCATTTTGACAACACCGGTGACCACGAGGAGCGCAGCGACGCAAGCGATAGCGACGAGAGCGCAACAGAGGAGCAAGCTGCAGTCACCACAGACGACGAAGGCCCAAGGGAAGCGGCACCAGTCACTGCGAGACGTTCACTCAAGCGTCGCTTTGAATCTCTTGGTAGACCCCATGCCAAGGAGACACATGCGCCAGCGGATAATAAGCTAAACGAAATGCATGCAGATGCCAATGCAGCTGCATTGGCATCTGCTGGACCAGAGTGCACTGCGCCTGCTGTGGACACCAACCCACCTGGTGCCAGCGACGACGACTCTCAGCTACAAGACGTCTCTGATAGCGATGACGACAACGCAAGCGGCCTTAAGACGGTCCCTCTAGCTCAAGTCAGGGACCAGATACTTGGCGAGATTACTGAGGCCTACAAAACGGACGATACGCCGCTCAAGCTGTCCAAGAAGCAGCGCAAGAAGCTTAAGGTCTACAAGGGCCCCGGTCCCGAGCACGGCATCCACAAGTTCGATGATTTGTAACCACATAGCACTCTGTGTAGCTGATATCTAACTCTCTTGCTATAAAATTCTTCCCCTTTTGGTGTAAAATTTTTTCTAACAATAGGCACTGCAAAATTTTATCAACAAAATGGGAATTTCAGCTAAAACGGCTCAGCATGAGATATGAGGTCATTGACGTCATAAACGTCTTGAGGTTGTGGATGGCAACGACGGTAGAGTAGCGGATTGCAAGCAGCTGGATAGTGTGGAGGCAAAAAGGGGCTACAAAATGATGTAAAACAAGTGGCAAATGGATGCCTTGGGCGGCCGCTGGGATCTCTTTTGTCAAACATTCTCGATCCCACACGCTTTTGACGTAGTATAAAAACCATAATACACAGTTCAAACACAATAAAATTTATATAAATAAGTGGAAATCCACCATAGTCAGGCTGAAATAAAAATAAATAATCTAGATATCAATCAAAAACACTTGAGTTCTTCATCATGTCGTCTAACTCATCTACTTATGAAAACAACGATTACTTTGAAAACAACGACAAACTCGAACAGGGTTCAGACAAGTTCACCAACGATGACATCGAGCTGGACTTGCCTGTGCTTGACGAAAGCTCCTTTGTTCCGCAAAAGTACGGGTTCAAAGCACAGCACTGCACATGGGGACTGAAAGGTAAATCCCTACAGACGCTGATTACAGCCAGTTGCGTGGTGGGGTTCTCGCTTTTCGGTTATGACCAGGGTCTTATGGCCGGTATCATTACGGCTCCGCAGTTTGTGGAGACCTTCCCTCCTGTGGGAGGCGAGTCGCACCAAGCTACTGTTATCCAAGGTGCCGTCACCGCATGTTACGAAATCGGTTGTTTCTTTGGTGCTTTGGTTGCCATGTTTTTTGGTAAGAACTGGGGTAGAAGATACCTCATTATTCTTGGTTGCTTTATCATCATCATCGGTACTATCATCTCTATCTTCCCATTCAAGGGCCACTGGGCGCTTGGTCAGTTCGTTGTTGCCAGAGTTCTCACTGGTTTTGGTAACGGTTTCAACACTGCTACCATCCCTATGTACCAGTCAGAATTGTCGGACCCTAAAAACAGAGGTAAGTTGGTTAACTTGGAAGGTTCCTTCGTCGCCGTCGGTACATTGATTGCCTACTGGATCGATTTTGGTCTCTCTTATGCCAGCGGCTCCGTGTCCTGGAGATTGCCAATTTCACTTCAGATTATCTTTGCTGCCTTTGTCATGATTACCATGTTCGGTTTGCCAGAGTCCCCAAGATACCTTATCACCCAAAACAACCTGGACGAAGCCAGATTCATCCTTGCTCAGCTTAACGACAAGTCAATCAACGATGTCGACATCATGGAAGAGGTTATTCTTGTCAGAGACGCCAACAACAGATTCAAGAAGCAATTGGGTTTCTTTGACTTGTTCAAGCCTTCCAAGCACCAGTACCTCAAGAGAGTCCTTATTGGTTCCTCTGGTCAATTCTTCCAACAATTCACTGGTTGTAATGCTGCCATCTACTACTCCACTGTCTTGTTTGAAAACACTGTTGGTCTTGCCAGAAGATTGTCCTTAGTTCTTGGTGGTGTCTTTGCTACCGTCTATGCTATTTTCACTATCCCATCTTTCTTCCTGATTGAAAAGCTTGGTAGAAGACCTCTTTTCCTAATTGGTGCCACCGGTCAAGGTGTGGCCTTTGTTATTGCCTTTGCCTGTTTGATCAACAACACCAAGGAAAACGCCAAGGGTGCTGCATTTGCTTTGTTCTTGTTCATTGCATTCTTTGCTTTCACTCTTTTGCCACTTCCATGGGTCTACCCACCTGAAATTAACTCCATGAGAACCAGAACTATGGCTACTTCTATCTCCACATGTACCAACTGGTTATCCAACTTCGCTGTTGTCATGTTCACTCCAATCTTTATCAACAAATCCAAATGGGGTTGTTACTTGTTCTTTGCTATCATGAACTTCCTTTACATTCCTATCATTTACTTCTTCTACCCAGAAACTGCTGGTAGATCCTTAGAAGAAATTGATATTATCTTCGCCAAGGCTTATGTTGAAAAGAAGTACACCTTTATTGTTGCCAACGAACTGCCAAAGCTTTCTGTCAAGGAAGTCGAAGAGGAAGCCGAAAGACTCGGTCTTTACGACGAAGAAGCTGAATATGAAAGTAGTGCTGACTCCACTTCCATCAAGCGTGAACTAGAACATGAAGCTAGTCACAATAACAACGGTTACGAAGCTGCTCATGGTACCTATTAATGTCACCCTAGGTAACAGCACTTACAAAATTTAACGTCATACAATTTTTATTCTAGCTCTAATAGCGGCTACTTATGAAAGAGAGCTGATCATTTCTTTCACTGGTTTGTATATATGTCAATGGATATATGATGTATATTTTGGGATTTTTTTTGCAATTTTATCATCTTTTAGAAAGATTTATAGTCATTATATTATAATACCTTTAATTATATTTTCTAAACCACGCTCAATGCATTGTAGATATCCCTAGTGACGTAGCAACCAACCAAATGGAGAATTGTCGCTTAGGCTGGATCTCGTCAAATGGTGAAGATTTTTTCTCAGCAGTGAGAAGAAGGTGAAGTCAGTTAAAGGCAGAGTACGACGGGCGAAAAAAGTGTGCCACCAACCGCTAGTTGTTTCTTATATTGATCAGAGACCAGAGGGATTGAGAATGTCAGCAACTCCAGTGGATGTGAACAACAAGATCATCAAGACTGCCAAGGTTGGGAAACAGGTGGTGCCTTTTGAAACAGAGGAGATGCGATTGAAGCAGAAGTGTTTTGAATTAAAAAAACGTATTGTCAACATTGAATCCCAAAACGAGATGAAGGCCATTGCTATCGCAAGGTCCCAGCGGGCATTCCAGAGACTCCAGTTTGAATATTCATTGTTGTTGGAATCGCTTGAAAGACGTGTGCAGAGTCTGCCTATCGCAGATCTGAAGGTGTTGCAAGCATCTGATATCAACGGCAGTAATATTGAATCATTGACCATTGATGACATCAAACAGCTGCTGAACTCCACCTACGATTTCAAAGAATTCGATGATCTTAAATTTTTCAATAAGAACAAATTGAACGGTAGTGTTGATACCGGTGCTGCATCGACCACAAGAAAGAGACCAGCCAACTCAGCATCTGCATCACAGCAGCCTGCTACCAAGAAAAAAGTTAGGGACCCAAGAGAACCAAAAAGGCCAACCAATGCTTACTTGTTCTTCTGTGACGCTGAGAGAGAAAAGGTCAAGAGTGAATGGATCAACGCACATCCTAACGAACACATCGAACTCACCAAGGTTATGACTGAAGCTTGGAAAGGGCTAAGTGACGAAGACAAAAAACCATACTACGAGATGTACGAAAAGGATAAAGTCCGGTACCACAAAGCCATTGAAGAATATGCCATCATAAAAGAAAAGGAGCAAAAGCAACAGTCAGACGTCAAAGTGGAAGAACCAACAGCTACACAGAATCCTATTGCTTCTTCTCTTCATTCGTCTCCTGCCCTTTCTTCTCAAGTTGATGTAGATTCTCCCTCGGAAATCGGCATCGACAACGAAACTGCAACTCCTCGACCACCACAAAAGGAAACCGACTCCGAGCCTCCTCAGTCATCCCATGTTTACCCTCAACTTTGAATTAAACTACTACAAATAAGCTGATGCACCAATATACATTTTATTGTATACTTGGTGGTTTTTGAATTTGCATCTCTTCTTTAGTTTAATATTTCCCATTTTGTACTATAAATAATTTCAATATCATCATTATTTAAAATAATACTACTTCCGAAAATCTTTTGAATTACTATTCTTTTCTATAAATTTTTGAATGATAAACGTGTATATATACATTATTTTCAACGTTGAACTTGTATCAATGCATCTTTCTTCTTTTTGGTTTATAATGTCCGTTTTCATTCCTGTTAGATCTCCTCTTTTGTCTATCCTTCATGTGCTTTGCGATCTTCTTTTGTGCATGCAGTTCAGGGTGGGTGAATGCTAGCTGCGACCTTTTAGCCTTTCTTTCTTCTCTTCTAGTTTGAATTTCTTTCATGGCACTGGACAGCAAAATATTATACTCTGAAATACCAATTTTTTTGGAAATTTTATCTAAACCATTCCTTGCAATATCAGGCAATGGATTCGCTTCACTATCATCTTCAAGAATTTCCTGTTCTGAAATGTAAAGCAAAGGAACTAGTAATCTTTCACTCAAGACGGATCTGAGTTTATCACTTGATAAAAATGTGGTCAAAAATTCACAGTATGAAATGATTGCTTTCTTTGTGACCAACATATGCTTAGCTCCCTTTGAGTCATTCTTTAAAATTGCTGAACATCTGTTTAATGCCCAATCGAATGCGGATTGATATTGAACCTTGCCCACTTCTTCCTCTTCTTCTTCTTCCTCGCCTTCAATTGCTTCGTCATCGGAATTCTCTTCTCCATTAGTTGCCTTACTGCTCTGATAAACAAATGGTGTATCTTCTTTGTTCCATTTACGAGAAATGAAGACTAAATTGGCAGTGGATTGGAATGCCATAACTTCAGAGATATCTGGCGCCCCTAATTGACGGAAAGTTCTATAAGCAATGTTCTGCAAGTACTCGTCATTAATCTTGAGCAAAACATTACCTTCTTCCTCATTATCAATGTATTCTTTCAATAACTTCGAGATTAATCTGGAAGATGACAACCTGATCCATGAATGTGGGTAGAGCATCATAGCAACAATACCATCCCATATAGATTGGAAGCGTTCATCGTATGGATTGTCACATAGCTCAACAATAGATTCGAAAACCACCATACATGAATAAATCATTTGCCAATCAACACTATCGTCTTTTCTTGTTGCCATTTCCATAACAGTTTGAACTTCATCGAAAACCAGATCATCCAGTTCCTGACTTTCGCCGTAGCCAATCGTTTTAATGTAATTCTCATAAACATTCAAACCACATCTCGTTAAAAGTACCTTTTTATTTTGATTGATCCATGCCTTCGTATACCTTTCGATAAAGGCCAAGTTGGATCCATTTTCCTTCAACTTTGTCAACATTACAAATAAAATTTCATTTGCACTTTCACGACAAGTTGGCACAACATCAGTAATAGAAACGTTAGCGAGTGCAATGAAGAAAGAAGTGCTCAATTGGTCTAATAAATCTTTGCTTGCTTTATTGACAATCATTAAAATTAACTCCATAACGGATAGTCTACCACCTTCAGCGGGATACTTCAAGTTGCTGATAAGCAGTTTGAACTGCTTTTCAAGTCTTCCCTTCGATTGATCGTATTCCATCAAAAACATAAAGAAAACACTTCTTGCAGATTGTCTAATTTCATTGGTAACGCTGGTCACCATAATTTTGGAAACTGTATCCATACAATCATATATTTCGGGAATCATGAGCTTCTTGTAAATTAAACCTTTCAAAAATCCAAATGCTGTACTCTGTCTTTGTGGAGTGTCTAAATCAGGTTCTACTTTTTTCAAGATATAGCTGAATGCTGAATCTTTTAATTCAATATCAGGTTTATATCTATTGACAGCAGTCAAAAACTTCAAACAGGTCTGACATAATTCATTGTCAGTGGAAGGAATATCTTGGAGAATTGTCAATACTTGCTCTGCCGCCTCGTAAAATTTATGATTAATTTGTTCTTCGAAATCTAATTTAGCGAATAGAATCAAAACCTTCAATGCGGTGGTAATGACACCTTCGTCCTCCGACTTCAAGTTATCAACTAAATAAGGAACAAAATGAGTTAAATATTGAGGTTGATATAAGTTATTGTGTTTTGTTACAGAAACTCTCAATAATTCAAAAGCAAACTGTTGTAGCGTTTTGATGTAGGTGGAGTATTCCATTTGAGTTCTTTGTGATTTTGCATTCAATTGAACCAAAAAGTGCTGAACCTTTTCATCTACGACCTTTGCCTTCCGTTTACTCTCTTCCGTTTCGACAATTGTAATTGATTGTTGATAAATCTCGTTAACCAAAATCAAAATATCAGTAGAAGAGGATTCTATATTATTTTGTAAACCTTGTGCAAATCTTCTCATCAACTCATTTAATCTTGTTTGCGTTTTGTGTGAAAGTCTCTCCCTTAAAAGATACTTGACTGGCGTTAAAAGAAGTGAAAAATCCTTCAAATAAATATTGGCAGCAATAAGTTCACCGGTATCAAATGACTTGTTTTGCTTAATTTCTTTTGTTTTATTGCTATACCCATCAACATTTTTCTCTTCTGAGGCTTGGCCAAAAATATCACTCATGATAGAATCCATTATCATATCGACAGATTCACCAAGGGAACCATGAGTTAAATGAGGTGACATGATAGTAATCAAATAATGAATTGTGTAACTCAAAATGTGAATTTGTGGACCTTTTAATAAGGATCCCTTTAGTTCTTTTATGATAAACTTTAAGTAACGTGGGCCAAGGGAAATGGCAATTCTACCCAAGTGCTTTCTAACCGCATTTCTCAAATCCTCAGCCCTTGATCTTAACATTTGACAAATTCTTGTCAACAAACCTGGAAGTTCAGAACTAATTTTATCTTCGGAACAAGACATAACTAATGAAATTAGAGCTTCTGATAGTGGCACCCTGATTAGAACGGTAGACTCATCTCTATTAGACAAAACTTTGTGCAACTTTGGGATAATATCTGTAATAAGTAATGCATCTAGTTTTTCAGCTTTTGGTAAATCGGCGGGTTTGGAATCAGGTTCTAAATTCCATTGTCTCATTGCAGCTGCAGAGGCAACCACTAGAGACACAGAATCTCTCAACCTATTACTTAGTTCCTTTGCATTGGCAGTATTCAAAATACCAAGATATCTTATAAATATTGCTCTGAACTGGTTCCATGTAACATATTGAGTTAATCTCTTCACAGCAGGAATGGCATCTTGGGATACCATTCTTTCCTTTTCCACTTCCCAAAAAGCATAATGCTCAACCATAGGTAGAATGAAATGGGCGATGTTGTTTGATTTTAACTGCGGAGTTAATTCAATCAACTTTCTAATTGCTTCTTGTCTCTTGAATGTTTGCAAATGTATGATATTCTCAAAAAAGTTAGATTCTTCTTCTTCATCGTTGTAGTTGAGGAGAATTTTGAGATCATTAAAATCATTATAGTGGTTGATAGAGGCCACAATATGCCCAAGAACTTTAACATATTCAACACGAACTCCTTCGTGTTTCTTTCTCATACCGCTTTTTAGTGATGGAATCACCAATGTCTTGAAAAGCTCCACAAACTTAGCAATCGTTTCATCTCCCATTTTAGAGGAGAGAGCATCAACAAATCTAATTATGGTATATGAAGCCGACGATCTCATAGATTGATCTTCTTCATCGTTGATGAAAAACAAAACACAATACAATATTGGTAACCACTCCAATATGGAAAGGTTCAAATATTCAGTTTCATTAATAATACTGAAACAATCCAATCTAGTTTCATAATCTGGTTCTCTAATCCTTCTATCGTCGTAAGAATTCAAACCTATAATCAAATGGGAAATTTTTTCAAATTCCTTAAATTTAGTGCTGATTGATTCGAAGACCCTTGAAATTTCGATTCTCATTTCCCTTTGACTATAATCTTTGTACATTTTTGAAATATTTTCATAAACTGGAATGATTTCTTCAAATGAACATTCGTACTCTTCCAATAATAAAGCCATAATCTTAACAATATCTGCTTTAACCTCTAACCTGATTTGCGCATTTGATTTCTCTAAGGCGGATGTCAATGAGTCAATCAAAACACCTCTGATATCATTATTGGTAATGTAATCATTATTAACAAAGGTTAGCAAAATCTGAACAACGAGAGCGTTAACATCATGATTTGATGTGACATCAAAAATAGTAACCAAAGAATTTAAACAGTCTGAAACAAGAACTGAAGTTGCATCAATGAAAACTTCTTCATCAGAAGAAATTTCTAAAAAGTCGATAACAAACTTCAAAGCCAAAAGCAAAACAGGATCCTTAGAATTTGGATTCGCTAATAAGTTCAAAACTGCTCTCAATGGAGCAAAATCATCATAATACAGAAAGCAAAGCAAATTTGGCTGAACAAAAAGAGACATGAATTTCATCAAAGATGATGGATCCTCAGTATTTTCCTCAGCAAAGTTTTTCATTTTTGACTTCATCAAATTGTTATAAATTGCATCAGCGTAGGGAGACCAATCAAAGTTATCACCGAAATAAATAGCTAATTGATTTAGTAGCTTAGTACCAGCCTTTCTATTATTACGTGCAGTTTTGTTGAAGATTGGATCAAACCCATCTGCATTATCAATAACATATTCTGAGATTGAGAGACCATAAATAAGAGGCTTCAATAGTAGCTCTAAAACATCTGCATGCTTTTTACCCAACGTTTGCGATATATCCAAATTCAAACTAATGAAACCACTAACATTTTTCAATACCCTACGAGTTGCATGTGCTGGATCAACAACCATACTGTTCGAAAAATCATCTAAATCAAACTTCCAATAAGAGAGCTTTATAAATTCCTTGATATCTTGCTTTTCAAAGTTATTAATGGATTTGATAGCTGCATGTTTCCTACCCAATTTAGCACTATTTGTCTTCAAAGTTTGGGCTCTCCCAAATAAAATTCTCAAGATAATAGGAATGATAACTGGCTCATCGTCTTTTTCTATTGGAGACTTATCTTTGTTTTGCATTAGTAAGATGATTTCGTCTCTGAAAAGTGTGTCATCCAACAAATTGTTTAATACCTTTGTGTATTTGATATATGTTTGATTTTTGAGATTCAAGATACATTTTAATGCTAAATGTTGCGTAGAAGTTTGTCTATTCATCAACAAAGTCATTAAAACATTTTTGACCTTTTCAATTCCTTTAACTTTATTCAACTTATTGAAAACGCTAAGTGACTCAATTAAACCATTTCTATCAGCCATAGTCCATCCCTCTAATAATGAGCCTTTTTCTGCATCACTTGTATCTTCCAGGTCTTCATTGATAATAAATGGAAGTAGATTTGCAAAATTTGATTCAGGTAATTGTGGAACTTTCGAAAATAGTTTGATGACTTGATATCTGGCAAAATCACTTGGTCTTAAAGAAGGCCTTTTTGATTCTGCCAGTTCAATCAAAGATTGGTCTACATTTTGATATAATTGTAGCTTTTCTTCATTTGTTTGCAAGTTAGTCAAAACTCTTCCATCTTGCGGATACCATTCTATCAAATCACTTGATAAATTTAACATGTCAAAATCATATTGAAAATACGCTGACTCTTCAAAGGAGTTATATGAATAACTTATGAATTCATAAGAAATATTCCAAGCTAGATCCATCACTCTATTTATATTACTTGAAAAAAACTCAGTAACACCTTGCCATGTTGGAGAAAACTTATTCGTTAGTTGACCAAACATGAAGTTAACAACAATAGTATTGATTAATGGACCTTGAAAATCATAATTTTGAGATAATTGTCTGAATCTCAATGGGACATCTCTTGCATTTTGGATATGCAGTGGGATCTGTTCGATCGTTCTTAATTGTAATAAGGAATCTGGAATTTCATCACTTGCTTTGTTGAAAATATCAATAATAACATTTAGTGCACTTAGTCTCATTTGGTGGGATTGAGTTTTAAGCATCAAAGAAAGATCCAAAAGTAAAACCTCAAAATGATTTTTCAAGAAATTAACGGACTTGCTATAGTTCTTAGGCAATGAAGAAATCAATAAATGCAAATTATCAAGGAATGTTGAGCTTTTCATCAAAAGTTTGAAGTTAGGACTCATCAAAGTCAAAACTTGAAAGTATTGGTCATCTGTTAAAGATTGCTTTGCAATGGCACCAACTGCAAATCCTATTAAATCTTGCGGGAATAAACCATCTGTCATTTCATTGCTATTTATCAATATATTAATGAAATTGATAATAATATTAGGATCAAAAGTTAATGAAGTATTCAAAAGAGTTGCTATCCTCCAATAATTTGTCATTAAAGCTTCCTTTGATGTTATCGATTTTGTGCAAACAAATGAATCAAAAATAAAAAGTTTAAAGTCATTTGGTATGACAACTTGAAAAGTGTCAGGTTCATCACTGTTTGAAAGCAAACCTTTTTCATTCATTCTTTGTAAAAATAATGCAATCTCTCTGTGATTCTCCTTCCAGTTTTTAGAAATAAATGATAAAACAAACTTTTTTGAAAATTGAAGAGTTCTGGATTTCGATAAGTCTGTTGCATTATCGATAAAACCTAAAAACCCCGATCCATTGTCAATTTGAGACATACAATTGAATATTTTAATATGAAACCTAGCTAGATCATTAGAGTCACAATTTCTTATGATTGTAGCGCACCAAATGGCCATGGAATCGACAAAATTATACATTTTCAAACGATTGGCATCATCTTCATCATCAACTTTGATATCATTCAATTTAGATTGTAGGAAGGTAATCATATTAAGGATTTCGGACCAACTTGAAACTCTTTTACCAGTTTCACCGAATGATAATGTATACATTACTTGACAACAGTTGGTCAATTGGTCTAATTCAGTAAAATTTTGTGATTCTTTTTTCAAAGTTTCGATAATTATAGAGTACAGCGGTTCAGCATTTTTTGAGTCTTGTGTATAATCCAGCAATTCCATAACTATATCGTTGAAGATTGCAGTGAATCTTGGATGCTGAAGAGATTTGGATATAAGAATTGGGAAAAGAATGCTCAATTTCGAATGTAAGACACCAGAAGCACTTTTAAAGCAATCTGAAAATATGATAGACAGAGCATTGTGGTAACTGGAAATAGCGTCTTCCAATACTTCTGGACAGTTAAAAACATCATTGATGAAATTTTGGAAACTGGCAATTTTAGTTTTCTTGACAAGGAACGTTATAGCTTGAGAGGCAAACCGGTTGATGTAATCTTTCTTTTGAACTGTTAATAGGGGTAAAAGTGTCGTGAATGTTAATTTTAAGTCCTTTGAAAGTACTTTCGATAAGTACTTAAATAGATAAGCTAGAGAATTGAAGATAGCCTCCAAAACTGAGGGGTCTTGCTGAGTCAAAGCAATGTCCTTAATAACAATCAATGCTCTTTCATAAAATTCCATGAATTCTGGTCCTAAATCATGGCAAAATTGTGACAAAAGTTCCAAGGTTGGGGGCAGGGACAGCGAGTCATTGATCGATAAAGTATTATGTAATGCATTGAATATGTCGTCTTTGTGATATAGAAGCTGTGCAAGAGACATTGACAGAGGTTCAACAATCTCCACTAAATCTTGAAAGTTCTTTGACAAATTGACTTCTCTCCAGTGCTCTAACGTTGACAAAAAGTGAGAAACTTCTACTTCATGGAACGATCTCTTCGACAAGTCTGAGATAGGATCTATCTTTATTCCATCCACATGATCTCTGAACGATTTGAAAGTGAATTTTCTTGAGCTTTTCGTTTTATTATCTTTTTTAAACACCATATTGCACGAGGAAATTGCTGGTAGGCTATGTGAAAATTGACTTATTCCTCTAAACGAATTCTATACAACTTCAAGCCCTCTAAGTGCTCTTATTAACTCACGTAAAAGTTATAAATGGGTTAAGAAGATGTCTTTTAAAGAATTCAAAAAATTTTTTTTCTTTCCTTTTGCAGATGAAGTTGATAAAAAATTTTATCGATATTTCCCATAGTAGAGAAGTTAACATTTTATAACAGAAAGATTAAAAGGTTTGACCAAAAGAGCTTTGGTTGAAAGCAATTGGCATCAAGAGTCGTAAATAATGAGTGGAGCTAATGAGACTACCTCATTGATACACGAAAATCCGTACGAGGGCAGCAAGGGGGGGTCAAATGCGCAAGGAAGCCATGGAGCAACAACAAATAGCGGATCAGCAAGCGGAATTGAGCCAGTGAAGAAGGCAGCAAAGTCGCTCGGACCTAACATGACACCGCAAAGAAACTCAAGAGTTGTACAGAAACTCAAATTGCTACCAGAGTCGCTCGATTACACACAGGAAGAGGAAGGAGAAGAAAGTGATCTACGATTGAGTAAAAGGAATGCATTGAAGCAGTATTCATTACAAAAGATTAAAGATAGACACGCACGGAAGGATGCAGAGCGGTTGGGCAAGAAACATCGGTCGTTATTGCCGAGAGTCACGGCATACTGTACAGCTGGTTCATACAGGATGCGAGACTTGATCAGGTGGCTCAAGGACAAGAGGCGATTGCACGCAACATTGCCGAAATTGTTTGACGAATGCATTTACACACCGTTCACGTTCAAGGACTGGAGAAGGAATAGCAACGGGAATACGAATGACAAGGATCCTCAGCAACAGCAGCAGCAGCAGCAGCAAAAGAAACAGCACGAACTCATGAGATTGGACGACGAGGGAGGAGAAATCGACCTTGGCAAGAGGAATTCGGATTTATTCATATTTGAGTACGGTGTCATTGTGATGTGGGGGTTTACCAAACGGGAGGAAAGAATGATTTTGCTAGAGCTGGCCAAGTTCGAAAACGAAAAGTTGTCAGACGAGGACGTCCAGTTAGAGGAGTTCAACTACTACATAACACAGAGCTACCAGCCTAGAATCTACAACGATTTCATATCGCTAAGGGACGACAACAACCACATGCTCAAGCTATCGGTTTCCTATGCGATTTCGCAGAGTGTCAAAATATCCTTGTTCGAGGAGTTGGTTGATAACACCATCGAAGACACGCAGGACATCCCGCAGCAGATCTCGGCAACCGGGCAGGTGGAGATGACGCGGAGAGAGATCATGAAGTCCATCGGAGAGTTGTTCATTTTGAGAATCAACATAAACTTGCATGGCTCGATTTTGGATTCGCCGGAGTTGATGTGGTCCGAGCCACAGCTAGAGCCCATCTACCAGGCGACCAGGGGGTACTTGGAGATCAACCAGAGAGTGGCGCTACTAAACCAGCGGTTGGAGATCATCAGCGATTTGTTGCAGATGTTGAAGGAGCAGTTGGGCCACAACAACGATGAGCAGTTGGAGTTGATAGTCATTTTGCTAATTGGAGCCGAGGTGCTAGTGTCGATCATCAACATCATTGTGGACTTCTACTCCCAGAGATAGGCGCTCGCAGGGACGCCCGATTCGAGTTTATAATTCTACGTTTATAAAATGGAATTGATTTTCACGTTATAAACAGTGTTGGGATCACCACATGCTGGGACGGAAGAGCATTGCTTTTTGTTACTGTCGCTGCTGCTAAGCGTTTTTGCCTTGGTGCGTTGCCTTTGTAACACAACGCCAGCGCCATTAGTACCAGTGCCCAGCTGCTACGATTCAGAGTCTGCGCCGCCCTCTACCACTACACAGCATCGCAAAGCATCTCACAGCTGTAGCACGTACTGCGAAAAACACATTGCAATCCCACTTGCTGTGTGCTCAGTACACGGACGCCCCGCAGGCAGAGATGTGCGTTTACCACTGGCGACGTACCAGCTCCCAAATCCCTCGCCTCGCCTTCGCCACCGCCTCCGCCACAACCACCGCCACCGCCACTGCGACTGTGCACACCCACACCCACACTACTACACTTTGCTCGAGCACGCCGCTTACGTAAGCCCGCTCTCGCGTGTATTTTCTCCCCCTATCAGCGCTATGATGTAATGGCGTATGCTTGCGACGTGCCATAGGCTGAGAGAGACTGCGGTGTGGGGAGCTTGATGGTGCAGAGCGGTGTGCAGAGAGCGGTGTTGGCACCAGTGACAGCTGGCAGCTCATATGCGGCACTCGAGCTCCGTTGAGGCTTTGCGTCCACATTTATCGCTGCAAGTGTCGCTGGCCAGCCGTGAGGGCGGAATACGATTACAGCGTACGCAAACTGCGTTTGAAAGGTTGGCCTTGTGCACAGTGTCGACGCACCGCAAATTTGGTACGGAATGACAGCATGCGGCAGGCAGCGGCGCTGGGTGCGTAGCGGCGCTCTGGCCACTGCTGCACACACAGCGAGCTCAGAGCTGTGGCCTCGGAGCAGTCGCAGTGGTGATGAGCGCGCCGATGCCGGTGTTGTGTAGATAATATATGTAAGTCGTTCCAACGCCAGGTATATATGAGGAAACTCGCTCGATTAAAAATTTGTAGAGTGCAGTGTACTGTATCATTGCGATATCACTGCGATAGGATAGTTCAGTTGGCTGGATTTGTAACAGTATCGCACCATCGACGGAGTTGAGACGCTAAGGAAGTACGAAAAACGCAGCTCACCATTTTTGCACACACACACACTTCACACAAGCATACACACTGCAGCAGCGGTGCATTCACATAGCGATATCCACTAGACTCCTTGCTGGTCCCGAGTACACACAGGATGCTTTCACCTAAAGAGGAACAGACGCACTTGCGCCAGGGCAAGCCGTCGTTTGCCACGTTCAACTTCGAGTCGTCGGAGACGTCGTCCATCACGTCGGACGCACCGTTTGGGTTGAGCTCTCCACAGTCGTTGGACGACAAGACCAACCGCACGCTGAACGGCGACCCGCTGGCCAAGGTGCCGCTGGCCAAGTCGACGACGGGCGGCGGCGACAACTACTCCGTGACGTCGAGCATGGGCAGCTCGAAGTACGACGACTCGTTGATTTTCGAAAGACTGGTGCAGGACCCCCTCATCGACGGGCAGCCGATTCCCAACTCCATGCCCAGGCATGCTGCCTCCCACAACTTCATCCCCTCGTCCTTGGACACCACCACGCACATCGTCAACAACCCCGAGACCACGTTGGCGGACCTCGACGGAGACGAGATCGAGTACGGGTTCCACTCAAGACGCTCCTCTCTCGCTAACCTAGAGGCTGCCTTCTCAACGCCCTCCAGCGCCCACTTCAGAAAGAGCTCAAACACCAACCTGCAAAGTGGGTTCTACAAGAGAGGCTCCTACTCTCAGGCCAGCTTGTCCAGAACGAGCTCCAACTTAACCCAGCAGCTGCTGCAGGACCCCTCTGCTCCTGCAAAGCTCTCCAAGACCACCTCCATCCCCTCTCTCAAACTTCTCAACACCAACACCACCAACAACAATAACGACCTACTGCCTCCCTTGATCACAACTCGTTCTGCCTCCTCCGGTACCTTTTTGGGGCCTCCAAGGTCTGCGGGTTTGTCATCATCCGTCAGTCCAACGTCCAATATAAAAAACAAGTGCTTTTGTTCATACGCCGATCTAATTGCTCAAGACGACAACGAAATGAAGTCTCCAATAAGAAGACCCTCCATTTCCGCTTCCTTGTCAAATTCCTTTTCTATTGCCAGAACCAACTCGGCAACAAAAGCAAGATCCCCCTCTGTTAGTTTGAGTCAAAGTCTGCGTGGGCAATCTTCCTTTGGTAGATATTCAAATAAAAACACCAACTCCAATAACAATAACGAAGAGGCCGTGGAATCATCTTCCGTCTTTTCAACCTCCATTGACAATAATAACAACAATAACAACAACCACAACAACAATTACTCTTCTCCCCTTTCAAGAACCGCTCAAGATTCCAGGGTCTCATATTCTTCAAGGGTCAATGCGTCATTAAACAATCCTCAAAGTATGGAAAACTTCATCAATTAATCCACCATTGTATACCAAAAGGAGAAGCTGTGTTCAAAGTATAAACCTAAATCATTTTATTTCTTTAATATACATTTTCTTTTATTACCAATCCAGTTGCTAACTTCATTGTGAGACGTTGTCGTTTTTAGTGCTTTTTTTTATTACTCGTGTTTGACTTACACATTATATATACTTATATATATATTTATTATGATTTTGATTGACTTTTTTAAGCAAAACAGTAGCTTTCTGTAATAGTATTCGACTCACGTCCTTTAAGGTCTCTTATCAATTTTAATAAAATTTTAATTACACACTAGACGCATAAATTATTCGATACTCAAATAATTCTTTCTGTTACCTGTTCTAACGAATCTTCTGAGCATCCATTCCACATCAGCGTCCTTGTCATCTAATGTACCAAGTCTAATTTCAAATAATCTCAATTCAAATCTAGGGCCGATTTCACTCATTTCAACATCATCCTTGACTTTGACGTAAATGTGCTGCCTGACACTAATGAAATCATCCCTATTGATGAAACTAATCACTCTTGGCGAATCTCTCTTAGGTCCTGGAGGGAACAGGTGTTGCAGACCCTTTTGACATCTTAACCCTAGCTGTGATGTGAAATTTTCAAATATCAAATGTGGATACACCTCACTTTGGTTCGTCACATTAAGTAAATCGTGTCTTAGTATGACGTTGTGTAATGTGAAAGTAAACGTAGGTCCGTGTGGCAAATGTGAAATCGTTATTGTAGTTGGAACACCTCTATGTTCATGCAGTATAATAATATCGCTGACTCCTGACTTTTTACACGTTTCAACTAATGTTGGCATAATATAATTACCTCTGTTCATTCTAACTGCATTTGGAAAAAGTAGTTTAATTTCCTTTGTGAACTGTAATAATCTTGAACTTGGATTCCTTGATGTTGTGATAACAATTCTTGGATCCACCAACCCTGATAGCGCTGCATACTCATCATCTATTTCCTCATTAGCCTTTTGTACACTTTCATCATATAGAAAGTCCTTCTGAAGTTGCTTATCGTCTGCAACGTCCTTTGGCAATGGTTTACCTGTGGCCAAAGCGTGTGAAAGTTGTTGTCTTTTTGCAATCGTTGCTTGTTCCCTAAGCTGTTGCGCTTTTGTGTAAAGGTATTCTCGACGTTCACGTGCCTGTCTTCTTAACATTTCTTATATAATAATGAATCTTCTTCTGGATCTCCTGCTTAAAGAGCTACCTTCTATTCTTTATACTACTAAATAGGAAGAAATCTGAAAAATTTTTTAAAAAAAATATTTTCATTTTCCAGGCAGTGAATCACTTATTCTTTGACAGTCAATGAATGAAATTCCAGTATTTCAGTAACAATGACGATAAGCAATGGTTTATCAGCATGATTTTTCAAGATGGTAAGGGAGACGTCAACAGTTTATTAAAAAAACTTAGAGTTGTAGTGACTAATACTGTAGAATTTAAATGTTTTGATTACATTGATAACGTTTTTGCACAACTTAATCAGTTCTCCATACCTCTAGATGTCACTGAAATCGATCAATTTTATAATGCGATGATACAAATTGAAAGTAAATTTCAAATGTCGGAGCTCAAAACTTTAAAACTCGAAGTAAGTGAATCAATTCTTCACTTGTCGTATCAAGATTATATATTCAAGTTGCCGCTAAAGGAATGTGGATTACAGTTGAGCTTGGAGGTGATGAGGGAATTGTTCTATAAAATTGAAACCTTTGCGCAAAGTCAAAGTCGCTTACTTAATGTAATGTGTGTTGAGTTCGACAAAAGGCAAAAATCTGCAAGAATAAACAGTAACAATAACAGTTACTATACAACTAGATTAGCAAATGACAATAAGAAGATATTGTTGAAAGATTCGAAAGATATTATTGATGCCCAAGATGGAAGTAATTTTAATGCAGTTGATTTGTTTGGTGAAACGATGGTAAAATTCTGGCAAAACAAAGAAGAAAGTGAAATTGTTTCAACTGAAAGTAAGATATTGAGTGGTGATGATAAACCCAACCAACTGCCACCAACGCCACTGAAAGGTATGAAATTTCCATTCAAAAGGAATAAAAAGCGGCAGTTTATAGTTGACTAATCAAATGCTCCCAGTAATCAATAATCTGCTTCAAAGATTTCCTCTGGTCTTCCGTGCGTTCTTTATAGATGCCTTGAAGAAATTGTTTCCAAAATGATTCAAAATCTTTCAATTCTTCAATGGTTTTTGGAATTGAGCCTAATGATTTTAATTTGGCTCTTGATTTGAACACTCTAGAAGGGAGAAATGACCTGTTTTGAAAAAAATCGTTAAATGTTGAAATATGCATCTTTTGAATACAATATGCAGCGTCTGTTAGTGTTTTAATGTTTTCGGGATCATACCCACTGAGACCTATTGAGTCACCGAAAACCAAGTGAACAGCAAACGTGATCGCCTCTTTGACTAGAATTTCAGTTTGTTCGTAGATATCACCGGCAACTTTCGACATACTTTGGATTTCCACAGGCTCGGTAGCCTCTGTGTTGTCTTTATTAACATCTTGGTCAATCATCATTTCATCGTTGCCGTAATCTATCACATTTTCTTTTGTACTGTTATTGTCAATCAAATTGATGATATCCTGACCGCCACCACCTGACATCAATTCCATGACAGCCATCTCTGCAATCAAGTTGGCTGTCATATTTGGCCTAAAAGACACAGTCAAAATCGAGTTGATTAATGCCTTATTACAAAGATTCTTGTCATTTGTAAGCAACACAACCATGGAGCCTCCATTCTGCTCTTTGTGCTTGAAATACAATGCACAGTCCAAAATCGAGTTGTCCTTTGAAGCTGATTCATCGATTTTTTCAACAAGTTTCTGGCCTCTAATTTGTGGAGAAACGTTATGTAAGTGTGTGTAACACCAATCGATGGCTCTTTTTGCTAAACTGTTCAAGGAATGCTTACTTGTGTTATCATTGGCCTCTGCGCTTTTCAAACCATCAAGCTCTTGAATAACTTGGATAGGAATGATCACTTGGTATAAATGATGATAGAAGTCCCAAAGTGACACTAAATTATCCAGTAACTGTAAATGTGATATTATGAAATTGGTATCAATGATGAAATATATCATCTGCTTTGTATAATATTTGCTTACTTGAAGGTCGTACTGATAATTCTTGTTCTCTTTTATGTCATAATCCCTTAGCTTTGATGCTCTCCTAAACTGCGCCAATTCAATTGCAATATTGTCAACTTCTTGCTCGCTGTCAATGTCCATCAACTCTTCATCGTTAAAGGACATTTTTCACCAGTTCTTATAGCATTGACTATATAAATAAGGTGTCAAAATCTATCAAGTTTTTTTTCATACGATTTATCTACAAAGAAGTGATAGATAATCGACTGAATACATGTATTAAAGCCAGCTGGCGAATATATAGAACACTATTATTTAGGAATTGGATGGTTGTATTTGGAAAATGATAAGAAGGAGTCATCGTAGTGCTTCTCCAAAGCAAGATCGTTTTGCAATTCCATATACAAAGTTTCAGGATCAC
The DNA here is from genome assembly GCA_030570415.1 of Saturnispora serradocipensis. Taxonomy (NCBI): domain Eukaryota; kingdom Fungi; phylum Ascomycota; class Pichiomycetes; order Pichiales; family Pichiaceae; genus Saturnispora; species Saturnispora serradocipensis. Next base: position 209,191 of record JAJLVS010000007.1, on the reverse strand, counting down.
CGTTCATGTAAGAGGTGTAGGCAGCTTCATCATGACCTATTATGTGTTTCTCATTAACATGGGCAGCAGCGTCAGCTAAGAGTTGCACTTGACACGTTCTCTCCATCAACGTGAAAAGGTAACCTGCTTCATCAACCGTTTCACCGCACGTCAAAAGACCATGGTTTTGCAAGATGACACATCTGTTCTTTTCACCACAAGCCTTGGCAATAGCCTCACCCTCAGCTGTTTCAAACGCAACGCCACCAAAATCACTGTAGACGCACTGGTTGTCATACAAGGTACACGCATCCTGATTCAACATTTCCAACTCCTTACCAAAAGTGGACCACGTCTTACCATAGAGCGAGTGGGTGTGGCAAGCAGCATTGATATTAGGTCTTGCCTTGTGTAGTGCAGAGTGGATTGCAAATCCGGCTCTGTTGATTGGTGCATTGATGTTACCTCCAACTAGATTACCGTCTTCGTCTACTCTAACCATGTCAGTAGCCTTGATCAAAGAAAAATGCACACCTAATGGATTGATCCAGAACGTGTCCGGTTCCACAGGGTCTCTGACGGAGATGTGTCCTGCTGTACCCTCTGTGTAGCCATTTCTGCCAAAAATTCTGAACACTCCGGCCATATGTTCTAGGATCCATGCTCTCTCCTCATATGGGTCTGTAAACTTTGGAATAGCATGTGGGTTGGCGTTACCCATGGCAAGGTTGTGTGCACCTTGGGAGCCGACAGAGTACCCCTTCCCCGTTGAAGGCTTCACTGAGTCAGGAACGTTTTGCTCGCTGGAAGTTGTTGTAGTGTTTGTAGCAGATAGTGCCATTGATTGTTTTCCAGTGTGTAGTTAGAATGTAAAAGACACAAGAAAAAAGGGTAAACCTATGAATGCTAGAATAATACTTTGTTAGACTATATATAGGTATATACTGATCTGACTAGTTAGACGATAAAGTACCACTCACAATGCCATTCACATAAAAAAAGAGAAGACCAATTTCCTAATCAGACAATTGCCGACATCTTATCATAGAAAAAAATGAAACTACCATTATAAGAAACAGCTGCTAGCGATTTGGAAGTGATCAGAAGCTCTCCCATTCATCGTCAGCCTTGAAACCAGGTAACTGGGTCTTCTTTTCAGGCTTCGCTAGCCCGAAGGCAGGCTCGATTTCAGCCCCGGTCTTTTCCTGACCTAGGTTATCAAACAATTTCCCGTATTGAGTGTTATCAGCTAGCTGCTCTTCGTTGAGTAAAGAATTGGCTGTTTCGTAAGTCTTGTGTCCAAATTGCTCCATGGCTCTCTTGGCCTGGATGAATTGCTCCTGTTCCGCAATCTGCTTCATTCCAGGCTGAATGACTTGGTCGTTGACGTCCTTGACAGATTTGACCACAGTTGACGAGAACAAACCCCAGCCTTTCGTGAAAGTGCCGACAGGATCGCTCTGGAGAGCGTCCAGTGTAAATCCAGAAAAGGACCCGTTGGCGGCGGCTTTCTTCTGCTGATCGCTTGGCGCTGGCGTCGACCCAAACCCTTGGTACTTACCACCCTGGGACGGTGGCAAATTAGTGGATCTCGTGTCGTTAAGAGTCCCCAGCTTGGCAAAGTACTGTTCGTTCTGCTCCTTCTTTGTGGCACCACCGACACTCACATTTGGTAGTGAGCTAGTGCTGCCTGTGTTGCTGGATTCTGGAAACAGTGGTTCTCCTGCGTGGTTTGGTTCCACCCACTCTGTACCGTCCACATCGGCACTTAGCTTATCCTTGTAGTCTTGCGCAACGTAGTTGTTGTACTTTTGTTGCGGTAGCATCTTCAAATCAACACCGTGACTGGTGAAGTAATCACGACACTTGGCGTTACCACCTAATTCCATTCTCTTCAGTTCCTCTGGTTTAAACTGGTCCATTGTGATAGATCTCACAAACGAGATGTGCACCCCTAGGCCTCTGTGCACACCTGCACATTCCAAACAGATGAAGATACCAAACTTTGGTGATGCCCATTGTGGATTTGGCTCTTCACAGTCGAAGCACTTTTTGTTTTCTGCAACTTTTTGTAGTGCTATCAATTTACGGCGTGAATCTGGATCAACTGTCCATTGCTTAGATGACATCTTGTGTTTAGCAGGGCTGATCGTGGAAGAAGTATCCAATGGTTTATTTTTATCAGTTTTCAGCTTTGCGACACTACGAAAAAATTTCAAAGTTGTTCAACTTAGTGAACCAGAGATCAAGATAAATCAGTTAATCTTCTATAAACCAGGTTATATAGCTTCTAAGGTGCACATGAGGCCAGTGCAAAAAAAACAAATAGTTGATAATTGTAAATGAAGTGTAAAGAAATAAAGAGAACTAGCCTTTTTTGTTTTGTTTTAGTTTTCAATGAATTTGCTGAAGTATATCAGATCAAACCCATGATCAGGGAGAACAAAAAGGAAAGCAGACCCCAACCAATCGACTCCTCAAAAGAGTCAGCAGCACCTGCTTTGTGAGTAGAGGAGGAGATACTTGAGACGGTTGTAGCAGCGACAAAGGAAACAGAACTCAACGTTTGCTCATGCATGCTACCCTTGGACTCCAGGTTGCTGATCCACTTACTGAGATCGGAGTTGGCAATGGAGGAGTCAAATGTGGTGGAGTTGGACAGAAACACGGTTGCAGTGCCGTCTTCACCAAACACAACACCACCCATCATGACTTCGTCTGGGGTTCTCTCTATGTAGCCGAAGTTCTGGAGACCAGTTTCGATATTGCCAGTACCCTGGAAGTCGTGCACGGTGGAGTAGAAGTGGTTTCTTTCGGTGACGTTCATGACCTCAAGGATGTCAAACTCACCAGCACCTGCGTTCCACGCAGAACAGTTTGGGTTAGTTGGGTACTGAGAGGTTCTTGGGATCTGGGCGTTCAGAAGCCAGATGGCAGGCATATCGTAGTTGTCGGTCTTGTTGGTCTTGCTCTCCTCGCTGAGGTCGCTTGGAGCGTTGAACTCAAACAAGAACATCTTGTTGGTTCCGTAGAAACCATGATATGCTGCGTTTTCTGCTCTGTAGACACCACAGTCGTCACCTGAACACTCGACGCTCGACATGATGGCAAACTCCTCGGCAGATCCAATAGTCACATTACCCAATACCGTGGACGAGGTGGCACTGGACAAACCTGTGCTGTCCACGTAAGTGAACGCGTTACCTAGACATTCGTTGGCGCTACCCACGTTACCGAGGAAAGTGACATTGTCACTTGTGCCCTCCAACGCATCAAAGTACGCTCCCCTGGTCCAGTTGCCGGACGTCTGTCCAAAGCTGTACGAGTCAGCGTAGTACCATCCGAACTTCAGCAAGTTCATTGGTCCTCTCAAGTGGACACTCAGCTCTTCGTTCAGGGGTGCAATGGCGCCCTCGAACGTGACTGGGTTGTCCATGTCCTTGGAACACGTGCACTCTTTCGAGTTATCTGCCTTGATTTCGCTGACAGGGTAGTACTGACCTTTGAACCCCAGGTTGTCAAACTGCAAAACATTCGACTGATCCGAATAATCGCTTCTCTTTACCAAGGCCACAGCACCGCTGGCCAACAATAGATTCTTGAATAACATTGCAAATGATGTATGTATATATGTAGCTACCGAAACACTAGAAGAGACCTCTCTGGAAACTATTAAGCAGTGTGTATCTAACTGGGACGCTGTAAAACACGGAACAAAATCCTTATATAAACGAGATCTCTATTTTAAGTGAAATTTGCCAAGCCACTGAAAAAATTAAGGCTTTTCAGCTAAAGACGGTAAAGATATGCGATTACTGCGAGGTGTGTACAAGATCAAGCCAAGTCCGGTGCAGCAGAACGACGTGTGGCAGATATACACAATGGTGAAAGAGAGTTTGGGCGCTGGAAACGCGCCGCTGGGCTCTCTGGTGGACTTCAGAGTCAAGAGAGGCGTGTACTACGGAGAGCAGACGTTCTTGAATCAGCTGGAAGTGACCTACCGCGTTGATGGAGAAAACACCAGCGAGATCAAAAGGCTGCTAAAGACACCAATCATTTCAGACTCGTTCACCTTGTCGCCCTTAGGCACTAGAGGTTCTACATGAATTGATATGCCTATATATGTTGTTTCCTTACTATGGGGAATTTTTTTTCACTCGTTTCATATGACCGCTATTCCTATAGAGGTGTTGCATAAAGTGACGAATAACACAGGGGTTCTTGCATGTGTGACAGAACAGTAGTAGCACACACGTGAAGGTCATGTCGTACAAAACACTGAGGGTCTTAGAAAGGGAAACAGAGGCCATATTGGCCCAGGTGGCAGAAATTGATGCCGAAAATACGGAAAGTGAAGCAAGTATACCTAGTGCAGAGGCGAAAATGCTGGTGGACTTGCGAAACAAGGTTTTGGAGAGCATTGTGAAGGAATGGAAAGGCGACGACGGTGATAACAAAACTCAAAATAGCGTAGACTCTTTCTTGTGGGATCAACTGGATCAATTGTATAGCATGCTTTTAGCAACACACAACGATAGAGTGCTTGATGCCCGCTTTGAGGGCATCGTACCAATACCCAGCAACTTAGTCATTCCTGAAAAGTGCAAGCGACAGCGATCACTCATCTTCATTTTGGCGTCCGATAAAACGTTGAACGACAATAACAAAATAACGCTTTACAAGGCCCTCCAAAACCAGCTCACTTCTTCACTGCAAGTCAAATCAAAGCACGTATACTACAAGTATCTATTGGACCAGTGGTGCCAAAACGAACTTGTGTTCACTGCTCTAATTTCCTCCGTTTTTTCGCCTACTCCGTTTACACCCCGAAATAGTACTGCGTTAATTTCTAAAATTGAGCTTGCTATCAAGTTTTTATTAATGGGATTGAAAATCAATAAAACCCGCTTTAATATTACAATGCTAGATTATTTAATTGATTATTTAAAAAGCTATGCTTTTAATGTCAAGAATAATCTATACACGACTAAACTGATGCCAATTTTCTACTCTTTGGTATCAATTTTGGGCCGCTACAGCATAAAGCTCAAGCAGTTGTGTTCGTTTTATGATATAATCAAAATATTTGATACCTTGCTATTTTCTCATTGCTTCAAATTCATCGATGATGTCCTAGTTGTAGAATATTCAAATTTTATGAAATCATTACCGGTACCTTCCAGAATATTTATTATTCAGAACCTACTAACAATCTCGCTAAGGGTCAATCAGTATGATGTCATATCAACTAGAACAAATCTGACAGTGAAATTCATAAAATTTGATTTTCTATTCAAATGTTTGCACTTAATCAATCATCTCATCAAAGACGAGGAAGATGCCCAGTTTGTCAACTACTTATCTTATATTTACATATTATTGCTGAATCCACCAAATGTCAACTTGGACCATTCATTAGAAAGTTGTTTGGTTGAGTTCATGAAAAATTTATCACACATAAATGCTGATAAGGTGCCTAGTGAACTTATTAAGATAATAGTATTTAATACCATGATTCATCCCGAAACATTTACAATGAAAGCTTTAATTAAACTATCAAGGGCCTACAAAGGAGAATTATCAAAGGATTTGCAAAATTTCATTTCGTTTGAACTCAGCCATGAAAAAGAATCTTGTGATTCTCGATGGTCTGATCAGTTAATATCAGTCCTAAAACCTTTCACATTAGTGTATCAACTCTGCTTCACAATCTTAACTACCGAATCTCCTATAACTTTTGAAAATTTGTTGCACCTAGTGATCAAATTGAATTTCCGTGAATGTACCATGAACATTTTGGAAACTTTCAAATCTTATGATTTGGATTGGTTTGATGAGCAGAAATTTGAAACTATCTTCTTTCAACTTGATACAGCTCCATCAGAAGAAGATAATAACGACACTCAAGTGATTGAACCTCCTCTTTACCTCGAATATACTGAAAGCACAGCATTAAAGTATATTTCATACTTGCTGAGGCATAGAGATACCAAAGTTTTAGACAAAGATGATTTAATTTTATTTGATATGTTCAAATTTGAACAAAATAATTTTATAAGTTCATCATTGGAAACTATCTTTACATCTTTCACAATGTCTGATTTATTCATTAAAGTGCTGGTAAATAAATTGGGGGCATCTGATAGTTTAAGCTTAACAGTTCTTAAAAACCACAAATTATTAGACCTAATAAAAAATAATGAAAGTAAGTGGAGGGTCATGAAGTCCTGTTTATCTAAAAGTCCAAGTACCAGAACTTTCAACTGTTTATCGATTTTTTCATTGATAATGAATGAAGAAGTTATATTATCAGAACAACCAATGTCTTTCTCTGACTGTTTTTCATATGTTATTTCAATGTTTTATACAAGGGATCATGACAAGGAAAGTAAACTAGAGTTTTGGGATTATTATGCTTTGTTTGCACTAGATGAACATAATAGAATTGAATCTGAATCACTGAAGGCTATCCTTAAAACTTTTAAAAAATTTCAATATCGCAAATGTGAGTCTTATTTCAACGGCGCAGGCCAAAGAATAATTCTCGACAACAAAGAGTTAATTAACAATCATAAAATAACTGTAAAGAAGAAATCTTTAAAAGAATGTGGTGAAGTGATAACTAACAATTGTAATTTACAGGTTACCAATTCTAATGGTGCAATTGAACTGTGGCCAGTTACAATAAAAATTTATCCAAGTGGTACTAAGATCGATGTACCTGATGCAGACACTGACTTAAAGAATAAGTTGTTCGACTCTGAGAGAAAACTCTGGTTTCAAAGAAAAAAATATATCGGAGTTTCTAGCACTAAAATCAATGGTAATAAGAAGATTTTTGAATCATATGATTATTATCAGAGAATATTAGTTTTTGATTTGTTCAGAGGAATCTTCGAAGGAAAAAAGAATACTGGTGTATTGATTGCATCTATCTTTAGCATTGACTGTAATTTTACATTGGAAACACCTCAAAAGATTAATGATTTACTAATTTCCAAGTTCAGCATTGATGATCATACTACGACTCTTCAATTGCTGTTATTGATCGAGTTTTCTGCCATTTTTATTCGAAGAGGAGTCAATGTTTCGTATTGGAATACTGCATTACAAAATCTAAAGTCTTCAAAAGAAGCTGTTCTTTCACTGGCCGCTAATGATATTTTATCATTGCTTAGTTCCGATGGTAAAAAGAGGTGACCGAATAGTGGAATTAATTGAATACTAGTATGTCAATTTATTAATTTTATATATACAGAAATGTATTGTGTAGAATGTACTTAATGTTGTTACATTGTTTCTAATTTACTCCTTATCTTCCTTAAGAGTAGTTGTTGATGTGACGGTACCATCTATGGCATCTTTCAAGCTGATATCAGCACTACCTCTTGGTGCAGGTGTGGCAAGATACTTTCCAGGTTTCCATCCGATCATATAGACAAATCTATATGTTGCAGGTAAGTGCCCTGTATTTGGATCTGCGTAAAGCGCCCTGTAAATCGCTTCAACAGCAATTAATAAGTCCCTTGTTAAAGCAGGTGGATTCATTAAAAGAGCGTTATTCTCACCCATTAGTTTCAAGTCGTTCATCAATGCCAATGTATTAGGGTAGTCAACAACCAGCTCTTGAACATCAATAGTTAACATTTGAAAATTAGCCTTTTGCATCAAGTTACCAACATCTGAAGATCCAACAAAAGGAGAAATTCTAGGTGCTAGCCCACCATATCTTTCAATCTCAGCTAACTGTAAACTGGACCGAAGCTCAAATAAAGTGTCACCTCCAAACATTGACCCCATAAAACATCCATCCGGTTTCAAACACTTATATAAATTTTTGAATGTTTGAGGCAAATCATTAATCCAATGAAGTGATAAGTTAGATATAATCAAATCATATTGGTTTTCACCTTTCAACTCTGGTATGTCACATTTCTCTTCATCAGCAACAATCCTATCAATTTTGAAATCTTTATTGAATTGTGATTCTAGATCTTTATATAGTAATGATTCGCTGGAGTCAATCATTAGAATGCTATCAATTTTATTTTTAACGATCAATCGATCTTCCTTCCAAGTTGGGTCCTTAGAATCCCATTTATCATCACTTAAAACTCGTTCAAAATTACCAGAGTGAGCACCAAAGTCCAAGACCTTACTGAATGGCACTTTCAGATACGATAGTCTCTCAATACTTTTCCTGGAAACTTCATCCTTTAGATATTGACCGAATTTAAAGTCAGGATCGTATGCTGCACGTTCCTTTTGCAAAATCTTTAAAGCTCTATCAAAAACTTTCAAACCTGGCGCATCTGAATACCATCTGACCCCAGCAAGTCTCTTCAACATAGTTTTTTATTTGAAGTAACACAATTATTTAGACGTGATGAAAAAATTCTGAAATATATTTAAGTAAGCGTTTATTAAATGTATTATCATTGGCCAGATGGAATAGTAATACTGGAATATGTCATCAAACTTGAGGAAATTGGCATACAACAGATACTATAAAAGGTTGCAAGCTTTATTGGATAATCATAATGGTAAAACCACTTTGAACACCACCATAACATTATTGAAAAACATGGAATCTGAGTATCTTGACTCAAAAATGACGAGATTGACAGATCATATCTTTTTTAAAGATGGTCAGGGAATAATAAAAGAACAATACAAAGATATTTTAAAAGAATATGAGCAGAATTGGAGGAAATTTGAAATTAAGAGATTGATATTAAATGATCAATATGAATTAGCTGTGATGACCGCTTTAGAAGGATATCATGATCAAGTTGAAATTAGTACTAATGTGCAGGAACTATTAAGAAACTTACACTTTATTAAATTATTGGAACTGGCTAGCGAAAGATCAGATACAATTATATTAGGGCAGCTGCTTAATATTCTATTCCCATACAACATTTTGACTGAAAGCAATTTTTCAAATTTGTTGATTAACGCTATGAACAACAGAGACTTTGAAACAACAAAGTGTATTTTGCAACATTACAAGTTAGAAGGATTAAGTGATAATGTACTTCTCAAAATTGGAAACTTGTTTATTGATAATAAGCAAACGGATATCATTTATGAAATAATGATGCTACTGACATCAGATTGCAATAAACTTAAATTATCCTTAAAGTTAATAGGATCAATGCCAGTAAATGAAGCTTTTCAAACACTTGATATCCTCATTGCTTCTTCCGCTAATAAACTGTATGGATCTCTATCATATTTAGATATGCCGTCGAATTTTTATCAAATCAAAGGAACCAACAATTTTGAAGAAGTGAGTGAATATCTCAAATTATATGAGGAGATTAAAGACAATAATTTGAAAGAAATTTTGATTGAGTGTTTACTGGTTTCCACAGGCTTTTTATACACTGGTTTCAATACTAATGTCTTTGTTTTGAATTATTTATTAAAAAACAACATTGAATTGAAATCTACTTACATTAACATACTTTGCCATAATTTATCAAAAACAAATTTGAAGATTACCACTTTAAGCTTGCTTGCAGTTTTCAAATCAAAACAGATCGAAATAAGTGAGTCTAACTTTCACCTGTTGATAGAAGTGTTTTTTCACGGCACGGAATTTGATTTGCTGTACTTATTCGTTATTAATATTCTAGAGGAGCTCGAAAAAGTACCAGACACAATTAGAACTAAACTTATGAAATACTATGATAAAACACAAGATAACAATATCAAGTACATACTAAGCAATGATAAACCTAATGTATCCAACTTTAAAGATAAGATAAACTTTACCTTCATTCTCAAAAATATTGAGAACCAAGAAGAACGAACAAAGCATGTGCATGCTTTACTTCCAGGCTATTTCGACTATGCATATGAAATCGACATGGGTATGAAAAATAGAATTCAGTCTGACCCCATTTAAAATATACCCCCTTTTCCATTCTTTCCCTATTTACAATATCATTTACTTTAATAATATTCACATTCATTTATAAAAATAATAAATATAAAGTCCATTCTTTTCTAATGCTAGTCCATATTATTGAATGTGTATCAAATAAATTTATAATCGAATAGTTAAAAGTAAGTGTAAAGAAAGTAAACGAAGGATGCAAAAGACAAACCAAACAACAATAAAGATGTACTGGTTGCTCTGTTTTCTTCGTCAACAATCTTTTTCATTGGTGCATCTAAACGAATTTTCTTTAATGCATCCAAGTAATGTTGAGTCTGCATTGGCTTGACACCAGCAGGTAAATGGCTAGGATCTGGATGTAATTCTTCAATAAATTGTTCAAGTTCACCACATTTAATACCAATTGCTAAATAGTGAGGATCGGAAACTGGACATTTGTGATGAATAACTCTCAAATATTGGCTGAAAATCTCCAAAACACCTTCAAATGTTCTTGATTTAAGAATTAAAGAACATGTTGTACCTTTTCTAATTTTGACATTAGTTTTGAAAACATTTTTGTTTTGAAACACTTCGGCCAAGGTTGCAATAGCCATTACTTGAGGAATAGAGCAAAAACCAAATGTGCTATGATCATAAACCAAAGAAAGGTAGATTAAACAATCTCTGATATGATCCATTGCATTCAAGACTAAATGAGAAGTACAATGGAGGCCTTTTTTATAGTTGTCTTCCTTAAGGAAATCTTTTAACTCAACACAATATTGAGACCAAATTTCTTTGGGCCAAAAAGATCTACCATCGGCCATGTCTTCTTCGTAATCCCTAATAATGTTGGTTTTTTGTAAGAACAAACCCATTGATTCACTCAAGTCCATATCCTTTAATAAAGAAGGATTAGCAAAATTAGCTGCAACGGAAAGTTTGGTTAAACCTTCACCAACTAAACCAGCAACGTAATGACAGTACAAGTCATAATCCTTTATAGTTTTAACACCATTTAAGTTAAATTCATCATCATTAATGTAATCTGCCATACCGTTACCCATTTTATGAGTGATATCTTTAATGATATCTTGGTACTGAGACTTCAATCTATGATATTCAGTTAAAATTTGATCAAACTCAACCAAAACGATTCTGTCCTTTTCGTTTGGTCCGTTACCATCGAAGGTCCAATCATTTGAATTCAGTTTTTCGTCAAAAGTTCTCAATAATGGAACTTTAACCTTTGGATCGATGGTCATATCATCTTCGATAGTGTCAAGGGCTCTTAGGACAAGGTAAAAAATCATAATTGCATTGCGCAATTCTGGGTTCAATTCCATGATCACAGCAGCAAAAGATCTTGATGTCAACTTCAATAACTTGAAGCATTCCTTTGCGCTTTCATCTGTTATTCTCAATGGGTAGATGGTTTTTCTAAAGAATTTAATTTGAATTACTGACTTTAATTCATCTGGATGTGAAAGCAACTCAAAAACCTTTTGTACTTTACCCATGGCTTGTTGTTAAATAGTAGCAAGGTGGTTATTCACTTTGCACAAACATATAAATATGATTAAAAAAAAAATCGTTGATAAATTTTAACTATCGTATATTTCGTTCCGATTATATATAAATTTTATAAAAACTTAATGTTCTATATAGACTCCTATACGGAAAAAGTAGAGGGCCTACATACTGTTTGATGTCGTTCAAACTTTTCCTTAAGGTCGAAGGATTTATGACAATGTTGACACTTGTATTTTCGTGAGTGAATTTTCATGTGCTTGTTTAGGTTAGACGATTCGTTAAATCTTTTGCCGCAAATCTTGCATTCCATTGGCTTAATTCCACTGTGGACCCTCTTGTGAATGGTTAAACTGGAAGAGGTTTTGAATTCTTTGTCACATTCGTCACATTTATACGGCGTCTCACCAGTATGAGTTCTCATGTGTTGTTTCAACATTAACTCTAGTGAAAATGTTCTATTACAAACTTCACATTTGAACGGCTTGTGCTTGGTATGAGTATTCAAGTGCCTAATGATCTTTTGACGTTGGTTGAAAGGTTTGTGATTTCTATCGCAGTTTTCCCATTGACACTGGTATTTAGATTGACCACTTCCAATATGTTCCTCAATTAAATGGGTAGTCAATGCCTCTGTATCTGAAAATTCAAGGCTGCATTTAACGCCTTTTGTATTGATCCATTTACAGATATGGGTGGTCGGAGATTCAATTTTAACGTCTGTGTGACTAGGAATATGATTGTACAGCTGATCGATATCTTCAAACGTGAAAGAACAATCTTTCCATTCACATTTGTAGAGTTCAGCAGGATTTGCTGCTGGCAAATCGTACAAATGCGCTTGAAGTATATGCTCATTGATATCCGTTGGGTTGACATTCTCACTACAGTCTAACCACTGACACTCTTTCTCTTCTTGTTTGATTTTTATTTCAGACATAGGCTTTGCCAAGGTGTCATAATTTTGATCATGATGATGCTTGATCAAGTGATTGTGTAGTCTATCATGAAGTAATTTTTTGTTTTGTTCAACGTCTAATGGTAAGTGTCTCCTTTTGTCACAACATCCACCGCTGGCTTTCTGAACTTTGGAGTTCGTGCATTTTCTACCATTTTCGTCGAGTATGCTAGACCTCAAAACAGGAGCCTTATTCTTGCACTGTGGTAAAATAAACTCTCGTTGGATATTTTGACCATTGAATCCGTCTGGTAACTTCAAATGGTGATGATGAGAAAAATCTTTGGCATCATGATTGTGGTGATGCAAAATCAGATCATGAGCGTGCATATGTTCATTGCCAGTGGGATCGTGATGGTGTAAATGTAATAGATGATGATGATGATGGTGATGGTGCTGATGCTGGTGACGATGAGGAAACTGGAATTGTTGCTGTTCTTCATTAATCCTGGTTCTCAGCGTGTCTCTTATATCGCTTGTGTTCTCCAATTTGATTGAATCACTACTAGTGTGACAAGCGTTAAACGCAGCTAGCGGAGGTGGATTCAAAAATGGTGGTGGCTGGAAGTCAATAGAAGAGCCTTCGTTATCGATGCAGCACGCAAGCAAGTTGTCTAGATGATTCAGCTCTTTATTCGAAAGATGTTCGTCCAGGTCACATAACATCATTTCTTTTGAGCAGCATGGGGTGTTGTTTAACTCTTCGCTATGAGTCAACGACGGTGGTGTCACTGAGTTTGCATGCGAGTCCTTACAGATATCAAGAAAGCAGTTAGGATCGAAGTCCCACAACTTCATGTCCATTTCCAGCTGCTGATCGAGCGAGCTTGGCACTAAAGTGGCCTCCACAACTTTCGAACCATCAGGAACAATATGCGACGGGTCCGTACAACATTCCAATAGTTCATTCAATGCACCACTGTCCAATCCACAGATAGACTTCTCCGACAGCATACTCTATTTGTATATAGCAGATCCAGGGCGAACTCCACTCTCTCGAAGTACTTTATTGAATGAGTTTAAAAAATGCTCCCACTTAAACTTTCGAATGTTATTCTTCTCTTTGTCACAGTTCCAGGACCCAGTTGAGGTAACATGTAGAGTTGTCCGATAACCTTGGTGGTTATCTGAAAAATCCAAGTTTTTTTTCAAAAAAACAAAAAATGCGCCACATCGGTGGCGGAGTCACTTGGAATCAAATTCCTTCAACTGTGATAGAATAGTCTGCTTGAGCTGGGTGTTTTCAGAGGCGTGGCTATTGACGTAGTCCGTGACAAGACGCTGTATAGATCTAGTGATGGACTTCTCTTCGTCTTCCAGTGGATCAGATGAGCTGGCTTGTACAGGCGATATTGGTTTTGCAGTTGGCTGTTGATTTGAAAGAATGGATTTCATTAAATCAGCCTTTATCATGGCAATTAACCGATTGTTGTTCTTGGAGAGGACTGATGGATCCCTTTTGATTTTGATGTCAATGAGTCCTGCTATCAAAGTGTGGAGTTGGGTAAGGAGAGCTTCGTCAAGTGAGAAATCAGCAAGCATCTGCTTGCGCTGTGCGTCAAATGATCCTGTAGACTTGTACTGAGATGTGTAGTTAGTCATTATCGAGACCCTGGACAATTCACGTAGTTTACTTTTACGAGAGAAGCTCAAAGTTGATATGAAATGCTGTTCACCTTAAAAAATTATGCAAAAGAGTGCCGCGTGGGCAAAAAGGCTTTCAGACCAACGCCTTCTCTTTCTTTACAAGAGTGCCGAAGTGTTGGAGCAACGCACTTGGCAGGTTCTAATACAGCATGTGACCTATAAGATTCAAAGTAATATGGTAATCAGTGGTATGCGCTTTTATTGACAAAGTTGTACCAATATCACGACTTTTTCTAAATGAGCATTTGCAGCAACGAAATGCCCAAAGTGATGCTACAATATCCTAAAACAAAACAGCTGCATGAGCAACAAACAGCATCTAAGCCACATAAATCCTTGCTGGCGGAGAATTAAGCGAGTATTGGTTGAAACAACACTCAATTGTTCGTGGTCCGTCGTAAATAAAACATTTGTTCAGATCTGGTAAATGAGCATTTTCACTAAAAAGCTCGTATTGGACAGAAATGGCTATTATCTTACAAGGACCCGTGTGTTTTCAACAATTGTATTTAAGCTTATGCTCTTATAACGCTTTAAGTAAAAGAAATGGTCCCAAACTGTGTTTCTGGTTCCTATACAGCATTCGCATGTGCTACTAAGCGTCATCAGCGTAAAACTTAGGGTCTGATGTTGTGACTTTGAGCCATTTTACATCCATATTTTGAAATCCAGACTGCAACTGCCAAGTTTTTTATAATAAGAACAATGCTAACCATCATCCCACACAATTAATAGCGGGTTCGATTAATTTTGACTTTTGGTGTACCAAAGGTGGGATGTTTTTTAGGATTCAAAATTTTTCGTTGTTCCTTACCCAGTGTGCGTGTGCTGCATATGAAGTGAATCATCTTAGTAAAATAACTCATTGATCAGTGTTACATTAAGTCACAGTTGTCAAAGATTCTAGGTTTTTTGCTTGCATATAGAAATTAATCAGAATGTCAGCTAGTGTGGAAGAGGCCAATGATAACGTCTCAAAGTCAAGAGGAAGAAAGAGACAAAAACAAGGTCCACCATACTATTGTGAGCACCCTGGTTGTGGAAAATCGTTTCAAAGGTCTGAACATTTGTCAAGACACAAGCTAAATCACAACCCACATACAATTTTCAAGTGCCCACAGGCATCGTGCACTAAGACGTTTGTGCGCCACGATTTGCTGATCAGACATGTTAAGAGACACGAGAACAAGCTCAAAAAGTCGTTACCTCTCTCAAAGACAGGCCAAGATAATAGTAATGGAAACAACAACAGTCAGTTGGCCGGATTCCTTAGCAGTGTTGTTGCGAACCACATTCCAAGAGATGACGACGGAATCTCTGAAAGGGTTGGACCCCCATCAAATAATGATAATCCCAACATGGACATAGGTTATCCGCAAAATGTGCATCACAAGACTGCAGCAACAGCAACAGCAGAGATGTCAGGGAAATCAGAGTTAATGTACCCAACTTCAAACGCCAATACTAATGCTCCTCTTAAGAACGTATCTTCGTCAGCTTCGGAGTTGTCGACGTCAAATTCACATGTTGTGAATCAAAATGATCAATTGAACTCTGTAAACACTATACTGAAACAGCATCAATCACCAAACGGTGTTAGTTTAACAGGTAACATTCCGAATGCTCTTCTTACTGAAAATATTGCTGGACATCCGAGCTTTATCAATTGGCTTTTTAATGAGGGTTCATCGTCAGCAAATATAACCGAAAGTCAACTGAATAATAAACCTCAAATTAAGCAAGCTGATATGACTTTTTTGTCAGATCTTAACGAGTTTAGATTGAATAATGATCAAGAAAACTTTTTTATTGCTGATGGGTTTGATCCTTTCAGATCTCCATTTAACACCTCACCATCCTCAAATCCTAGTGTGAACCTCGATATGAATGCTCCAGTAATGCCAACAAATTTCAATGTCAAGGATAATAACTTTCTACAATCTACGTCGCTTGCAGAGCATAATGATCCAGCTAATACTGCAATTTCGCCTTTACTTTCCTTTCAACAATCTCAGGGTGCACAAATCAGTGCTTCTTACGTTTTGAAAGAAAACAATTTGTACACTTTAACAAATGATCAAATGAAAACATTCTCAGCTTTAATCCCTGAATTGAACAACTTGAAAGATTTCACTTTAGTAAAGTTTCAGAAGGTTTTGAAAACCTACTGGAACTTTTTCCACCCAAGATTTCCAATGTTGCATAGACCAACTTTCAAATCAACAGAAGCTCCTCCGCTATTGTTACTTTCGATGATGATTTTAGGTGCAAAACTATTCATGTGCGTAGACAACGTAACGAGTGAGTATTCAGAGCGGCTAATTGAGCCAAAATTATTAGCAGATACAATAACAGAACCATTGAGATGGTTGCTATTTTCGTCTCCACATTTTCAGCCACCTGCCAAGATATGGGTTATTCAGAGTTTGTTGATGTTGGAGTTTTACGAAAAGCATTGTACTTCAAGACAATTACACGAAAGGGGACATTTACATCATGGTACTACTATTCAATTACTGCGTCGCTCACCAACTTTGGGAGGGTCACCGACCAAATATAGTGATGATGATAAGGCTGATAATTGGTATAAATGGATAGAAATAGAATCAATGAAAAGAGCAACTTTTATGTGTTTTTATATAGATGCTACTGATGCAATAAATTTAGGTCATCAAATGTTGATTTATGCACATCAAATTCAAATGACAATGCCAGTTGATGATAAATTATGGGAGTCGAACTTCTCTGATTTTAACAAAGTTATAAAACACAGTGAAAGACCACAACAGTTTTTGTTAGTTTTGAAAAATTTGATGAATGGTAAGCCAACGAATGCGACATCATTTGGCAAAAAGATTCTCTTGGCAGGATTAAGCGCAATTTTGTTTCAAATTCAACAAAGAGATATGCAATTATGTTTTGGGATAGATAAATTTAGTAACACGATTTCAAATAATTGGAGAGATTTACTAACTGTTGCCTTTTCAATTTGGAGAAATGATGTTGGGGGATCGTGCTGTTCTTCTAAAACAGCTATAGATAATTTGAATTCTTTAGGAAATTCATCACAGTTCTCAACCAGTGACACCAGATGTAAATGTGTCACTTACCACATTGCTCATGTTTATATGTCTGTTTCACATTACGATATATTCATTGTTGCGGGAGCACCATGGAGAATGAATGTGAAACCAACTTCACTAGAGGAGAGGTCGTTCATTGAAAGAAGAGTTCTTGATTGGTCAAAAACTAGGCATGCTGAGATTTCTGTTGTTCAGTGTTACTTACTACTATTTGAAATGCTACTATCACCACAAGACTCAAACTACGAATATCAGTACGACTACTTACCAGATGCAGACTTATTTTTTAGGAGTTACGTCATTGGCTATTGCCTACTTGTTATCTGGTGTTACAATTATGTTCAGCATGGATTCAAAAAATTTGATGTTAAGAATGAAAGCAACAAAGATGGATTTACATATTTGAAAGCAATTAGAGAAGAGTTTACAAAAAAAAGTGGAGGTTTCAAATTACATAATTGGTTCAGTCAATCAACGGGCTCTGAATTTTATGGTGATTTGATGAAATGGGTTAATATATTAAGTTCAATAGAAGGAGGTGAGAATATGATTGGGTTACTAGAATGTATTGGCAAGAAACTTTCAACAGCTCATTATACAGCTGTCAAAGAAGTTGGTAAATTATTGCTCTTCTGCAGAGATAGGACTAACAAATCAACAAATGAAATTATTCTTGAGGATATGTATACTTGAATATGATAACAAAAAAAATAAGAGATTATTTGAATGATTTCATGATGTATTTATTGACTCAAGGATGCATACTTCAATGTATTGTATGGGTTCCACAATAAAAAATGAAAAAAAGATACGTGATGAGTATTCTGTTTTATTAAGAGTATTTATAATGCAACAAATATTATTCCAAAGTTTATAAGTTTAATTTAGTTTTTATTTTACAAATGAATTAACTATAAGATATCAATTATATATTATTGAACCAATGATTTATATTTAAGGAAAAAAAACTAAAACATTTACATACCCATTTCAGCCTGTAGTTCCCTCAACGCCCTCTCGTCTTCATCTTCCTCTTCATCTTCCTCAGCTTCGTTTTGGACTATATTCTTTGGAGCGTCAGGCATAACACCGATATTTGTCGTCGGTTGTTGAGGCAATTCTTGTTGCTTTTGCTGTTGTTTGCTTGTGTGTGTGTCAACTAAGTTTGATTGAACGGCTTCCTCTTGTAACTCTGCTAATTCCTCATCCAACTCATCTTCATCAATGAATTCATTACCCAATGGTCTGCTAATAGCCTCTGAAATTTCTTCACTGGCCTCGACTTGTTCTCTAATATCGTCCATTGTTTCGTCAACTTTATCAATGTTAAACTCTTTGTGTATCTGTTTCATAACACTGGAACCCTGTTTCATTGCCTTCATTGTCTCCATGTTCAAGTTTGCTGACTCAATCGCCGTCAACTGCGTTTCGAGCGACTCAACTTGGTTATTTATCTTTTCCAAATCAGCTTCAAACCTTTTTTTCTTTTTTAAAGCAGCCTTTGCCAATGCTGTTTTGTTGTTCGCAACATATTTCTTTGCAATGGTTTGCTGTTCTTCTATTTGTTTCTCAAGATATGTAGTTTTCTTATTTAGTGTCGAAATGTGCTCTCTCAAACCAACAATCGCCTTCTTTGGTGCGTCTTTACTAGGCTTGCTTCCTCCAAACAGATAATTCCACATTTTTGATTTCTTGAATTTATTACACAGTCTTTATATTGACCTTGCAAAGTTTCTATCAACTTAAATTTACTCTATCAAGCTTTACAAAGGTCACTGTTCCTTATCGATATGAATTTGCACCTTTAAATATTATGAAATGCGAAAAGCAAAAAAAATTGGAGTGTAAATTTAGTGACACAGTCTGTAAATGGCAGCACTCAAATTCTTTAGTGTAAACTCAACGAAAAGAAGTGGCCAGTTTTGACTATAGTTGATGAATGTAGGCTCAATATGTTTACTTTATTTGAATAAAACAATTTTACCAAGAGGGTATTGTGTTTACGAGTGATAAATAACAAACATTTTTATTTGGAAGAATAGCAAATGCGAATTTGTATAGTGCGTTCTTTAGTTTGAAACTAAAGATAATATATTTTAGCTCCCTATTCAAAGGGTTGTCAGAACAAGTAAATGATTTTTAGCTATTGCAAGCTTAACTAAATACAAGCATTTATGTAATCTTTATGTATGGAAAAAACTGGTGCAATTGGTTTTTGATTAACAGATCATATATTCATAGATTCCAAACCACCTCTGAGTTTATCAATATCTTCATCACTTAGTTTCAAAGCATCTCTCAAAAAAAATTCGAAAAAATCGTCTTCTGTTATAGTGTCATCGAGTTCATTGTGAATTTCATCATCTTCAGAAGCGTCTTCCTCTCCATTAGCCTCATCAGCCACACTGTTTTGTAGCGCTGCTAAAAACTCTTTTGGATTTATCCCAAAGTCGTTCAACTCATCCAGTGAATCATCGTTACCAGCTTTCTTAGCATAATAATCCGACAACATGTCTTTACTGGCAATTGGTCGTTTATAAATATTCAAATTGATGTCTTCTTCATCGTAGAGGTAACTATCATTATCAGAAGAATCAAGGTTTAAATTTGATGACCTTTCAATGAAATTTATTTCATTTGGCGTTATGTCAAATTTTAAAGTATGTAACAAGGAACTCCAATTTTCCATTTGATTTGAAGTAATTGATGTATTTGGTTCAGATGAAAACTTCACATTTATTTGTTTAGCACTTGGTAAATTATTATTCTGCTGCAAATAAAGTTCAAGAACGTTTGTTAAAAGCACACCTCTCACAGATGAATTGCAGTTGAAACTAAATGGTGGAAACGCTAGTAAAGACGCAGCCAAGTTATTCAACAAAAGTTCAACAACAACAAAATCGCTATTTTCGGCATCTGCTATCCTATAGTCATCAGATAAAACTTCGAAAGAACGAAGTGATGAACCTGGAAAAATAGGGCCACCACCAATAGGGGTAGTTTTCATTTCCTGTAGAAAATAATCTGTAATCAATGCAGCTCTTGGTAACCATGGATTCAAATCAATCAAAGTAGCAAGCTTTTCACTAATTGTAACTTCAACTTTGATAAAACTTTTAAAAATTGATTTCAAATCATTATTGCAATCATCATCATCGCCGTTGTGAGAATAATATGGATTTCTAAACCTCTTCAATTTCACTTTATTTCTATTTAGCAAGTAGTTCAAAGAGGATGATAAATTCAAGATCTGTTTTTCCATAAATTTCAGAGGAATTCTATAAATATAACTGCCATTACACCAAAATCTGTTCCAATTTAATCGCTCATAATCCTTCTCACTTTTGCAACTATCATTTTCATCGAAATCTGGTAATAAGTTGTCGTTTGAGTTTATCTTGATTGTATAGAATAGATTTTTATTTGACATGGTGAATTTGTATAAAAACAGTTTGATCAAATCGACATCCTCAAAGCACCAGCCAATAGGCGCTTTAAGCTGAATACCATACCAGTACTTACTATCCTCAAACAATTCAATCTTTATCTCTTCAGTTGGACAAGACCAAGGGTACAAAAATTTGAAGACATCAAACTTATTCATTAAATCGTTGTATATTTCCTTTGTTGCGAAATAGCGATCATCTTCACAAGACAATGTCATATCCAAGTTAAATAAACCTACAAACAGTGTGGTATCTTCACAATCTACATTAGGTTTCAAGTCGAACACATTGTTCATTATACAATCAAAACTGGTTTATGGTTTTTATCAGGGAATAAAAAAATATTATCAGCGCATACTTTCTCTGTAAAGCAAATATGTGAAAAAGATATGGAAGAACAAGTAACAATTAGAGTATAAAAGTGTATAAGAAATTCGTAAGTGAAAAACGATATTAAATGATTAAAATTAGAATTCAATGCATGAATTGTTGCTTTTTTTCTTAAATTAGTGATTTTATTCAAGTATTATGGTGCTTGATAATGATTTATTGGTTTTCAAGATCTTGGGCAGCCTCGGCGTTGACATTCAAGTAGTCTAACAAGTTCCAGAGTTTCCAGATACCGAAAGCAATGAAGGAACCAATCAGTGGACCAATCCAGTAAATCCAGTGGTAGACTGGGAAGTATCTGTCAGCAACAGCAGCACCCAAAGTTCTAGCAGGGTTAAGACCAGCACCAGTGTAGAAAACACAAATCAAGTGTCCAAGCATCAAGGAGATACCGATACAGACAGGAGCAAAGTCATTGAGGGAAGACTTTTCAACAGCAGACATTAAAACTGTGACACAAAGCAAAGCAGTACCGAAAGCTTCGAGCATCAAACCACGACCCTTGGAGACACCTGGGGAAAGAGCGTTCGCAAAGGCAACGGGACCTGGAGTCATAGCAGAAGCAGCACCACCAGCTGCCATACCGGCAATTAGCTGAGTGACCATCATGCAGAAACCTTTGACTGGGTCGACAGCTTGAGCAAGGACCAAAGTCAAAGTGACAGCAGGGTTCAAGTTACCACCAGAGACCTTTGCAGTAAGGCAAATGGCAATCATGACACCAAAACCGAAACCGTAGGAAATCATGATCAACTTAGCAGGGTTTGAACCTTCAGAGCCGTAAAACACGTCTTGGTTGGCAATTTGCGCAATGACATAGGCAACCCAAAGGAAAATGAAAGTACCGATGAATTCACCAGACAGAACGACAAACAACTGCTTCAAAGTGCCCTGCAAGGCAAACATGGACTTCTTTGGCACAATAACTGCGTCTGGTGAGAATCCTAACTTATCTTCGGCTTCCATATCTATGATAGTACAGTGTGATGAGTGAATGGAAAGAACTAAACAAAAAGAAAAACCTAATCGGCCTATTACACCACTCGCTGCCACTCTATTGGCTCTGGGTGGACATATAGCCAGCCTTTTATCCTAAAAATTTTAGGTATATTTATTTTTAACCCTATACCTAGAACATTTCCAAATTGAGCCCTATGGATAGAGAATGGTAGGCAGTAATTCCATCCCTACTTGCATTGTGTTGAAAATACCTCTAATTAAGTTTCCCTTTTATGTGCATGCACATGAAACGTAAACCTTAACGTGGGCATAATGTATGTCGGAAAGTACGCCAGAAAGAGCCTTCTCCAGCACCACTTGACAACTGCTGTGCACCACAGTGCTACCGTAGCTACCCCCAGTCTATTTGCACTTTCACCTTTACGCTTGCTATGGACTATCACACTTTGGTGACGCTTATTGTTCTAGACCACTGCAGTGAATAATTGCGGACACAATGTTGGTGCAAGTGGCTATAAAAATTTTCTTAAACTGATGTAGCCAGGCCTATTGTATGCCAGCTTATGGCTTAATTCGGTAACAGACGGCATCTTTCTAGGTAGGAACACTTGCTATGGCCTAAATATAGCCCCAGGGCTGCCACTATAGAAGAAAAAAGAAAAAAGATGATTGCTTTGGCACCTGCGACATGGCAGTAGGGGAGGTGTGTCGGTTGCGGCGAGATAACACCACTGTCATCTGTGCACCACAGTGCTGGCGGTGGGAGTACACTGGGCACCACTGCCGGCACCAGTGACTGCACGCACCAGAGGTAAGGCTCCGGCCTCTGTCCGCAAAACCTCACTTGCAGTTTTCTCCTTTTGTGAGACAATAGCCGCAGCAAAAGTATTGTTTTAGTTTTGGACGGATATTCCCATTTGTTTGACACCAACACAAATAATTATGCACGGTTGTTAGTGTCAGTCACGTCAGACGCTTGCTGGCAAAGCGCTGTGCTGTGTGCCACTACCGTTGTGACTGCTGTCTCCGTTGTGCGACGTGAAGTTATCAGCACACATATGCAGCTGCACCCCAACCCAGTAACAATCCCTTTTTTCCTCGTATATTTCATCCTATTTTCATGCTTCCACTTTCCGCCTCTGGCTGGCACAGAAGCTGCCTTTTTGGGTGATGCTCTATTGACTGAAGCCAGTAGAAAAAACTCGGCTCGTTTCTATATTCGTACAAACATGTCCACGTCGCAGCGAGAAAAAATGTTCTATTATTGAACCTAGTGTATAGCTGCTGACAAGCTGGTGACGGGTTTACGTGTGTTGTAGCAAGGACCGTTCTCAGGCCATGTGGAATGTAGCATTGCGCTATTGGCGGCGACGCCAGCGTGAGTGAGCTGGGGACGGTTGCACAGAAAATGCTAATGGCATTTTGCTACAGCTCGCCGCGGTTGTAGGTAGACAATTGGTTACTTTAAAGTGGCGCTTTGGTGGCTGGAAGTCATCGCTGCCATCGCTTCTCTGCCAGACTTTTACTTCCATCCTGCCAGGCGCTGAGATGCTTACATATATATATTTCAGGTGTCAAAATTTTTTATTTTGCCCTCTCTTCACATGTAAATACTATGATGTCAATTCTAGCCCTTGTTCTTACTAATAAATTTTCGTGCAAGCGTTTTTCACCAGGTGTGCGTGTGTTGATGGCGCTCATTAGTAATACCGCTCATTAGTAATAGCTAGGCTTCTGGACTGGAGCAGGGGCGCGTGCTGGCTATCTGCTCACAGTTTGCACAGTTCGCGCTCTCAAAACCTCGCCAGAAAGGTCTGTGTAGCCCCATGCCCAAATAGACAGCACCATACTCCTCACCCCATGTAGCAAACCCTTCTACGCTACCAACCTGCGCACGCTGCCACCACCAAAACAGCGTGCAAGAAAAACAGATCCTCACCGCTTACGTAAGCACCGCTTTGCAGTCTTTACGTAAGCTTATTGCTACAGCGGAACACACTGATGCGAAGGCCCGGGCACCAGTGCTAGCTGTATCCTCTGGTGGCAGCGTGTAACGCATGTGTGCAGCTGCCGTTGCTGTGCTTCCGCCGGGGGCGCTGAAAATGGCACGCCAGCTCCATGCCCGACGCTACTGCTACCAAAGCAGCTGCTCATTGCGAGATGAGCACATCGCCACAGAACGTGACCACCAAACCTTCATCCGCGAGAGGGCAACCGCCTCGGGAGCACTGCTACCTTCCACCAGCATGTGTCCTCGCACCTAGCCCCCACGCCAGGCTGCCCGTGCCGTTTCTCATGAGCACGCTTACGTAACCTGCCGCTTACGTAACGCGCGGCCCGTTGCCGTCCGCGAACTTCCTCTACGGAGTTCGGAGATGGAAGTCGGCGATGGGGGTTATCAAGAGAGGGGTGTTGTCACACAGAAAACGTCACCCCCACTTTGAGGGACCGTTTGCCCATGGCTGAATCTCCGGGCCGGTGCACGCACACCCCTTCCCTCTCCCAATGAAACGTTGCCAACGTCTGCACCCCCTCCTTGTTTGGGCGATCGGATAAACGCCAGTATCTGCTGCTGTCGTTTAGACGGAGCTTTGACGTCACAGGGCGCCCGAACATGAAGGCGGTATTGTGCTGCAGACCCTCCGCTTATTCTAATCTCCATCTCCTCTTTTGCCAGCAGGGCACATGCTCAGGCGCAAGGTCTGGCGTGCTCAGTTGGTGCTGGGGCTGCTCAGCAGTGCCCAAAGCGTGGGATTTTTGTTTTGTTGGATGACTCACTTCCAACGGTTTGGGCGCTTTCGCCATAGTAGAAGGCGCTGGAAAAACTCTCGCGCCCGGTGAGGGGGTGTGGGAGCACGTTAAATCCGACGTTGGGTGAAAAAAATTTTAAGATCTATTCTTCAGTTTAACGAAAGGCCTTTTTCTTTTTTGCACCCACCGATAGAAGTATTCCGTTCATCCAGAGCTGATAACCCATTAATAATCATAGGTATCTTCAGAAGAACAAAAAATTTTTTTTTATTATAAATACAGAGTTGCATCCATACGTTCTACTGCAGATCCACTACAAGACCCGAAAAATGTTATTGACTAATAGAATCACCAAGTCAGTAGGTACTTCACTGTTAAAGACTATTAGTAAGATGTCATTTGCAACCGTGACCTTCCCAGTTATCAACGAAAGCTACGAGCAGCCAACAGGCTTGTTCATCAACAACGAGTTCGTCAACGCCAAATCGGGCAAGACGTTCAAGGTGACCACCCCGGTGGACGAGACGCTTATTTGCGAATTGCAGCAAGCGGAGGCAGAGGACGTCGACGACGCCGTCAAGGCGGCTGCGGACGCGTTCAAGACCTGGAAGTTCGTTCCTCCTGCACAGAAGGCGAGGTATCTGAACAAGCTGGCCGACCTTGTTGAGGAGAACAAGGACCTCATCTGCAAGATCGAGTCGCTTGACAACGGTAAGGCGCTCCACTGTTCGCAGTTTGACGTCAACTTGGTTATCGAGTACCTCAGATACTGTGCTGGCCATGCGCAGAACATCGACGGCAGAACGATCAACACTGACGCTGAACACTTCACCTACACCAAGAGAGAGCCATTGGGTGTCTGCGGTGCCATCACTCCATGGAACTTCCCATTGTTGATGTTTGCCTGGAAGATTGGCCCTGCTTTGGCCACTGGTAACACTGTCATCTTGAAGCCTGCCTCTGCAACTCCGTTGTCTAACCTTTTTGTCTGCTCCTTGATCAAGAAGGCTGGTATTCCTGCCGGTGTCGTCAACGTCGTTCCTGGTTCAGGAAGAGGCTGCGGTAACTCTATATTACAGCATCCAAAGATCAAGAAGGTTGCCTTCACTGGTTCCACTGAGGTCGGTAAGACCGTCATGAGAGAATGTGCTGGTACCGTCAAGAAGGTCACCTTAGAATTGGGTGGTAAGTCTCCAAATATCGTTTTCAACGATTGTGACATCGACAACACCATTAAGAACTTGATCACTGGTATCTTTTTCAACGGTGGTGAAGTTTGTTGTGCTGGCTCTCGTATTTACATCGAAGCCACTGATGAAAAATGGTACAATGACTTCCTCCAAAAGTTCAAGGCTGCTGTTGAAGCTTTGAAAGTGGGTAATCCTTTTGAAGAAGGTACCTTTCAAGGTGCTCAAACCACTCCTGATCAATTTGAAACTGTCTTAGATTACATCAAGGCTGGTAAAGAATCTAGCTTGAAGTTATTAACCGGTGGTGAAAGAATTGGTGACAAGGGTTACTACGTTCAACCAACTATTTTCTACGACGTCCCACAAAACTCTAAATTAACTCAAGAAGAAATTTTTGGTCCTGTTGCTGTTGTTCTTCCATTCAAGTCCACTGAAGAATTGATTGAAAAGGCTAATGATTCCGACTTTGGTTTAGGTTCTGGTATTCACACTGAAGATTACAACAAAGCTATATATGTTTCTGACAGATTGGAAGCAGGTTCCGTTTGGATCAATACATATAATGATTTCCATCAAGCTGCTCCATTTGGTGGTTACAAGCAATCTGGTATTGGTAGAGAAATGGGTCTAGAAGCTTTTGACAACTACACTCAAACCAAGTTGGTTAGAGCAAAGGTTAAGACTCCTGTTTTATAATGTCATGGGTTTATCCTATAGTTTATATTCCAGGTGAATAGTTTATAGTATGTCTTATATGCCGTCTTTTCTTCGAATAAATTCAATAAAAAATATAACTTCATATTTAAAGTAAATGCATAAAATAAAAAAAGTAGTATTGTTTACCAAACTTAAGATATCGTATTGCTAGCCAACGTGCAGCTGATTGAAACATGCTGAGCCGGCATATTCTTGATGAAAAAAAATTGTCAACAATGCAACTATTATTTTTTTCCTTCTTCTTCAAGTAATACTATAGAACGTTTCCTTGACTTTCCTTCGTTAAGTTCAGTTACACATTGTATATAAGTCAATTCAAATTAAGCTATCAGACTTTTAGTCAATAAAAGAGTGAAGTTTTTTTGATTATTTGATATAGTACTAATCTCTTTATCACAGTCTACTATTTGGTCGGAGCTGATTGTTCATAATTCCAACCGGTATTTGCAAAATAATACTAATAGTTAGCTTGTTTTTTTTTGTCAATATTGTCCATTGTGTATTTTTCTGCATAACATTGTACATATAGATTGGGTTATACTAGCAAAAATATTTTAACTTTTCAGATATGCAATTGAAAGCCACTATAAGGCACAAAATTGGTAGGTTGAGATATCAACTACCAAAAAAAAGTAATTTACTTTTGCTATCGGTAGTGATAACTCTTCTGATATGGTCATTTAAATCATTTTCAAAAGAAGAAGAACAAATACGGAGAAAGATAGAAAATAAATCGTACGGGAATATCATCAGAAATCCAAAGTTAGCTAAAAGTGAAACAACCTTTGACTCCTTAGACGCAACTTTGACAGAATTGCTAGCTTTTGCGCCTAAAATAGATGAGTCCGATGTTAACGTTGATTTTTCCAATAGTATCTCATCAGATTCATTTTTGGATTATGAAACATTAGATAAATCTATGATAATGTCAGCAGCACTAGAAAAAGAACTACAGTCTAAACATTCTAAGGTGTTGAAGTACCTTAACAGTCAGGCATTTACCCAACCCGACAACTATGAGTCTCATGGAGCAGTTATTGTTGGTGGTGTAGACGACGATGCAACCTGGTTGGCACTTCTAGCAGTTAGAATGTTTAGAAGAAACGGTGGTATTATTCCCGTGGAAGTCATGATACCAACTAAAAAAGATTACTTACGTGACAAAGAAATTTGTGATAGATATCTTAGTGAGTTGAATGCACATTGCTATATCCTCGAAGACAGAATTAACCTTAGCGCCTTTATTAAACCTGGTGCTGAGTTTATGAAAATAATGAAGAACATAAAAATGGAATTGGCTTTATTGTCTAGCTCTTTTGACAATGTGCTATATCTGAAATCCGATGTCTTAATTTTGAAACCAGTCAAGGGCCAGTTATTTGATTCTGATTTGTTTAGAAAAAATGGATTACTCTTTTGGAGCAACGAGTCTAGAAGATTGACATCACCAACTTTCTACAAAGTAATTTTGAGAAAAGTTAGTGAAATTGTTGGGAGCGATAAAGGACTACCCTTACCTAAAAAGCTATATCACACTTCAAATGCTGAAACTGAATACCATGACTTGAAAGATACCTTGCCCTATAGACAAACTACTGATTCGATGCTACTGATTCGGAAATCAACGCATTTCAAAGCGTTGATATTATCTCTGTTTTACAATTTATATGGACCAGGATTTTATTATCCGCTCCTCTCAGTTGACTATGAATTGAACGCTCCCCCCAAAAACACTCTAATTACTGCTGCCTATGTGCTTAACCTCTCCTTTCATCAGACAAATGTCAATGTTGAAACAATGAGTTTTCAGTACATTGACACGTTTCAAAAAGTCGGTGAAGTTTATTTTGATCCAATTAACGATGTTGATTCTTTCAGCAGATACGTTAAACATTCAATCAATAACATCATGTCCTGGAATGGTTACCAATCTTTCTTAAACAAGATACCCAAAGGTAAAAGTGCTATTTTTTTGGAAATGACCAATTTCAAATTAAAACCTGTGGAAATGTTTCTCGATGATCTAATGTTCAAGGCCAATGGTGATCGTGTCAAATTATTTGACACAAACTACATTAATGCTAGGTACGAAGTCGAGTTATGGAAGATTATGAACGACTACATTTGCAATTACGAAGTACAATGCGCTTATTTGAGTCGCCATTTTGGTGATGACTCTAGTAAGCGCCAGTCTTTCTGTGATTCCAAAATCAAAAACCACATTATGTGGCTGAGTAGCCACTGATGCTTTCAATACCATCTTTGTAATCGTTTGTATATCTTAGAAGCATTTGCTTACATAATCACCCTACATTGCGTGTATCACCCCCACATTTTTTGTTTTTTTTTGTGGGGTGGGCGTCAAAAGAGAACTGAGAAAGTGATGAAAGAGCTGTGAAGGGTAAATTGAGGTTAGGGGTGCAATGGTAAGGTACTATGGACTTTTCTCCTGCTGATCGTGTTGTTGTAAAGACACCAATTGATATTCTACATTGGCTTTTTGAGATATGTCAAAATAGAGAACGGGTCTAAAAAAAAATAATAGGATAATCGAGATTGGCTGTCGTGACGTGACCTGCTTATTAGACATTTAAATATAAGAAAGATGGCAAACGATATCACAAAGATGACAGAGAGCATTGAGGGTTCACCAGCATCACAGACACCGTGGAATATCATCAAGAATCCTGTCAATGGACGCACCCGGATTTCGCAGGCGTGCGATAGGTGTAGAGCACGAAAGATTAAGTGTAGCGGCAAGTCAGAAAACAATCCCCGTTGTACCAACTGCGAGAAGGATGGATTTCAGTGTGTGGTATCAGACAAGTTAACGAGAAACTCATTTCCCAAAGGATATACGAAGAATTTGGAAAAGAAATTGCTTGACGTGGAGCTCCAAAGAAACAGGCTTTTATTGGAGGTAAACCAGTTGAAGAAAGAGCTAGGAAAAACAGGCAGTGATATTGCCTCTGGGCTTAACGGTGTCGATAATGATACTATAAAAGGAATGAGCGTCACGATGACATCGGTGTCAACTTCTTGCAATAATTTGCCAGAATTAACCGAGATGAAAGTCGAAAACAGCACTAGCTCACCAGCGGTTATTCAAACGGACAAAAATGGGCTTCTTTTGTTGAATCAAAATGTGTTATCCCCTTTCAACACTTTCATGAAGGGCCTGCTGTCAAAAAATTTCAACGGCTATGAAATATCTTCAGTTAATCAGACTCAATCTTGTTCAGAAACTAGTTCTTCAAAATATTCCTCCTCTTCAATCTCCAGGGGTGGTAAATTACCTCCTCAAGTTGTGAGTACCTTGATCAAATATCACATGAACATCAACAGATATTTAAACTTGGTTTTCTACAAACTAATCCTCCCACTTTTTAATTTCAATCCTTCTTCGGCGCCAAATGGGTCAAACAAAAATTTGGATCACTTAATCTGGCTTTTCTTTAATGATTACAATAAACTCATACCAATCTTGGACTTTGAACTTTTTTACAATGACTATTTAACGTTTGTGAATACATACACTATTCAAAATTCAACCTACCAGGAGAACGGCGAGCAGAAGAAGAAATATTATGAATTCAACCTTAAAGAACAAGACATTATGATGAAATTGATACTTATTTTAAAATTTACTCTTTGTCAACCAAAGACGAACGGATCTTTGGAATCCTCACTATTTCCCGATAGAGAAGCTTTGAATCAGCTTAATGAATCTATCAAGTTAATTAACACCAAACACCTTATACTTATGTTCAGAAATACAAATTTTGTAATGGAACCAAACCTTGACAAGATTGAAATATGTTTGTTAACGTTTTATTATTTGGTCAAATTTGAGAATTATAATTTGCCAGGATACACAGATGAGGAACATACAAACATCACCTTTCTCAGAGACGTTATCAATGTGAGTGGTCAACTTTTAACAATTTTGAATATTAGTAAGTCCACCAACATATTATCAATGGAACCACAAAATCAAGAGCAAATTATTAATATGCAAAGACTTAAACTTTACTGGGATTACAAAATTCTAATCAAACTTACAGAAATCTATTTCAACATACCTTTGGATATTACTTCACAAATAGCGGAAAATGAGTTACCACCAAGCATTGAAACTATAAAGTTAGTAAATAATGATATTCAGATTACACTGGCCTTGATAAAACTATTGGACATTATTCCTATTAATATAATGTCTTTAGTCATGGAAAATAACGAACAGAAATTGGCGTCTGTTGACATGAATCTTCA
Organism: Saturnispora serradocipensis; assembly: GCA_030570415.1. NCBI lineage: Eukaryota > Fungi > Ascomycota > Pichiomycetes > Pichiales > Pichiaceae > Saturnispora > Saturnispora serradocipensis. The sequence continues at coordinate 178,379 of JAJLVS010000007.1, read as the reverse complement.
ACAATGGAGATCATATGTTAATAATGTCGCAACAGTTGATAATGATGTTGTTTTTAAAAAATTACAATCATATTATGCATATTTCAAAGTCCTTATCAATATTTGCAAATCCATTGATGGATCATTCTATGCTGAGTATACCAATATTGTTTACAATCTAACATTCAGTGACTCCAAAAATCCAAATATTACCAATGATGTGTCAATTGAGACTGCAGAAAGTTTATGTCTTCACAGTTTCAATTTCCATTTGATTTCTTTGATCTCAATCATTAAACTAAAAAACATCAAAAACAAAGAGCTCAAAGGGAAGATCATAAAGCTTGTTCAGTTATACAAGATAATTATCACTTTAAAAGATATGGACCCTGTGTTTCAAAAACTGATTTCTTACATTAACGAAAATACTTCATTTGCTTGCAAACCAGACGCGGAACTCATTCAAGATGAAACTTTGCAACTATTTGCATTTACTGATTCAAACGACCTTATAAATGGCCCTTTTAGGAAAAAAAGTGATATTTCTTCAGCTAGGAATAGTATTAGTTTCGATTTGAACGCTTTTAGCTTACCAGGTGATAACTGTTATTCTGTTGATGAAAGTATCGGTTCTAAAAGAAGAAAATCAAACTCTTCTGCTACCAGCTTTGTTTCTTCCAATTTATCATATGGATCAAGAGAGTCTTCAATATGCTCACCTTCCCGAAGGGTCTCTGTTTCCTCCAATGATGGTATTCCATCACTTTTTGCGTCAGCCACAAGTATGTACCCATCCGATGCTACAAGTAGGCGCAATAAATTTAGATCTCCATCGAATGATTCTAGAATTCGTCTCTCTAGGCATGGTAGTCTTAGTGAAAAGCGTGGCCGCTCTGGAAGTCAAGGTCATTTTGTGAATTTAACAGATGAGGAAATTGGACCAACAGATGAAGGTGATTCTAATAGATCTTCTGTATCTAATGGCAAAAAAACTTCGGCTACATTACCGACAATCTTATCTGAAGGTAATTTGATAAAGTCTATGAATGCAATAAATCCAATTAGTGCTATCGCAAACATCTCAACAGCAGAAAACATTGAATCAATCCATCCATTAGCCATTGAAATCAAAGAAGAAGACAATGATTATGATATTGATAAGTTGATGCATGATGTTGTAAAACCAAACAATGAGTTAGACGATGGACTTGATTTGATGAATTTAGATAATATAGATCTGGGAAATATTGACATAATTAAATTGCATAAGTCTTCAAATGATTACAATAGTGTGTTTAGCCCTTCCCCTGTATCAAGCTTTAAATCATCAAGCCTCGAGAAGACAGATTCGTCCCATGACGACAAAAAAAAATCTGCTGTTTCCATTGATGATAATGAACTGACACGTCTACGAGAACGTGTCCTAAATCTAAAATCAACATCTTAGTTTTGTATTTTGAAATACAGTTTTCAAATAAGTATTAATTTTACTTTTACTTCTATATACTATTCCACCAACATTTCATTTTTATGAAATTTTATTATTCATTTTTTTTCTGTTAGCCTGCCTTTGATGAACTGAACTGTTGAATTATTTTAGCTCAAAGTTAAGATACATGATGCTATTCAATTTTACTTTTTCTATCATGTTTATTTTTCATATTTTTTATAGCAATACGACATTTTGTTTAATAGTACTATATGTTTAGTATGTGATAATTTAAACGTATCTTCTCTTTTAACACCGTTTAACTGTTTGCAATACCAAAGGGTTATTAACTATAATGATGTCTTGGAAAATTTAAATATGACTATTTTTATAAAAGAATGAGAAAGATATGCAAATGCTTAGATCAGTACACTGGTGCTTCATTCATTTGTGGCACGTTTTCGTCTGTGTTTCGCAATTGCCATTTGTGAAGCCAAAAGATGCATCTTCTCAACATTAGATGAAGCAAGAATCCGAAGGATCCACAGAATCTGAACACGCTAAAACCAAAAACTGACCATAAGATAAAAGCAAGATATTTATTATCACTTATTGAATCAGCTGACCAAATTTGTGTAATTGTCATAACTAAAACGACATTAGAAATAACCCAAAACAAAACGACTCTTGATCTCACGTCTCTATAGTAGTCTTCTTGGCTTACACCCTTCTTGACTTTCAAATCACCTTTCTTTTCGTCCCTCATAGAGGTTGGTGTTTTTCTTCTTTCTTTTAATTTTAGGACATTCTCACAATACATCGAATCAATATCCTGCTGTTCTAAAACACCCGTAGTAATGTATCTAACACCTTGATCATCTGTTTCAACCGTAGCAGTACCTAAAGATTTGATTAATTCAGTGTCACCTTTTGTTCCCCATGAAACATCATGTGTGTTACAGAAAGCATAAATTTGTAACAGACATGTTAATGATGGTAACATCAAAAAATATTGCACAGAAGATGTAATAATATGCCATGGATCAAGATAAAGCACAGACATCAAAACATACAAGCCGTATGTGGAGGCTAAAGAGACACAGATCGATGCAAAACTCAATCCTCCAGCATTACCTGCACTGTGTGCTTTTATAACTAAACTCAGAAAGTAAAACCCAGAAATTATGGCATACAAGCCACAAATTGTTAGTAAAAAGACACTAATATAGAATAGCAATGGTGCACCTGTTGGTTTGTTACCCATTGAGATAACAAGCATGGATAATAATGTACAGACACAAACATAATTCATGATTTCAAAAACAATTTTGCCTCCCTTACCACCAATAGTAATCAAAGAACCTGCCAAATAATAAAATGTAATGTAGAAATTGGCAATAGAAAAAAAGCTGAAAAGCAATGCCATGCCTTGATAGAAAAATTCTATATGTAAACACAGCTTTCTCAAAACACTATGTTCAGTACTCCAAACTTGGTAAAATTGCTTTAATGAATATAAGGCTGCAAAAAATGCACCATTTAACCATCTTCTTCTTTGAAGAACAAATTCAGACATTGTTTCTGGAACATCTGTTTCACCTTTGGCATCCTTACAATATTTCAAAACCCATGAGGCATCCTTTTTTGCGACCAGTTCCCACGCTAGAATTCTATCCTCAGCTAAGTACATATTAGCAGAGAAAATATTGGTATCGGTTGCTTCGTCTTGTTTTTCACCTTGAAAATAGGCCTGCAAAGGGCCTGAGCCATCTTCATGATTTTTCAGCGCAGAATATCGATAAGCCGATAGTGCTCCCGGAAGAACAGTAATATAACCAAATACAGATTCACAAGGTTTGTCCAAGATATTTGACATTTTATACTCAAAATTTTGAGTAGCAACCAAAGGATTTAACAACTTGGACCACATTTTACCCTTCATAGCAACAATTTGACCTGCAGCTCCCGCAACATTTGAATCTAAATCAAAAGCTTTCCACAAATTATAAATAGCACTGTCATTAGGTCTGGTACCAACATCCAGTAGCACGCAAACGTTTGGATTCAAGATAGGACATACAGCATTAAATAGCCATCTATGCGAATTGATTTTCTTTGCATTCTTTTCCTTAAGACAAAAAAGAATTTGTACTGGAATAGATCCTTCAAGTTTCAAATCTTCATCAACTGAAACCTGTGCAGTATATTCGAACATATGAGCTTTAACTTCTTGCTGATTAACGTAAGATTTTGCAATTCCCTCTTGGTAAACACCCATGGCTGTTAAAACTTCTAAAACACCAGGGCTAACCTTATTTCTACCATCTGAAATGATGCAAACAACTATTTTCTTCCATGATTCTTTGCCCCATGTAGCACTTCTTTCTCTTTTGGTAAGATAATTGACGTTTCTGAACACTGCATGTAAAGTTCTCGTCAATGCAACTTCATCTTCGTTGTACATAGTGATGCAAACAACTAATTCTGTTTCTCTAGAAAGTTCATTAGGTCTTAAAGTATATCCATCAACAACAAAATCATCAGGATCTGCAGTAACTGCTGAATATTTTACATAACAAAATTCGTCACTATTGTATTCATCCGGCAATTGTTGCTTCAATATTTGAGAAACTGGGGTATCCAAAACCAAATGTCCTGTTTTAGATCTAAAAACTGTTTGCTTTGTAAATTTATTTCTTCTTGGAATATGATTCATTACTTTTTCATTGATTGCCGATTGCTCTAAATCATATGCAAATCCAGAATCAGCATCATGCATCGTTGAAATGTCTGTTGAAAATCCAGAGGAAAGTCTACTTGATTTCTTGCTGTGTGTATTGGTGTGTACTGAAATATGCGCAGTTGATCCGGACCCGACTGATTCTACTCTATTCGGGAATCCAGATTGCTGGATTGGAACTCTCACAGAATTTCCAGGGGTTAGCATTGGAATATCACCTAGTGAATTACCTTCAAATTGACTCAATTGGCCACTAGCTGCAGCAAAAGAAGATGCTGAAAAAACAGGTTTTGGGTCTTCAAGTTCAGTTTTGCTGGAGATGACTGATCTAGTCAAATCAGGAATGCCAGGTTTATTTGGACTATTGTAAACGGAATAGTGATCAGTGATACTCTCATCATCACTAAAGTTACCGTTAAAAGGATTCACAGATGTAGGTCTTGTCTTTAGTGGAGATTCTCTTTCTGTGAAAAGTTTTCTGGCAGTGATATCTCTTAATGGAGAATTGGATGCCCTTTGAATGAAATTTCGGCCAATTGAACTCGTTACAAAGTTAGGTTCAGTTGATTTATCTGGTGAGTATCTTAATGCTGCTTTAGATGGTGAGTTTCTTTTCGGGGAACCAATTGGCGTATAAACATCATCAGGTTTTTTAACCGGAGATGCAAACACATCAAAGGGGTTACTTCTGAATGGATCAGACATGCTTGTAAGGAACTAGTATGCTTTACAGGACAGTGTGAGATTTGAAGTCTCATATTTCATAAAACAAATAATTTCCTGTTTTGGAAATATATAAACAAAAAACGCAAAAAACTATCAACAATAATCTATGTTAACATCAATAGAAGGTCAAAAAAAACTCAAACAAGAAGACTACAGTAAAGACAAAATAGTAGCTGCTCCTTTATGAATGTTTTAGAATATAGCATCATTTAAGCAATTCAAAGATTTTTCGAATGATTGTAGACTAAGTAAATAAGAAAATTGTCCAAAATTCTGCACTTCAATATTCGAAATACGCTTCTTTGTCTTCTGGATAACTCACATTCTAACTCAAATTTTATAACCTCCTTTAAAAATGGGTGTTAGTGTGATAATTGGTGAATGGCTGCTTCTACTGTTTTAGGAAGTCCTTTGTGGTCTTAATTAGGAAGGAGCTCATTAGTACTTGGTTGATATCTGATTCATTTTCGAGCTCTATAAAACACCGTCAAGCTCGTCATTTAGGTTATATAATGATAGATTCTTAATACAAACAATGATGTTCTTCAAATTTTCTACTTCTCTTTTATTGCTGTTCACTTTGTGCAATGCCATTATAATCACTACCACATTACCACCAGCTGCCCAAACCAGTGCGGCAGTTATTAATCAGGAAGCAATGTTAGAAAACATCATTGAAGATATATTTGAGTCAACATCTTTACTACAATATATTACATCTGCAGACTATGATGTTGCAACGTCTTTCATCTCATTTATGGTAGATATTTATAGCTATAGCGCTACCGAGTTTCCAACTTCAATATTTGTCAATGCTTTTCCTTTCGAAGACTTCAAAAGTATCTTTTCAAGACTTCCAAACAGAGACGATATACTCTCGTCTTACGGTGTTACTGACTTGAAAGTTCCTTCTGATTATGCAGTGCTGATAATTACAGAAACAGACGAAACAGTCACAACAGAAGCTCTTTCTACAACCTCACACTATTTTTCGCAAATTAAAGAAACAAGCACTTCAAATGTTGAAACTACATTATCGTTTGTTAAAACGTCTACAGCTTCGTCCACAACCGAAAGCTCAATTTCATATACACAAAATAATAGCTCAGCTAATGCAATTAGTTCTATTGGAGCTACCACACTTCTCAACAACTCTAACTCAATATTTATCCCGAAAGCTGTTTTTTTCTTTCTAGTTGCTTTTGTATTATAGTTTTGACTAAGCCATTTTTGGTTTAGTGTAAATTGGGAATTCCTTTTCAACTGTATTGAGCTAAAGCATAATTTTTTGTTAGTATAATGTTCTTTAATGTTCTGCTGTATTGTGTTTTATTTATCAAGTTAATTCAACGTACTAATTTAATGAAGTCTTCATCTTGTAACCTTTTTTCTATGTATGATTTTAAACATTTTAATATGTTCGACGTCTCGGTTTTTGAGTTGTTTTCGGTACACACCGAAGTAACTACATATTGCGGAATATTCTCAAAAGTTGGTGATATTGGGGAAGCAATTCCGTGCAATGACTCTTTTATTGTAATTGAAGGAAGACTCTTGCTTTGATCAGATTTTTTGGGAATATTTGTTGCATAATTTTGAAAGTTAACGTTGTTGCTCTTATTGTTAGTATGGCTAACTTTCTCTATTTCACTTAAAATATTGAGTTCAGGGCCCGGTTCTGAAAATATATTAACGTTAAACCGTGGTAAAGCCATATTTTTATTCTCAAAATGACTTTTCAATGGTGTGGAAGTAAAGGAGGGTGGTAATAGATGTGATGGTGTGCTAGTTGAAAATGGATATTGTTTAATTGGGAACACTTTAGTTTCACTAGTGGTAAATGATCTTGTTGGGGTTGCAAATAGACGTTGGGAATCGGTAGATGTTGACTGAGAAGTTGATATGAAGTCTATACTTGAGTTCTCTTTCTTTGTAACCTGTGGTGAGTTTACCGTGGAGCTACTTGCTTGGCTGAATGAAGACAATGTAATTGATCTGGAGGGTGTTTCTTGCGGGAATACTCCCCATGAGATAAAAGTGTTAATGCACGTTGTAAAGTCTTCCATATTGTTGAAAGTAAAATGATGTTTAGACAATACCTCATAAGCATCCTGATACTTTATTGCAATCACTGGAAATTGCTTATAAAGTTTAATTTTTTGATTACTTTCAAAAGTCAACTCTGTCAAAGTAACGTTCAACCAGCAGATCTTGAGTAACATGAGTGTACGAACCTGTTTCGGCAAAAACGACCGATTGATCATTAGCGCAGGTTTTGTTGTATCAATATTTTCAATCCAGATCTTTTCTTCCCCGTTAATTGTATATTTCTTTAGCGGAATTGTAATGAAATGAAACTGGTCACTGGAGCACATTAGTGTACTGTCTTTAATATTCTGATTCATCATGATCAAGTATTGTTCAAGGCTCAGCTATTAAAATTCTTGTTGCCAAAATTATATGACTTTTCTTCCTTAACAAAAAGAGCAATGTGGTATGGAATATTGAGTAAGCTTCAGAAGGTATTTTTTTTAAAACAGCTAGGATATGTGAAATGAAAAGCGTCAAGGATTCTTGTTACCAATATAAAACTCTGGTATGAGCAGAAGAGAGAAAAATGAAACTTTCAAATCGCGTTCTTAGTCTCCTGCTACATCTTCCTTCTAATGAATCAAATGAGGAAGGCACAAGCCAGAGCTAACATATTGGCGCAGGATCCTTCTCAGCCTCAGAATGTAATTCATGGAAATCTTCAACCAGGACCTTCCACTAGGAACGATAATTTAACACAAAGAAACTATCAATACAATCAATATGAGGCTTCGAAACACACACAATACTTGCCACAAAATCAACTACAACAGCAACAGCAACAGCAACCTTTGAATTATAATATGAATGTTCCGCCAGATTCTCAGCATATAAGCAGGAGTCAAAATATTCGACCACCAAACCAGCATATACAAAATGCATATCCTCCACCAGGACAAACTTCTGGTAGAGTAAATAATAGGTATTACGGACAACCATATCTTAATCAGGCCCCTCAAGAATACAATGTTGGTCATACTGGTGGTCAGTATGTAGATGCAAACGTATCACGTTCAGTTGGAGGCCATTACCCCCCTGCGCCACGTCATGTTTCTCACGATGGCTATTATTATAGTTATCAGCATGATAACGAGGTGGAGAACACTAGCAAACCGAATCAATTGGGGAACCATCCCCAGTACCAAGACGAGCAGCATCACCCTAGATCTATGTCATACCAAGGTCCGTCAATGACCAAGTATCCTGAGAATCAACAGCAGCGTAGTTTTTCTACTTCAAACAATGCATATAATGGTGATATGCCTATGGAAACGGTGAACGATACAAAGCAAGCGTTTGAAGATCAAAACAAAATCAAGGAACTTGAACAAAAAATTCAAAACTTAGAGAAACTAATGGCAGCTCAAGCCATTTCTTCAACTTCTGTACAAAGTCTAGGCTCACTCAACGCCTCCAATGATAATGTTTCAACTTTTACAAAGCCACTGAATATTCCCAAAGATACAAGTTTTCAAAATAATGCAGCAGCAGATCCTTCAATGCAATTAGAGGATTGCGAAGAACTACGGTTTAACAATGCCCCTCCGTTGCCCCCTCCTCCACCAGCTGAACAAAAATCACTGAACAACAGTCCTAAGGCTAACTTATTTGTTACTGAACTTGAATCACGTATGCAAGCAAATGCTGAAAACACTTGCTCAAGATTAAGTGCTTCTTCTTTAATTCCAACAGATAAATCTGTGTCAGATCAATCACTAGATGAACAAAATGACGAAGGAGTAGATGAACCACCGCCTTCCTATGAAGAGCTAGAAAAGTCTGGATCCTTAACCTATTCCAAATCTATATATCGAACAGGGTTTGAAAAAGCAGGATACCAAATGGATCATGTTTCTTCTCCAATTTCTCCGACAGAGTCTAGTTTAGCATCAAAAAGGAAAATTCCTCCTGCTGTTCAAGAAACCATCGATACATTGGAAAGATCAGCCACAAAAGTTGATACTAATTCACTGCATAAAAACTTATCACCCCCAATTGCCATACCTGCTGCTCGACCAGCACCAGTTAGACGACAGTCACAAGAGTCCGTTAAAGAAATACTTAGTAAAAATAACACTGAAAAAAGATTCACCGATGATAGCTTATACATGGCAACTCCGAAGCTAAACAAGGCAAAAACTGTGGATAAAGGTAATTTTGTCAAATATTCCACTCCTTTTTCTTTCAAAACTCAAAATCATGGTGTCATTGAGCCAATACTACCTTCAAAGTCTGAAGAAGGGGATGAGCAAACAATTAACAGGTTTAGAGCAACAAGAGATCAAGCGCTCAAGGATTACGGCCAATTTACACCAAAAATTCAATTTTTTTGGGCTATTTTATTAATTGAAACACTAAGTAATCAATCAGTACTTTCTAAGATGGCTATTGATGGTAAATTGAGGAAGACGCCACTTTCATTTAAAAAGCTAGAAAAGCAAAGGTCAATGTTTTTGAATACTGCTATCAAAGTATTAGAGAAAACTATTCAAGTTGCGCCTGATGACACCAGATCACGTTTATATTTAGGAGACATTTACTCAGGTGGTATTCATCCAGGCATTATTGATAGGGATGAAAAGAAAGGTTTTCAGTTTTTTTATGAGGCAGCTTGTAAGCAAAATGATCCCGTAGCTTGTTATAGAGTTGCGTGTTGTTTAGAATCAGGTGTTGGTTGTGAACAGGATGTTGTTCAAAGTACAACATTTTTTCAAAAAGGTGCAGACTTAGGTGATCCATCTTCAATGTGTCAATTGGGTATGATGCACTTTGCTGGTGTCAGTGGTTGTATTCAAGATATTAACAAATCCATTCAATATCATAAAGATGCTTACGGAACCTTGCGAGACAAAGAAACAATGGCATATGACCCTCTGATATCTCTTAGATCTTATCAGGATGCTAGGGGGGCACTTTACACATTAGCTAAAATTTATCAAACAGATAGACATATTTTGTGCTTAGCAGATGGGACAACAAAGAGTATTCGTATGATAAAACAAATGAAGGACGCAGAAGTGTGGTGTCATACTTCAAGGGCGTTGAAATACTATCTAGAAGCTGCCAAGTTAGGACACTCTGAATCACAAGCATCGCTGGGATACTACTACTCTCAAGGTTACTTCCCAACTCAGAACTTTAAGTCCGACAAAGAAGCTCATTCCGGAGTACCTGATGCCCTTGATGCCAGAAAGTCCATTTACTGGTTTAGTAAAGCAGCTAGCGATGGGCATGTTTACGCGTCATTAGGGCTTGCAAAATGGTATGGGTCAGGCGCAGAAGGTGTTTTAAATAAAGACGAACAACAAGCATTCCTTTGGGGGCGTAAAGCAGCGGATGCCGGGGGACTTCCAGAAGCTGAATTTATGATCGGCATGTGTTTTGAAACGGGATTCGGAATACCCAAGAATCCCATAATGGCACGTAATTATTATGAACGAAGCTCCAGTAAAGGTTATCGGAAGGCTAAAGATAAGTTGAGGGTCCTATGATGTATACGATTGTGAAGTTACAATAAATAGAAATTAACCCGTAATTTAAATAGTTAAAAAACGATAAAAAAAACATAATAAATAAATAGAATATAAAAAGTTTAGGTCATAATAACATGTAACATTAGCTAAATCGACAGGAAATTTTATGGGTTTTGCTTGACGAAATCAACACCCTTTTGGATGTTCTTCTTCAAAGTTTCCTTTGCAACGGAGACCATTTCGTCTTCAGCGGAGGACAAGTTACCTAATGGGTGGATTTCCTTGACACCTTCTGGACCTAAAGTGACCTTAGAGGAGAAGAATTCAACGCCTTCGGACTTGAACAATGGAGAGTCAACGAAGGTTGGTTCGACAACGTCGGTTTCACCAGCTAAACCGTTCAAAACGGATGATGCCATTCTAGCACCGGCTTGTGCCATGGACAAGGTAGCGGAACCAGCACCATCCTTGGCTTGGACAACTTCGTCACCACCAAATTGGATTCTGTGGATCAAAGCGTCGTAGGTTTCCTTTGGCAGATCCTTGTGCTTGGTTTGAGAGACCAATGGGACGATGGTGACACCTGAATGACCACCTACAACAGTGACCTTTTCGTTAGCAGGGTTGGTGTTGGCAACTTCAGAAATGAATCTAGAAGCTCTTAGAACATCTAAGGTGGTGACACCAAACAGCTTCTTAGGGTTGTAGACACCTTTGGACTTCAAGACTTCGGCAACAATTGGCACAGTAGAGTTGACAGGATTAGAGATGATCAACAATGCGGCGTTTGGTGCGTTCTCAGCAGCAGCCTTAGCCAAGTCTCTGACGATAGAAGCGTTGGTGTTGAAGAGATCGTCTCTGGTCATACCTGGCTTTCTTGGGACACCTGCTGGGATCAAAACAACATCAGCACCAGTAAGGGCTTTAGCCAAACCATCGTTTTCTGGGCCGTAACCTTCAACCTTGGAGTTGGTTGGAATATGTGACAAGTCGGTGGCAACACCCTTACCAAGTCTCAAGTCGTAAAGAGACAAGTTGGTGACCTTGTGGTTTAGCTTCATGAGAAGAGAAAGTGGTTGACCAATACCACCAGCGGCACCAAGAACGGCAACCTTGTAAGCAGAAGCTGGGGAAGATGAGAACTGTCTAGTAGAGACTCTGGAGAACATTGTATCTAGTGTTTAAAAAGAAATATCTGCTCTTAGTTATCCTAAACAGGCGGCCTTCTAGGCCCTTTTATATCTGCTTCAAAACCGATTCGGCGGCGAGAAAAAAAGTCCGCGGATGAGCATCAAGTAACCGCTTAACGTGTCTATAACTACCGGTGGGGTCTCATTGGGGGCCCGATACCAGCTCCATCTTGTTTCTGATATTCAATTGCATATGAATGCTCTTTTTTTCTGCTTTTCCATTTGCTCTGCAGCTGATTTTGGCATTTGACGAATTTCTGACGTCCAACTTGTCCGAGGGTGGTCACGTCCTATAAGATTAACAGGTCGGAATGGAATTGGCAACGTTTCTGAACAGGACCTTTGGGTCCACGACGGATCTTGCGGGTGTGGACGCTACACTAGTGGATTTGGAGACTAGGCGTCTTTCTGCGAAGTCAAAGGAATATCTACACGCTGATTCAGTGGACAACACGTCTGGACAGTTATACGATGAAGTGAAATCCATTGCCAAGTCTCCAAAAGAGGGCGACATGGACCGTATAGAAGAGCTGATAGTTAAACACGGTGCAATACCCCTATTGACTTTTTGTAGGGAAGTCTTGAAGCAAAAGGCACAGCTTTTAGATCAGAGAAACGTGTATATTGAATTTCAGAAACTCTCCTTAAAGGTTGAAGAGTTTAGAAATGTCAACGTGGCCACTGGTGAGGAAAGGGAACAGACACTCAAGGCACTTTGTGAGCTTAAAAATGATGTAAAAGAATTTGCTTTGGTTCACAACGATTTTAACGATATTCAAGCTCTCAATAAACAGCTCAATGCCTTTGTTGAGACAAGTTTAATGCCAGTTTACAGAAGAGAACTGATATCAAATGTTAATGGATGGGAGCAATCAGATGCTTCTTCAACCAAAAGTGAATATTTTGGGCAACTATTACAATTACAATTACTTACTGTTTCTAAAAAATTGACACCCGGTACTGATACCACCCTCTGGGTCATGGATTGCTTGGTGGAAGACTTCAAAACAAAATTTGTTTTTCATTTTGAAGGAGAAAGCGAAACCAACAGAATTGATAAACCCGAGTTTGCAATGGCCTATTTACTATCATACCTGAGAAAAAATGTAGATTTGGCCAAATCAATTTGGAAAACTCAATTTTGCTCTAACATTACTCTATTTCAAAATCTGATTGTCCCTAGTTTCTCATCTTGGTTCATTACATCTCCGCTAAAAATTTTGAAGAGAAAACTCTTGTTACAGATGCCCGAAACTAAAGTGAATAGTAAACTACTCAGCCATCTTGTTACTGAACTAAAGAAGTTTGATGTGGAATTGACAACAGAATTTAGCTTTGTGCCTTCTGAAACGGAAGAATGGAAGGGCCTCACATTTGACTTGATTCTAAATGATGAGTCAGTTTGGCAAACATGGCTTGCAAATGAAAAAGACTTTGTGAATATCAGATTTGAAGAAATTATTGATGCTGCTGATGCATTTACAATTGAACATGACGTTATTCAAAATGGCAAAACTAAACCAACGAAGTCATCCGTTAATTTGAAAAATCTTATAGAAAGCATTACTGACAATTACTCAAATCTACCAATTGCATTTCAAATGAAATTCTTATCTGAAGTCCAATTGAAGCTATTAAACTTTTATTTCACGACACTGAAGAATGGTTTAAAAGTGTTAATGTCGATAAAATCTACTTCAATTGAAAATGTAAGCACTTTAGAACGAATCTGTAGAATTTACTGTGCAAGTCAACATATGGTTGAAATGATGGTTAAGTGGGGGCATTCTAGAGTATTCATTCAACTTTGGGAAACCATTAATCCAGAGAATGGATTGGAGACTACTTTTTTTGGGTCCGTCATTAATGGTTATCGGCATGAAATTATCGACAAAATTCCAAAATTGTTGACGAAGTATGTTGACATGCAATTAAACCAATCTATTAAAGGATACATTCGAAGTAACAAGAATTGGGTATTAGAAACAGAGAGTTTAACCGCTGACCATTCGATGAATACTATTGTTCAAACACTCGGCACCGACTTGCAATTTCTTGCTACAACTGTCTCGCAACGTACCCTTGTTGAATGGAAATTGTTGATATCCAAGAATATATCTCAGTATTTTGAAAACAATTTTATCTTGTCATATTCGTTTACTAAAATGGGAGCTATGAAGTTAAGAGTGGATATAGACTACATATTTGAAAAATTAGGTTTGGTCAAAGAATACACTACATATGGACGTTTGAGCCAGCTTTTGGACATTTACGAGGGAAAGCCAGCGGGTGAGCTACTTGACACTAACGACATTGAAACATTGCTTTCCCATAGGGTAGACTGAATTGTCTTTGAATGAGCAAGACCTTTATACTGCGCGGTGTTTCAAATTCTTGATTGTTTTCATACCCAAACAATTCTTCTTAAATAACTTGATTTTTAGACATTTGAGAACCCTATATAGAACATTTTGTTCACTTTGAGCTAATTGTTAAAGAGTGAACTTCCATTTGCTACCAATAACATGATTTTAAAAAGTGGGACTAGTGATTTAACTTCCCAATTTGTACCAAAAACGGTGTTACCTCCCACTACTAGTGATCTAACGTTATCAGTTGTTATGAGTACTCCAGGAACACTCAATAATCACTTAGAGAGTCCAGAGTTAGATGTAGACGCGTCTTCCCATGTAAATGATGCAGAAGTTGAAGAAAACACGCCTCCAGTCAAAAGAATGAAGAGCTCAAGAGTAATGGATAAATTACTTGCAGATGCTGCTTGGTACACACAATCTTATGGAAAATCTATTTCAAAAACAAGGTCTAGCGTTCAAAGAGAGAAAAGAGAAAAGGCAAGAGTCGAACAGGAAAAAGAAAGGCTTGCAAAGCAAAGAGAGTTCGATGCGATGAGTGAAGAAGCTCGTGAAAAATTGGCAAAGGAACGTGAAGAAAAGCTAAGGTTATATAAAGAGCAGCAGAAGCTTAAAATGGCTGCAAAAGAAGTCAAAAAAGGGAATAGACCCAGAAACAAATCAATTGGAAAAAAGCATGATAGTAATAAAAAAAAGGACTACTATGATGGCTCCGAAATTGAGAAGCTGATCAAAGCAGCGAAATACTTCACATCACGCGGTGGTAAAATGCGTAAGAAAAGACAGAGTAGGCCACCAGAAAGATTTGAGCCGTCCGATTACATTGATAGCAGATTTCAGTCACAAAAACAAAATAAAATATCCCTAACGCATATGTCAACGGCTGCAAAAGCTGTTGATAACACCAAACACAACAAAACCTCTGGTGAAAATGATGATACTGAGCTAAGGAAGAATGGTAAGAAATGTAAAAATATGAGAAATTCAAAAAAGGCTAAAGAAGAGGTTGAAATAAACTGGTTTACAACAATTGCGGAAGATAATGCAATTAACTTGGCAGATGGATGGAATTTTATGGATGACTTTGTATATAATGATGATATTCCGTCTGGCGGGGATGTTCTAACGATTCAAGCATGTACGTTGTGCACCAGCGGTAGAGTTGAGCATCATTTTTTTAGAGGTCAAACAGTGTATTTACATTATCCACTGAGTGAATATAGAGAAAATTACAACTTGTCTTTACCAAGGTCAGAAACATTGTTCAATCCATTTGATGAAATAGGTAAAATGATGGAACTTATTGCATTCACGTTTTTTCCGAAGCGAGAACTACAAATGGTCGTAAACCATAACGCTCCAAAGGATTGTATTGTTGGTAGGTACATCAGAGCATTTGAATTATATGATGAGGCTGAATCAATTATTGAAAAGAACATTAAAGCTGCAGCCGAAATCAAGAATCAGGGAAGACCTGTAAGAAAAAGAAACTTATCTGAAAAGGATTTTGACTATGGTTTTGAAAGAAAAGCAAATAAAAGACTATCTATCGAGTGGGAAAGTGATATGGGCTCTAGCACTGTCACGAAAATCAAGAGGAGAGCTAGAAATGTCAAAAAAATCAAAATTGAAGATGAAAGCCTAGCATCATTAACAAACACCAATGCACAATCTTTGCCTACCCCAGTAGAAAAATCCCAAACACCGGAAGCTCAATTCTTTTCAAGTTATGAACGACCATTACCTAATGGGTTGTGGGACAAAAATGTAAAACCAATGAGTTTATTAGACAAAAAGACGTTGAAGCCATTAGGACTAAATGAAATGGATTTAATCAAAGGCATTAAAGATTGCATTGATGAGTTCAACACCTTGGTAGATAAATTGAGAAATGAAGGAACTACTTTTAACGTAATGAGATCGAGACAATCTATACCTGTCACGATCATTTATGAAGTTCTGAACCAATGTTATTCACGCGCAATTTTGCCAGAGTGTCGTAAGTTGAAGGGCTACAAAGCCTTTTCAAGTACTACTTACGGCGAACTAATGCCAACATTTTTGTCAAAAGTATATGCACAAGTAGGACTCAACAGGCATAAAAAGTTTATGGATCTAGGTTCTGGAGTAGGCAACTGTACGATTCAAGCAGCCCTTGAATTTGGAGCAACTAGCTATGGTGTTGAAATTATGAAAAATGCTTCTGAACTGGCAGAGCACCAAAAGCGAGAATTTGAAAGGCGATGTGATATTTGGGGTTTCAAACCAGGCAAAGTGAAATTATTTGGTAATCAATCTTTTGTTGAAAACCCTGTTGTTAAAGAAGTTGTTGACCAATGTGAAGTACTTCTTATCAATAATTATCTTTTTGACTATGAATTAAATAAAAAAGTGGTAGATCTTTTACAGGATATCAAAGTTGGGACTAAAATAATCAGCTTGAAACCGATTGTGCCTCCAGGTTATACTACTTCATGGACCACGTGTGGATCAATTTTGGACAGAATGAAAACCACTAAGCATATATATGGAGAAAATAGTGTTTCCTGGACTTTCAATGGAGGATATTATTATATCACTGAAGTTATGAACGAGATCACGGACGAAAATTTCTTGGTAGTTCGTCGTCGAAATGTGAAAGCCAACACTGGTAGTAATTCCAGTGTTAATTTGAATGCATTCACTAACAATGTATAACAATTCTTGTAGTAATACTAATACTTAGCATACTTTTATCATCTAAAACATCTTTTGTAAAGAAAAAAAAATATGAGGACATGTAATCTCAATATCCTTATCAACATCATCACCGAAGAAAATTTGATAGCTTTCACATAATGACAGTTGATACAGTAGAGACAGCGACACATGATAATGACTCTTACATGAGCCACCACTCTAAATATCTTAGGACACCGGTAACGGCAGCGCATTGGCAGCTTAAAAATACATTAATTAAATCTGCAAGTACGGGTAGTGGTGATAACACCAAGCTTTATTATACCCAAAAGAACCACATAAAAAGCATTGATCTAAACAGCTTAAACGGTTATCGATATATATATGATGATGAGGATAGCATATCAGAGACTGCGGTAAAAGTCGATATTTCACCATCGTCTTTTGATGAATGTGGCGGAGTTTTAGCAATTGGAGGGCATTGTATTGACACACACACAAGGTCAGTTAAAAAACCCATGGGTTATTTTGCGGTTTATTTTGAATCTACTGGTCTTTTAGAAAGAAAAGATACCGGACAAATGATAAATAACTGCGTTACAATTGAGCAAGCACCAGGCTCCAATAATAATTTCAAGATATTCATTTGTAATAATGACCGAAAATTGTATCAATATGATTTACGTGGATCAAATCTCGTTGAAAATCAACCGTTGGTGTTTGATTTC
This sequence comes from Saturnispora serradocipensis, assembly GCA_030570415.1. Taxonomy (NCBI): domain Eukaryota; kingdom Fungi; phylum Ascomycota; class Pichiomycetes; order Pichiales; family Pichiaceae; genus Saturnispora; species Saturnispora serradocipensis. The sequence continues at coordinate 160,972 of JAJLVS010000007.1, read as the reverse complement.
TCTTTGAATAACTGTAAGATTTCACCTGATTTTAGAACAATTGTTACTGTGGGAGATTGCTCTGACATTTTCCTGGTTCATCCTGAAGAAGCATGTCGAAAACCTGACAAGATCAGTACATTGTCGGACTCTGGTTTTTCAACTGTGTTCATGAAAGATGGGATTCAGTTTGCTACCTGCTTCCAATCAGGAGAAACGTATCTTTATGATGTAAGAAATCTAGATTCTCCTTTACATATAATTCATAGCACTAGGAAGCAAACACAAGGCTCATTTCGAAATATAAGAAGTGCAGGACCATTGGAAGACCTTCTTTTTGTTAGTGAGCAAGAAGGTAGAATACATATTGTTGATACAAGGGATTTTGAAAAGCACATGGTGATGTTGATGCCAGTGTCCTTGAAAACACATCCTGCAAATGACTATCCTGATATTTTTTATTATAATCAGCCAATTATTAAGCCATACAGAGTTGTCATGGATGAAATCAAGAATTTTGGTGGTGAAGTTGAAAAGTCAGTGAATTCATATCGGGGCATCGCATATCCATACTTGAACAGTAATACTACCTTTAATAGAAGCACAGTGCATTCGATGGCAGGCTTATCTCTTATGAACCTGAGAGATAATGCTTCGCAACATTTCAGCAATAGCTGGTTGGACAGAACTGATGGCTTGGACATTTCAAGTCCAAGAGTTGTTACCCACGCACCCTCTCTTAATATGATAAACCTTGATGACAACTATAATGACGACAGTGATGATTATACAGGGATCAACAGACCATTATCTATCATAAATAATGTCGTTAGTGATCAGAATATTAACACTAATGCTTCAGGTTCAATAAACCAAATTGCAGATGAGCAGTTCAAACCCGGTACTTGGGTTAGACTCGAAACTGGCAAAGAATACCCATACGAGGCAGTGACAACATCAACTCTATTTCAATACAATAGGGATAATTGTCCGGTACGCTTTGCAAGTAATGATACCTCAAAACACATTGATTACATAATGGATCTCAGACGAAGGAACTACAATATTAGGCTGGGATGGGACTTGAGAACTCCGTTAAATGATCCTTTTTTCTATGTTGACTCCACTTTGGACATTCTTGGAATGGAAACTTTCACGTTTAATGGCGAAAGTGTATTAGCATTTGCTTCTCCCGAAGGAATTAACATTTGGCCGATTAACAAATGGAAACGAAAATGTTATCCTGTTTACGAATTATGTTAAGATCTAAGACAGTTTTTTGAAACGTTTACCTTATAACACTTTGTATAAAGAATGCTTGTATATAGGCATTTATACACTTAAAAACCAGGATGTGCTAAGATGGTGGGCTAATGGTGTTAATGTACAAATTGTGTATGTGTATATATATATTTTGTAATCACCTGTAAAATTGTGGTCTGTTAACATTCAAACCATATTCGTCGAGAGCGCTACTGAGATCTTCCATTGTCAACGATACCTTTTCCTTACTTTGATTTCCTAGAGAAATATTTGCAGCTGGATCCTGGTCACCGTCATCACCAACATTAGCATCACCTTTGGCGTTCGCTACGGTGGCCATCAAAAGTGCTCTTGATCTTGTTTGTGGATTATTTGAGTTGTAAATGGCGGTGTTAGACCTTATTCTCGAGTATTCATATGCGTCTGTAGCTATATCAGATATGAATTTCTGTGTCGCCAAAGCTAATAGTCTTTTTATTTTGTTGTTTGTGGTGGTGAGACCATTTTTAGCAAGATAATAATCAGTAACAGCGTCAGGAATAATTGGCGTAAAGTCCTGATCATCTAATAGTTCTAATAACTCTTCCAGTGTTTTGTCAGCTCTTGTGAGATCAGGTTGCTGAAGCAAATTCATGTCATTATTATCGCCATCTTCCTCGTCATCGTCATCTTCTTCTCCCTCCATATTTTCATCTTCTTTCACTCCTGTCGCCTTACTTACATCACCAGTCGATCTATGCAATGCATTGATTTCATTATTCACATCCTCGTCACCGATGCTCTCGTTAATATCTTCATCTACATCCATTTCATCATTGTTTACTTTCGTTTTGTCCTGAGCATCATTAAGACCTCCAGTAGTTCCTGAAACAGCGCCAACGCTGTTCTCGTCTTCTTTATTAGTTAAGCTGTCGATGTCATTGGCATTAAACACGCTTCCCATTACTATATCTAGGCCTAGCTGCCGTTATACCACATCTTTCTTCAATCGCCACAATCAAAAATTTTTAGCGCTGATATTGAAGTTTGGCTCCACAGAGCCAGCTTAGTAATAGTAAGAGAAAGTTGCCAAATTAGCTGCTTGACGTTCTTTTTGTGATGCTTAGAAATATGAAGTCACATTATCAATATATAGTCATTGGCGGTGGTTCTGGTGGTGTTGCATCTGCCAGACGTGCTGCCAAGTACGGAAAATCCACACTCTTGATTGAATCCAAAGCAATGGGTGGTACATGTGTGAACGTAGGTTGTGTCCCAAAGAAGGTTATGTGGTATGCTAGTGACATGGCCTCCAAACTCAAGCTAGCGCATGACTACGGTTTTAAAAACACTAAGGACATCGATCTTAGCTTTGACTGGTCCACTTTCAAGGCTAAGAGAGACGCCTATGTTCATAGATTGAACGGCATTTATGAAAGAAACATGACAAAGGAAGGTGTAGACTATTTATATGGATTTGCAAGATTCAACGAAAAGGGTGAAGTCGAAGTTGTTTCCAATGAAGACGGCTCCATTAAGACGTTCACTGCAAGTAACATTTTGATTGCCACTGGGGGTACCCCCGTGCATCCAAAGAACATCGAAGGTTATGAATTGGGTATTGACTCCGACGGTTTCTTTAGATTGGAATCTCAACCAAAGAAGGTCGCTATCGTCGGTGCTGGTTATATCGGTGTTGAATTAGCCGGTGTCTTTAACGGTTTGGGTTCCGAAACTCACATAATCATCAGAAAGGACAAGCTGCTTACCAAGTTTGATTCCATGATCAAGGAAGTTGTTACTGAAACATACGAGAAGGAGGGTATCACGATTCACAAGAATTCCAATGTTGATAAAATTGAGAAATTGGAATCTGGCGAAAAGAAGGTGACACTGGACACAGGTGAAGAACTTATTGTTGACGAGCTTGTTTGGACACTAGGTAGAAAATCTCTTCTTGGAATTGGTACGGAAAAGATTGGTTTGAACCTGAACGACAAAGGACAAGTTATTGTTGATGAGTACCAACGCACCAACGTTGAAAATGTCTATTCTCTTGGTGATGTGGTTGGTAACCTTGAATTGACTCCTGTTGCCATTGCCACTGGTCGTAAGTTATCCAACAGATTGTTCGGTCCTGAAATTTACAAAAACCAAAAGCAAGATTTTGAAAATGTGCCAACTGCAGTTTTCTCTCACCCTGAAGCTGGTACTGTTGGCCTCACAGAGGAAGAAGCCATTGCCAAGTACGGTGAAGATGACATTAAAATTTACAAATCTAAGTTCAACCCAATGTACTATGCAATGAGCGAACATAAAGTTCCTACAGCTTACAAATTGGTTTGTTTGAAGTCACAAGACGAAAAGATTATTGGTCTGCATATTATTGGTGACAGCTCAGCAGAAATTCTTCAAGGTTTCGGTGTTGCTGTTAAGATGGGTGCAACTAAGGCCGATTTCGATAGTTGTGTCGCCATTCACCCAACTTCTGCTGAAGAATTGGTCACTATGGTTTAGTTGTTGTCTAAAATGTAGTAATTTATAATACATTAAAAATGAATTATTTAGAAAGTGAAAAAGTCTAGGTCTTAGCAGTCGTTAAATAGAATCGTAGTAGTGGTGCAGCTGCTGGTTAGCAGACTCAAAGAGAGATAAGTCATTTATTCATGACCATTTTCACAGGTTCTCCCTCGTTAACATATAATCCATGTTCTTGTATGTATCTGATGACACTATTAGGTAAAAGGTACTGGACGCTCATATTTCTTCTTATGAATAACCTCACCTTTGTAGAGCTAATATCGTTGTATATTAACTGTTTTATAACTAGAATGTTTTTTCTGTGTTCGTACATGACATCATGACTCAATAAGAAGGAGCGCACGTCACTGCCGGTTCTTTCAACGATGAGACAACCGTAATTGCCTAGAATGTGATGCAGGTCTTGATCGGCCCAGACATTCGGTTCACCCATGGACTCGATCAAATCTCCACCAGCTAGAAGCATTACTTTAATGCCCATCTTTTCAGTACCCTTTTTGTTCCATATACCACCTCTTTTAATATTGAGCTCCTCATTAAAGTGATCCAGCACCAATGCTGTTCTCTGATACTTTGGCTGAAGCGACTCCCATGCGTCTACCATGAGCCACGAAGATGTTCTTTCGCACGCCAACTCGCACATTCTGACTCTGTGCTGAGCTGCGGCTAGCCCTTGTTTTTGGTAATTGTCACTGACAGGTGAAAAGTAACCTCCAACAATTTCAAAACGGGTGTGTTCTCTCACAGCGTCCAATGCCATTTCAAACATTCTCAAATGAAGATAAGTGATCGGCGAAAAGGAACCACATGCAACAATCACAAGTGGATACTTGTGCTCACTTGTCATGCGATCCTTTAATCTGTGTACTGGGAACGCATAGTTCTCCAAATTCTTAGACTGACGCTGAATACCGTGAGGCACTTCTTCTAAGTCCGCTATCTGATATGAATGCACCTTGGGACCCTTCTCACTTAGAAAAGAGTGTGTCCGAGGCATTTCTGGAATCTCACTTGCAGCGGTCGATGGATGTCCGATATCTGCCTCAGCAGCACCGTTCTTCAACTGGTCGTCTTCGTCGCTGGAACTGAATGGATCAAGTTCTGTGTGCATCTTCTTAATTTTGCTCTTTATGGAGCTTTTGTTTTGACTTTCTCTGCTGGCTGAATTGGCTTCTGGATTTAGTGGTTGGTCAAGCGGGTGTTGATAATCCTCTAAAACAGGCGGTTGAATTGGTTGTCTGTTAGGAATCAATGTTGAAGGAAGCACCGGGTCGAATTGAGGATTGCTAGATGGTGGCTGGAAGTTAGGATCATGGGTAGGGTCCATCTTTTTAGTGTTATCTTACTAATGGTTTATTAAAGAAACAGAGCAAAAAAGGGTACTGAATTGAATTTTATCAACATTTTTTCGCTGTGCTAAATTTTTCCACAATTTCACACTTTTGACCATTTCACCAGCCACGCAAGATGTGGCGCACCGTTCACTATCTCATCAATCTCTAACCCACTCTCCACAAGCTGTGTCAGCTGTGCCTTGTTTGCAACTCGATGAAGAAGCCCCAGTGATAACAAATGTTCCCAAGCAGAGCGCAAAGCAATCTTGCTACGTCCATAATGATCAGATTTTAGTGATACTCCTACAGTCTCTAGTTTAGATTGGATCTCCCTATGTTCCAGTGTCACCATGTCTTGATACTCTTCGGTGACTAGATCAAAATTTACTGCGCTAACCGTACTCTTCATCTTAACCCTACAGCAGCAGACAAGAAACTTCATCTCAATATCCGACAACGCCGATAGAAGGCCTAAATGGTTGTTCTTGTAATCGTTCATCGAATCATAAATTACAGAACTGTCAATACTATAGCCCCGCAGCTGCAATATGTGTGGTAAAAGTTCGTTTTTGAGCCCATTGAGATCCTTAACGGAGTAGTAATTCCTTATAATAGCCTTACGAATGTCGCATCCTTTGTTGTCAAAAATCGTACTTCGAATAAACGAATTGTAGCCCCTGATATTTTCATCAACTTCATCTGCAAGCTTAAGCATATGGTAAACACATTCGCAAAATGATTCTAGTGTCTTGACCTTGTTCATTTGGATAATCCGTTGTGAAAATCGACTTTTGACTCTCTTCTCCAGTTGTTCCCTAACAGTGGTCTTTGTTGTTATACCAATTACGCTAATAGCTGTACCCTTGTCGCCAACACCATCTCCACCTGTTTTGGAGGACGAAGACTGCGCAAGGTCAAATAAATTGTACAATAATGTTTGTTTGGAATGCTGTGCGTAAACGTCGATGTCTTCAATCACAAAAACAATAGGCATCAATTGCGTTCTCTGTTTGACTGGAAATCCATTGACACCAATCACATCTTCACTGAGTTCTTGCGCCTCGTTCAACTTGGTTTTATCTAATATATTTATGATAACGTTCATTGTTGCTGTAACCGACGACTGTTCAAACGTTGCCAGTAATTTTGAGCGCTTTTTATCTTGATTGTACATTGCCAAATAGAAATCCAACTGTTTGGCTATCTCCTTTATGGCTGTTTTGTCATCGTTGTGAAACGATCCATTAAGCCTAATTGTGAAAAAATCGTACTTTTGCTGTTCCAGCTCATACAAACATTTGTTCACCACAGTCGTTTTGGCAGTACCTCGTGGTCCTATTATTATGCATGATTTTCCTTCCCTGTATTTGAATGTGTTCTCTAGCATACTGTAAACTTGCGTGTATTCGTTTTCTAGTCCATAGAGTGAAAAATCTGATGAGAACTGGAACATATTTCTGCAATTAAGCTTTTGTAGCACTCTCTCCAGTACCACATCGCAGATTCTCTCCGCCATCTTATCTACGACAACTTAAACACGTATTTCCTTATGAAATATAATACAAATTTATTTAAAAATACAAATCTAAGAGATATTAACAAAAAAAAAGAAAAATACGATCAGGTGAAATATCAAGCAATTTGTTTAGTGCTGAATACATTTAACTTTCAAAGATCTGCATTGACCACATGTTGGGTGCTTTTTATCACATTCGCGTTTGTTTCTCTGACACCTCAAGCAAGTAGCTCTTTTATTGAAGGGCAACTTTCCACTATTATCGGAAATATTTGAGTTACCTGAATCGTCTGAATCGTCTGAATCGTCTGATAACACTATTACCGTATCGTTATTTCTTTTTGCTTTCTTTACCCGCTTAACTTTGTTTAACAAAGGTTTGCGTTCGGAAGTTGTCCGTGTTTTCCTTGAGCAACCCTCCCAGGGAGTTTTTGTTGCTTGTTCAGCTGTTGGGTTAATTGTAAATTGTTCTTTTTTGTTAGCAATTTTAATTTCTTGTTTTGCTGACACATTTTCTTCTTTCAAAACTAATTCTTGCATTGCATCCACATGCTCTTCAATATTTTTCTGTGTATCAGTAGCTTTTGATTCTTCTTCGCATACATTCTCATGATCCGAAGTGTCACTTTCGAGCACTATGACTTTATTTTGGTCAATTGCAAGTAATGTGCATCTTTGGGTGCTTGATTTATACATGTCATCCTGTCTGAATTTCAAAACCGCTTTTGTAATTCTATCCTCAAGTACAGATAATTTTTCAATACGATCGTAAAGTTCTGCTTTTTGATTTCTGATACCTTTAAGCTCTTTTTTTAATGCCTTCAAATCCTCTGCAGCTGGGTTCTTAAGCTTTCTTTGTATTCTTTTGTCACTTTTCGGTGACTCCAATTTCTGCTCAAGCTTTGACTCAGCTTCTAAGGCAGATTTTTTTTTATTCTTCGATAAATGCTTATCGTCCGCAGAATAATCTTTTTTTTTGGTACATGATTCTGATACTTTCTTGTCAAACAACGCTTTAGAATCCTGGTGGGCAAGTGACTTTCTGAACAAGTCAATTTCCTGCTTTCGTTTCATGTTGAATTCTAATCTACTCTTCTCGAGTGAATATATTCTTTTCTTCTCTAGATCGGTAGTATATTGGTGTGCATGAACCTCTTTTACTCGCTTCTCTAGTATTTCCTTCTCCAATAATTTTTTTAATTTTGCATCAACCGCTTGTTTGGAACTATTGTTGCTTGAAGATGGTTTTATAACTTGATTATTCGTTCGCTGTAACTTCATCTTCAGGAATCTGTTTTTGTGCTTATCTTCTTCTTCAAAAACACTCTTACCACCATTTAATTGATTTATATCTAGAGTAATTGGCTCAGTGATAAACTCTTTAGTTTTAGAATGTGTACTTTCAAACGACACTTTTCTTATTTGGGGAACGTGAATGGACTGATTCAATGGTTTCAAGTACGTTTCTACACGGTTGTGCCGTTTTTGATTGCAAATGAAAGCATCATCATCACTATCATTGTCGGATAATTGGAGGTTTTGTGTGCGTCTTAGCTTAGTCTTTCGTTCAGGTGACATCTTTAGGGGCGATGAGAACAGATTGTTTTGATTGTCCTTTAATTTAGATTGTGTAATGTTCATTCGTGAACTATCATCATCCATTCGGTGTTGAGTGAATTGACCGTCTTCAGCTTTATTTTGACTGTAAAGCATAGAAATGTTTTGAGAAAGGCTAACCTCATTATCACTGCTGCTGCTTTCTGCCTGTGCTTCAGAAACAAAAAGCGGTTCAGTAGAGGCCCATTTGACTTGCTTCCGTCGGCCTGATTGGATCGCTCGTTCAGCTGCTGATTGGCTTCTATTGTTGACCTCAATCTCTCTTACAGGACGAAACTCGTTATCTATGGCTTTATTTGAATCTAAAGATCCACTAATGCCGTCGCTATCTGATTTTATATCGTTGGCATTTTTCAGTGTAGCCTTTAGCAACTCCTTTGATAGTGTTTTAGCAAACATTGACTACTCAAAAAAAATGAGGAGTTGGAAGAGCTGAAACTGAAAGATCGATACTTTTTCTAACGACATTTCAGAATCATGGCAATTTATATAAATCAACAGCGATTGGACTAAATAAGATCAGTTGTCATTAAATATCCATTCCATCACATACTGTCCCTTTACTAAGCCAATGAACACTCTTTTTTTGTTTACAAAACTTCAATTCCATTTATTTTTGAACTAAATGTCTCAATCTATCTGCTTTTTGAAAAGAAATACCTTAAACAGCATAGCGACAGCACTTTCCTATAGTTACACTTGTGTAAATCTTAACCATCTTAGTTTTTTATTGTACTGACAACTAAACTAAGCTGCCTTTTTTACGAAGATAGGTAATGAGCTCCTTTTCAGCATTTCCTCACCCTTGGTATCATTAATAATCATCAATACAAATTGATAATGAGTGGACCATTACCATCATCCGTTCATGACTTACTCTCGACGTCAAAGTTCCTTCACCTTGCCACATGTTCTGACAATGTGCCACATGTGAGTTTGATGAATTACACTTTTATTGAGACCGATCCAAACTCTGAATGTCAATTTACTAGAAACAATAACCATCTGATTCTTATTTCAACACCAATTGACACCACGAAATTCAGAAACCTGGAGTCTAATCCGAAGTGTTCGCTTTTAGTTCATGACTGGGTCAGCTCGCCACCAAATTCCGATAATAGTGTTTTAAAGCTGCTTCAAAATATCAATCAAAGTGAAATTGGTGAATTGAGTGCCACTTTAGAGGCGAACGTTGTGAAGGTTTTGAAGGATCAAAGCACTGATGAATATAAGTTCTTCAAAAACTTGCTTTTATCTGATACACCTAAAGCAAAGGCCTTTGTTGAGGCAGATGACGTCGCATTGATTTTGTTGAAAGTTGTGGAATCCAAGGTGTCAGACTCCAATAACAAAGTTGAAAGCTACAAATAATTCAGTTTACTCAGAAATCATTATATTTACTGATGTCTTATTTGCTCTTGTGCATTTTACTTTCTAGTATTAACATACATAAATTTAATTACCTTCAGATCCAAAATCGTTAGTGAATTCGACAAACTTATCAAGATCGTGCTGGTTGACTGTTGGCTTGTTTGTTTTCACTGCTTTTAGGAAATCCTTTAAAACTAATTCCGGCTCTAATAGTTGATTTCCCTCAAGGGACATCCAATCCATTTCAGCAGCACCAGCTTCGCCTGGCGAGCAAGGCTGATATTGTTCAATGGATTCACCGTTCTCATCAATGCCATTGACCTTCCTGAAATGTGTAGCACTTTGAATTTTTCTAACAGGCTGCATCAGCGCATCCTTTACGACGACAGCAACATCGTGGCCTGAATAGCCTTCCGTAATGTTGGCCAATGTGTGATAATCCTCAGATGTCAAGGAACATGGAGTATCACCAATGTTCAATTTGAACATTTCCAATCTAGCTTCAGGATCCGGTAATGCAATGTAGATTCTTCTTTCAAATCTTCTTCTAATTGCAGAGTCTAATTGCCAAGGAATATTAGTAGCACCTAAAACAAGAACACCATCCGCATCGTTACCAACACCATTCATTTGAACTAATAATTCAGTTTTGATTCTCCTACTTGCTTCACTTTCTCCTTCACCTCTTGGACCACAAAGTGCATCAACTTCATCAATGAAGATGATGGACGGCTTTTGTTCTCTAGCCATTGTAAATAATTGTTTGACTAATCTTTCTGATTCACCCATCCATTTGCTAACTAAATCAGATGAAGAAACGGAGAAAAATGTGGAATTGGCTTCGGTGGCAACTGCCTTCGCCAAATATGACTTACCAGTACCTGGTGGCCCATAAAGAAGAATACCAGAAACTGGCTTTCTCTTTCCCGTGAATAATTGTGGGAACTTTACAGGTAATATCACAGCTTCTTTTAATGCCTCTTTAGCTGACTCTAGCCCTGCAATATCAGACCATTGCACGTTGGGCTTTTCACTCAAGATAGAATTAGCCAATTGACCTCTCAACTTACCTGTTTCATTATCGTCTTCCTTGCTGCTGGAGTTTGGGTCCGCTTTCTTTGCTTTGGTATTACCTGCGCTTGAATTAGACTCCCCATTCTGTGATTCCTGATCCCTCTTGTCCAAGTACTCTTTTAATTGTTCAGCTCTTGAAAGATATTCTGTGAATTTAGCTCTGATTGTTTCTTTTGCATGTGGATTACGTTCGTACTTCAACGCTAGCATGAGATAGTCAAGACCGTTGTAGTAAAGTTTGTACGCCTCATCGTACTTCGATGCAGAATCAGCCTCAATGGCCTTCTTCACAAGATCAACACCCTTGTCTAGAAAGTCGGATGTTGATGTCATAAATGTAGTTTCCAAAAAGAGATGATGATGAAGTTGATGATAAAGCGAACAAGAGAGAAAGATTTTGATATTTGATAACAAGATAATAACTGACGGTGTAAACAAAGGTTTATCAAGTGCACTATTCATAAATGGTTGTTCGTTAGGGTACATACCTTCGTCGTTGAATTACAATTTACAAATGTAGGAAACTGCTAAGCAAGATTGCTGTTTCCTGCGAAAATGCTATGAATTTGCCGTTTTATAAGCATGGTATGATTCTATATAAGCAAGTCAGGATAATAAGCTACACTAGTACTTGATTAAAGCTTCTGAGTCTCATAGCTATAACACTTTTTGAGTTCAACGAAGAAGAAAAGGTTACGCAGCCCGGCGTTTGTATAACAAAAAAAATCATCAACAAAGTCAACACTCTTACTCTTCAAGACAAGAAAGTAGATGTCGTATCAGAGAGCTTCTGGAGCACCACCAACGGCCGCCATGCCTTCTAGAGCCCGTCTTGATGAGATCCTTGAGGCAGTGAAGGCTGAGTTCGATAATCTGACAAGGGAAACCACCCGCTATAAGGACGATCACCACGAATATGAAGTCAAGTTGAACCAGCAGCACCAGGAGTTGGCAAACATCACCAATACCGTCTACGAATTAGAACAGGCTCACAGACAAATGAAGGAGTCGTACGAAAGAGAAATCATGAAACTCAAGCAGGAATTGGAAGCAAGAGAAAGACTGCTAGACCACCACTCACTACAACATCAACAAGTGCAACAACAACAGTTCCACGCACAACAACACCAGCAGCAAGTGCAGCAACAGCAGATGCAGCAAGCAGTGCAACAACAGGCACAACAACAAGCGCAACAACAGGCACAACAACAGCAAGCGCAACAACAGGCGCAACAACAGGCACAGCAACAAGCACAGCAACAAGCTCAACAACAGTCGCAACAACAGCAAAGACAAAAGTTGCCAGTAACCGAAGGCATGGACATCAAACCCTTCACCAATGGTAGTGGTAACAAGAAAAATGAGATCTTAAACAACGATCCTAAAAGCTCCCCTTTGGCAGCCAATGGGCAAGCATTAGCACCTGTGGGCACTCCGGCTATTACTAACACTCAGCCAGCAGTTGTAGCCAACAATATTGGGGCCGCTTCGGTTGCAGTAGCACCTGCCAATGGTACAAGTGACACTTCACCACCTGCTTCAAATGCTGTCATGAAACTTGAGGACTCCGCCGCCAAAAGAGCTGAACATAACAAACCAATTCCAGCATTCTTAAAGGATTTTGATTCTTATTCTAATTTACCTTACAAAAAACAGCACAATGATTATTACTTAGTTTATAATCCAAAGATTCCTCAAAAAGTGGACATTTCTTTAGTTCACTCTTTTGATCACACATCAGTGGTTTGCTGTGTCAGATTTTCTAAGGATGGTAAGTTTTTAGCAACAGGTTGTAACAAATTGACACAGGTTTTCAGCGTTGAAACGGGTGATTTGGTTGCCAGATTGAACGATGAGGCTTCGGTCTCCTCCAATGGTGGATATGATACAGATACTGGAGACCTTTACATCAGATCTGTTTGTTTCTCTTCTGATGGTAAATACTTGGCAACAGGTGCCGAAGACAAGATTATTAGAATTTGGGATTTAGCCACAAGAACCATTGTCAAGTACCTTAAGGGTCATGAACAAGACATCTATTCTTTAGATTTCTTCCCAGACGGATCCAAGCTAGTTTCTGGTTCCGGAGATCGCACCGTTAGAATTTGGGATGTTTTTACAGGTCAGTGTTCGTTGACTTTAAGTATAGAAGATGGTGTTACCACTGTTGCAGTCTCTCCTGATGGTACATTGATTGCCGCGGGTTCATTGGATAGAACTGTGAGAGTTTGGGATGCAAATAAAGGTTATTTAGTTGAGAGATTGGATTCTTCCAATGAATCAGGTAACGGACACATGGATTCTGTTTATTCTGTTGCCTTTACAAATCAAGGTCGTGAAATCGCAAGTGGTTCTTTAGATAGAACTGTTAAGCTATGGTCACTTAAAGACTTGGATAAGCAGCCAAGTACTTCTTCTTCTTCGTCAAACTGTGAAGTCACTTACGTTGGTCACAAGGATTTCGTTCTTTCGGTTTGTTGTACTCCAAACGATGAGTTTATTCTTTCTGGTTCTAAGGACCGTGGTGTGATTATATGGGACAAGCAAACTGGTGAGCCTTATATTATGTTACAGGGACACCGTAACTCTGTTATCAGTGTTTCAGTATCTCCAGTTTTGACAACAGAGGGCTTCCAAGGTGGTTATTTTGCTACTGGCTCGGGAGACTGTAAAGCCCGTATTTGGAAGTGGGAAAAGGTTGCTAGCAGCTAAATTGTATGTATCTATGTGTGTATTATGTTGAAGCTTATTTGACAGAGTTTTATTAGCAAAATTACCAAAATTTGAACGTTAACACTGCATTCCTATCATTGGTGTTTGTATACGAACTCAACGAGGAAAAAAAATGAAGATGAGCCGTTACTCTCTTTTTGCACCATTTCTTCATCATCCATTGAAATTGAACATGGCTGCCATTCACCACGCTTCCGCCACTGCACCTGTGAATATTGCTACGTTGAAGTATTGGGGTAAGAGAGATAAGGATCTCAACTTGCCAACAAACTCGTCTATCTCTGTCACCTTGTCACAAGATGACCTTCGTACATTGACGACTGCCTCATGCTCACCTGATTTCAAGGAGGACACATTATGGATTAACAACGAAGTGCACTCACTTACAACACCAAGATCACAACAAGTTCTTGCTGACTTGCGTGAGCTGAGGTCCCAATTAGAGCAAGAGAAGAACTTAGAAGTCATTTCTAACCATAAACTACATATTGTCTCTGAAAACAACTTCCCAACTGCCGCCGGTTTAGCATCTTCTGCAGCCGGTTTTGCTGCATTGATTTCTGCAATTGCTAAGTTGTATCAATTACCTACAGATCCTAGTGAATTGAGTAAAATTGCAAGAAAGGGGTCTGGTTCTGCTTGTCGTTCCTTGTTTGGCGGCTACGTTGCTTGGGAGATGGGAGAAAGAGAAGACGGTGAAGACTCTAAAGCCGTTGAAGTTGCATCAAAGTCTCACTGGCCAACTATGAAAGCAGCTATCCTTGTTGTGTCTGATATGAAAAAAGACGTTCCATCCACGTCTGGTATGCAATCGACAGTTAAAACTTCTGACTTGTTCCAATGGAGAATTAAGGAAGTTGTCCCAAAGAGATTCGAAGAAATGAAAAAATCTATTCAAGAAAGAGACTTTCCAACATTTGCTGAATTGACCATGAAAGATTCAAACTCATTTCATTCTGTCTGTTTGGACTCTTACCCTCCTATTTTTTATTTAAACGACACCTCTAAAAGACTTATCAAGCTTGTTAATCTATTGAATGAAGCTGCAGGCAAAATTATTGCTGCTTACACCTTTGATGCCGGTCCGAATGCTGTTATTTACTACGAAGAGAAAAATGAGCCACAAGTCTTGGGAGTCATCCATCATTTCTTTGGTGAATTGCATGGATTTTCTAAATACGATCCAAAGGTCTCTAGTATTCCAGAGTCATTTCCTTTGTCCCAATTGGATAAGGATGTTTATTCAAAAGGTGTCACTAGAGTCATTTTGACCTCAGTTGGCGAAGGTCCTCAAGACAGTGACAGAATCTTGGTTAACTTGACAACTGGCCTTCCTGAGTACTGAGGAATTCGTTATAGAGTTGTTAATTAGAAATTGAAATAGAATTGTAGCTTAGTTATAAAATATTATAATATTTTACCACTAGATTAGTGTTACACAGAAGCTATAACTAGCTAGAATATTGTACAGCATTATAAGAAGTCCCCAAACAAATGGTACCCATGGTGTCATCCTAAATTGTGCTGCATTGTAAACAGCAGCTAAAAGGACACCTACAACTGAACCTGCAACAAAGCCTATCATGACTCCCCAAAAAATGAAGCATGAAAAAATCACCACTATAAAAGCCCTTTGAGCATGCTTGTAATGTGTTACCATCATCCAAAACCCCGCAATTGCATGCACGGAAGCAGTAAAAATCATTGACCAAAACAATGTGAATTTCCAGATGTCAGAGGTATGATAAAGAAAGGAGCTATTGAAGGAATCCCTATACGGGCCTAACGGCCAGAATAGTCCTGGAAAATTGGGCGCAACGTATCCCAAAGGTGCATTGACCATATATGCTAATGAGTGAACTTATTTATGGTTCTATAACAGTGATTCGTGTCTATAGAAACATCCACATCAAGACCGTTAAGGTTTAGATGAAATGTAAATTCAAAAAGGATAACGGGTTCCAGCAATATAGCCTCAATTAAAAAAACCGCTTTGTCTTATTATTTAGTGGTTGTCAGCACTGGAAGGCTTTCAGAATAGAAGCTTTTTTTGTTAAAGGAAAATGACATTAACTGGTAGAAAGGAACCTAAGTTGAGGTGGCGAGAAAAAAGCGAACTCAGAATTGTTCAACATATCTTCAACCTAATTAATTAAGTATCAAATATGGCCGAAATCACTGTTGTCATCAAGTCTTCTGGAGATGGAAAGCATTCAGTTGTTGTAGACACTTCTATTACTATCACAGAGCTAAAGAAGCGGGTTGAAGAAGCCACTGGCGTCGAAGCAGACCGTCAAAGGCTTATCTATTCTGGTAAAGTGTTAAAGGACAACGACACCGTTGAAAGCTACAATATCAAAGACGGCAATGCGTTACATTTGGTCAAAGGTCCTGCAAAGACCAGTGCTGGAGCTGGAGCAGCCTCAAGCTCATCAGAGTCAACTGCGAAAGCTACAACAAATGCAACACCATCTAATATCTCTGCAGGCCAACCGACATTCAATCCACTTGCAGGGTTGACGGATGCACGTTATGCTGGCTATAACATCCCAATGCCAAGTTTGGACCAATTGGGCATGAACACAGACGGTATGGCCATGCCATCGGAAGATCAAATGTCACAAATGATGGATTCTCCAATGTTCCAGGAATCAATGAGATCGATGCTAAGTAACCCCCAGATGTTGGACTTCCTTATTGAACAGTCACCACAGTTGAGATCAATGGGTCCTGCCGCAAGGGAGATGCTACAAAGTGATTACGTTCGGAATATGCTCACAAACCCACAGGCAATGAGATCAATGATGGAGTTCCAAAGAGCCATGGGAGGTGGATCAGGTGCTGGGTTTGGTGGAAACGCATTTGGTGAAAGTTCTTTTCCGGCTCCTGGTGATCCAGCAACTGGTGATTCCACTGCTCCTGCTACCAACAATAATGCTGAAACTAATACGAGCGCTAATTCAAATGCCAGTGCAAATCCCTTTGCATCCATGTTTGGTGCTGGGGGTATGTCACATTTTGGAGGGTTTGGAGCTTCTCCATTTGCTTCTGCTGCCGCCGCACAGCCAGTTCAAGATACCAGACCACCTGAAGAAGTTTATGCCACTCAGCTCGGACAATTAAATGATATGGGATTTTTTGATTTCGAACAAAACATTAGGGCTTTAAGAAGATCTGGTGGACGTGTTGAAGGCGCATTGGAAATGCTATTAAATGGTTCTGTATAAATAAAGTAGAGTTTTTCAAATGTTTAGTGTTTAAATTGAACACCCTTGTCGTATAGATCAATTAGAGAGCGCAATGTGTCCATCATCCAAAACCTACATCCTAGAGCGTTGATTCTAAGATTGAGAGACCAGTTGACAACTTCATTGTTTTGAATCATTATAATTCTGTGTATGTAAATCATGGTTATAGCAACTACTATTACACCGCAATCAGATCCATTGATTTGTTGCGGTGTGTCCAACTCTTTATACTCAAATTTCTTCAACATCAAATCACCCAATTGGCAAGTTAATCTTTTCATTTCGGTATCATTGGCACCTTTCATAGAATCGAGTCCAAACGTCATGTTCAGGTACGGAAGGCAAACCAACAGGGACCAATGACTGCCACCTTGTGTATCATCAAAATCGATATTGTCATTCACAGGACAGAATATCACTTGGGCCTTTTGCATCTCAACTGGCATTACATCTTTCAAATCTGCAGGACTATCGTGGTTAGCTAATAGAAATGCAAAAGTTGGTGGTAACAAGCATATGCCTTTGATCTCGGTTAAGAATGATTGCTGTATTAGGGAATAAAATAGTGAAATATTTGAGTCAGACAACCATTCATCATATTGCAAATTGTAGATATCCTCAGCAAATAATGAGTAATCACCAAATTGCAGAAGCTTAGGATTTTGCTTCTTTGCATTGGTAATATTATGGCATGTTGTTTTCAATTCTGTCACCAGATCAGAGCAAACAAGTTTGGCACTTGACTTGACCTTCTTCTCGGTTTTTCGTTCCTTCCTGCTTTTCTTAGCCTTTGATTTCTTTGGTTTGCTGTCCCACATGCAAGTGTCAGTCGTCATTTCAGACTCTATTGAAACTATTTTTCTTTTAGAGATACAAGATTTGATGGTCTCGTCTTCGCAATCTTCCCACTCAAATATGTCAAACCCTATGGTGTCTTCTTCGAGACACGGTTGCAGCTGTCCTTTACCAACTTTTAACGCACCCCATTTGTTTACTATTCCTTCCATTTCTAAATTTATAATGGGTATATTATTATACTAGTGAATGATTTTTTTATATCTGCTATATACATATTGCATTGATTTTTCAAACTTTAACAAAATCATTAATGCTTATATCAGGCCTTTTCAAAACTCCACGCACACAATCCCATGCATCCCTGCTACCACCCCATTCTAGGACTTCACGCCGGAACCTATCGCCAGCCTCTCTCGAGTACGGGTTATTTTCAAATAGCTCTTCCCAAACTTTCGCCGCCAAGGCTCTATCTAATAAATAAGAGTAATATAGTGAACCATATGTAAATAGATGACCAAATTTACCTGGCCAGTTAGAGACATCATCGGCGAAATAGCCTTTTGACTCCAGTTCATGATAAATCTTGACGATATCAAATTTTTCTTCTTTGAATATTAGATCACTGTGTAATATTTGATCTAGCTCAGCCATCTTAACTTGTGAATATGTTTCACTGTCTTTCAAAATTTGCTCGTTCATTAACTGTCTTCTTAGGATTGGTAAGTGTTTTTCTACAGACTCTCCTGTCTCAAAATGCTCTCCGATACGACAGAGCACTCTCTCATCTTGAGCAAAGGTTTCATTGAGAATGGATGGTAATTCAACAAAATCGGTGACACATCTGGTTCCAGAGACATTGTGTAATTTTGTTCTTCCTAGAAGAGAATGCATTGCATGACCCATTTCGTGGAAAAGAGTTGAAATTTGGCTCAACGTTAGAAATGTCCTACCCGTAAATAAATCTGGATGATAATTGCACACAAGGCAAACAGATGGCAATTGATAAATGTCTTCACTAGATGTTTCCACTGTTTCTACTGTCTTTTCTTTCCAAGAAAATGGATCGTTCAATTCATGAGGCGGAATCTGTCTGGAACAAACAACAGTGAAGTGTGCAGGATGAGCGGTCTTTTGAGATCTCTCAAGAAGATCCAAATAAAGGTTTCCTATTTTAGTTCCATTGGAATCTATGGCGTCAACCTTCCTAACATCTTGGTGCCAAACATCACCATCATTGCTTGCTTGAAGCTTAATACCGTAAACAGACTCAAATAGATCCGATAAGCCTTGGATAACAGTGCCTAGTGAAAAATATTTAGTCAAATCTACTTCATTGTGAGACTTTTGGCGACTCAAATAATTAGCTAATAAATATTCCTTATCCCATGGCTTTACATCCTTGGGGTCTTCCGTATTATTCAGTTTGGTCATTTCAGAGGCAACAAGTGGTTCCAGGTTCTTTGTTAAAGCTTCAAGTAAAATTTTGACATTCCTCGAAGAGTGAGCCATTTTATCTTCTAAAGAATACTCAGAATAGTCATTGAACCCCATCAATCTTGCAAGTGCGGCTCTTCCTCTTAACAAACCATTCAAAAGTGACAACTGAGAGTCCGGAACTGAGTGCAGCGAAGACCAGATTGCCTTTCTAATGTTAGCATTGGGCGTACTTTTCATGATTCCATATGGAACATGGCCATATATCGGAATTTTTAATGAGCCATCCCATCCTTTTGATATGTATTGCTTAAAGTTAGCATTGATATCATCATCTTTCCATTGGTCTCTTGGGACAATTATTTGTGTTTCTCTTGGCTGAACTACACCATTATTAAACTCCTGTCCTACCATAGATATATATGAACTCAATTCGACAAACTTGTTCTTGGTTGTTTCGTCCATATCAATACCTGATTTTTTGAAGTCCAAATACAAGAGCTTTCCGACAGATTTCTCTTCGTGTGTAAGCGCATTCCAAACTTCAGGTGTCTTGACAATATTCTCGAGTTTTTTGTAAAGTCCCATTGAGGTATTTAGCACATTCATGTACTCGAACATTTCGTTATGGGCCTCTTCCGCAACGCTGACATATTTGGAGTTCGGATGTGTGACTCTGATAAACTCGCAAAGATCGATGACTCTACAGAGCATGTCACTGAGTCTGTCCAAATCTCGTATGTATTCTCTTGGCTTGCTCTGTGTCAATAGATGCGTAGTGAGAGACTTTGCTAATGTTAAAGTTTCATTTGAAAATTGCTTAAGTCCTTTAGGTGATTTCAAGTATGGGTTGCCGAATAATCCCGTTCCTAAATCCATTTTTGCTTTGACACCGGTGTCAAATGCATTTTTTAAGGATGCTGATAGCCTCCATAGTGAAGGACGCATTTGTTATCACAACCGAAAGCTTTGCAATAACTGGCGACGCTATTGGATATCAGCTCCTAAGATTTTTTTTCTTTGGCATAAATCATTAGATCTTCATTTTCTACACAAAGCTCAGCTCTACTGACAAATCTTATTGACACAACAATCAGAGGTTCGTCGATAGAAAAGCTGCATGCATTTTGTCAAATGATATGTTTTGTGTGATGATGCTCTTGATGTTTTTTGTATCTCAAGTAAAGAAACAAGCACAAAGCTCGTCATTATATTTGCACACACTGTAAAATATGTAGTTCCAAGAAAAGGCTTAAGTAATTAACAGAGGGTCATCTATCCCATTTTATTGCTATGCCGAACGTGGACAATATCATTTCTATCAAAAGTTTGCAACAAGCTGATAATAAACAGCAGATAAGTAAAGCTGAAAAAAGTGAAACGCGTTGCATCTCTGAAGCATTACCTCTTTTTGAGTATATATCATACTACTTATGAGCCACACAGACGAAGCACTGTTGGTAGCAGACGCAGTTTCTGTTGATGTGATCATGCGTCAGCCGCTTCCCTTTATGCCACTGATCCAAGGGTCTGTGGGGCCTGTTGCAGCGTTACAAAAGACAACTTTACCATTGTGGTTGGCCGTTTTGTTGAGACGCCAAGAGAGATGCACAGTTTTAATACCATCGTGGCTATCAAAGGGAATACTACAGCAGTGGGTTAATGATGAGCGCAGCAGATCGTCATCACTAGCTCCGCTGCCATGGCACTGGTACTCGCTGGGCACCGTGTTACTGAATGAAGCCAACTCTGACTTTGCTGAGAGTCCGCTGGATTTATTGGGGTTACTGTCAGAGCTTTACGATATAAGATCTGCTAAAACAAGACGAGGCCTTCTGTCAATGGACTCTCACTATCTCAATTTAACTGGTTTGGGACAGCTAGAGATCGCTAGCTTGAAGCCACTCGTCGCACCTGCTATGAAGAAACTTTCAAATCTTTCATCCACTTAGATTTTTTTCTTCAGCCAATCTTCAAAACCATATGTTCAAGTCGTTGGTGAGACTCGCTGCCGTCGGTAGTGAACAAGGTGCTTCGAAGAACACCCAAAGACTTTCCATTTTTCAAGTCGGGGTTCCACACTCTCCTTATATTCCACCAAGATGGTCAAGACTTTCACCTTTAATGACAAAATCACCAAAGCAATTTACATATGTTCTATGGGCCAAATTAAAGTTGTGGGCAATGAACTGGGCCCAGGTTTACAATTTCAGATCAGATATGAGGTCTGGTTGGAAGGGATACAAACCAAACTTCCTTCTCTGGAAAAATAATGCTATTGAAACCTACGTCTCTGTGAATTCTGCATTTGCTAGTAAAAAGGTGCCAACAATTCAGAATAAAGTTTGCTCCTTTGTGTATGATTCCCTTCTGAAGAGGCAGCAATGCTTACCTAAGGCGACAATTGTTTGGCAATTAGAAAAATTCAACACAAAACCTAAATTAGTATCCTTCAATGCTTTTCCGAATCATGATGGGTCTGTTCTTATGTGTCAGATCATTTACCAGTTCAACACTAAACAAAAGTGGATCATGAAAAAAAGAGGCACAGAGAGTTTTGAAGAAACTGAAAGGGATGTGGTTGAGTACGTGGCTTTCAATGTCAATCCTTATGATAATACCACATGTCTAGCGGGAACTGTTTTTGAAGCTCTTCCAACTCGTTCACTAGAGTCTAAGGTCATTACATCACAAACCGAAACTATTGAATACATGAAAAGAAATGCTGACATCTACAGACCTGAACCATCTAATGATGAAAAGAAGCTGGAAAAATAATTAGAAAATAGTTGTATAAATTAAATATTATAAGCCTGTACATAAACTCATGTTATCATCAGCGTCGTCTTCATTCAACATACCTATATCATCAACTTCATCTTCGCTTGCGTCATTCAAAAGACCAACTCTTTCGAGTCCATCACTTAAAACTACCTCGTCATATGCTGGTGGGTTTTCGTCACTCATTCTTTGCAGAAAATCAAGCGAAGATCTCGTTGGCTGTCTGAGAAGTAATTGATCCAACGTAGGTTCATTGGCGTCGACTCTATCGCTGCTCCCAGCTAAAAGGCTGTTTAAACTATTGTGATCACGTTTCAGCGCTGCGCTCAACAATGATGTTGCAACGTTTCTTCTGGGTGGAATGTTGGAAGAAGAGGTAGAGTTTCCACCCAGATCAAAAGAACTATATGAAGAAAATGCAGATGAATACCCAGGTGGACCCTTATTGTAGTGATCTTTGAGATTGAACCCACCATTTGACATCAACGGAGAACTTGGCTGGAAAATTACCTCGCCGCTTGAAAGTGAATGTGACGAGTCTACAAAAGACAATGGAGTAAATCCACCTGCGACTGATTCATAAGAAGGTAACTCATTATCACCATCCGATAAAGCAGAAGTAAATGCAATTGGTGTGTCAACAATAACCTCGTAGTGGTGCATTTTTGGCACACCATCAACCATCTTCAAATTTTCGTCAGGCTTGGAAATTCTGAATGCCAGTTGCAAACGATGTCTAACTTTGATCTTGGGAGATGTAATATCTGGGAAAAAGGAATACATATCTTTGAGAGAAGGTGATTTGTCCAAAGTTGACGATTGTTGTTGTTGTTGTTGATAGCTATGGTGATGATGGTTATTATTATTATGACCAAACATTGTACCTAAAAATGAGGTACCATCTTGGTGGGAGGAAGGATTTGTTTGTTGATTTGATAGCACAGAAGTTGATATACCAGTTTCATTGGTAGTTACTATGGATGGAATTATAGTATTAGGACTGCCAACCACTGATAATTCGCCAACATCTCTAGTTGAAGCAGCATCTACGTTAGCACCACCACTTCCAAGAGAAGTGATTGAAGTAATACTGCCAACTCTACTTCTCATTGTAGTTATGCTGTTTCTTCGGCTCAGATCGTCAATTGTCGCCATGCCAAACTTTAGCTTGTCACTTTCGTTTATGTTTTGACTTTTGTTTAGCCAATGCCAGACGTTTTCGACGTAATACCTTTCATCATTTGCAAAAAATGTGATTGGAACTTCTAATTTTATGGGATTTGTTATCACAATGTCTTCATTCTTTTCACATGGCTCTTTGTTTGTTGCACCAATAGAGCTGTCCAAAAATCTAGCCATTTTTACCCCAAAATTACTAGTATTTGGTACATCTTTTGAATGCGATTCATTGTTGTAACAAAAAGTCAACAAATTTTCATTTTTGCAGTTCTTGATGGATTGCTCGTACAGCGGTGGAAGCCCTGATTTTTTGGACGATGGCTTTGTGTGGATTTCGTACAATGGCACAGTTCTTTCTTTGACTCTGGAATTTGAATGTTTGGAGACACTATGCGAACCCGTTCCAGTGCTCCCATTTGAGTTTGAATTATTAGAGTTCGGCATACTTGAATTTGAATTAGAAGAAGCCAATTCTGGCGAGTTGACAGGCACTTTTTGAAAGTTTATAGTAGTTGGTGATTGTAAGCTAGTATAAGTTACCTTTTCTACAATGTTGACTTTTATCCTTTTCAAAACAAGACCTTTTGTCAATGGTACCAGTTTAACTTGTAAACCAACCGTATGCTTTTTCATGTGTGCAACACCTAAAGCACCACCTCTTTTCTTTTCGAGGAACTCTTGTTTACGCAAAATCTTGTCAGGAGCTGTCAACATTGTGTACTTTTTGGGGAGGACGATCTCATAGCCAAGTGACTTATTCCAAATTTTGTTAACATAAATTGATTTATTTAATGTACTCGTTGCATCTGACGGTGGCAATCTTACAACCGGTAAAAGATATCTAAAATTAATAATTCTATCTTCCAAAGTCACAATAGAGCCTCTCCTCGATCCATTTAAAGGTGACAACATGGCATTTGATCCAGAAGGAGATCTCAACCTTGCAGGTGGAGGTGATGCAGCCACTGACCTTTGAGAGGAACTGCTATTTCTTCTTATGCCAATTCTTTTGAAAATGGATTTTGAGGCAGTGTTTGCGGGTTGAAAAGATAGCTCCTCTGTAATGTTACCTGAAATTTCACCCCAAGCATTCATCAAGTGACCCGGTGATGTTGACAGAGCAGCACTTTGTGGTATCTTTAAATCCCTCTTAGGCGGTAGTAAAATTTGAATATCCAGCTTGTGAATTGTATACCCATTTGGAATGTGGACTGTTTCAGGTGTTTGCATGGGAAATACCACAGGCAGAAGAAACACATAGGTACCAGCATCTAGCTTTTTTGTTGGTTCATCATAATTTTGAAATAAGTTAGACTCAATTTGAGTGTCATCATCTAAAGATTTAATTCCACCTGGTTCACGAACATAATCTATCGGGTCTAAAGGTATATAAGTTTTTATTTCATGTTGATTCTCATCTTTTCCGTACTGAATGTCAACATCAGTATTTGTAGTTTCATTATCAGGATAATCAAGAACGGAGCTTCTCACAGAATCGTTATCAGTTTCATCATCGCCTAATCTTAATACGGTATCTTCTATATTGTCAGATTTGCTGCTTTTTAATGGTATAAATGCGTTGGGAGTTCGCATGTCTAAATCCCAGTTTAAGTTTTCGGACACTCTA
This sequence comes from Saturnispora serradocipensis, assembly GCA_030570415.1. Lineage (NCBI taxonomy): Eukaryota > Fungi > Ascomycota > Pichiomycetes > Pichiales > Pichiaceae > Saturnispora > Saturnispora serradocipensis. The sequence goes on along the minus strand of JAJLVS010000007.1, from coordinate 136,498 downwards.
AATCTGTCGTTAAAGGGAGTTCTTTTCGATCTCTCACTACCGGTCCAAGCAACTGCAGAATCTGTGTGATAATCAACTTTGATTGTAGGAATTAGTTCTAAAATTCGATCTAGTTTCACAATAATGGCGAAGGTATGGGAAGTGACGTTATGATGTAAACCTTTTCGTTTAGTATCGGTCTGGCTCTGACTAGAGCTTTGGTGATCTTCTTCGTCAGATTGATCCTGGTCTCCCTCTTCGTCTTCACCTTCGATTCCAAAGTTATTTGGGTCCCTTTCAAAATCCACTGGTCTGTTTTTCTTTGCTGGATTAAATGGAAGGTAAAGAATGGGCCCGTTAGCTGATATTGAAAGATGGATGGAATTATGAGAGGGAAATGGTTGAGACGCCGCCAAGGGCACAGTGGTGGGTAGAATTCCCTGTTCTGTGAGGAACTTGGACAACTTGGTCATTTCACACTCAAAACTTGAACAATATCTGGTAATGGAACAATCTTGGGTTCAAAAAATAGCAAATTGGGGGTTTCTTGAACGAGTACTAAAAAGCTTCACTTGTATGGTAGTTTTTTTTTACTTTTCACACTAAAGGAACCTGTAGCTCTGGATATAATAGTTGGTCTTCGACAATTTGTGATTCTTTGTGTAAGAAAGTACAGTACAATAGGATTTTGAGTTAAAATAGTGCTACATAAATTACTTGTGTCAAAACACTTAGGAACAAGTTTTTTACATTTATTGTGTTATTTACAATAGCTTGGTTTGAATATAGTAGTCACTGATAGGTATTGCAGATGCTTTCGTTGAATTTTACAAGCGTATACATATCTATGTCATTTTAACTATAACCAGTAGAATAAGTGTTAGATCAAATAGAGAAAAGCTACAGCGGATGAAAACGACAATGGAGATTGTGGCATGGCCAACTTAGGTTACGTAGCAAGAAAAGAATCGTAATATATAATTCGAAATCTTCATGACATTGGATACAATATCTTGAGATTTCATACTAATGTCAACTATATCAAAAATAAATTCGACTCTCTTTGTGATGTTAATTTTCTGCTATACAATGGCAAAGAAATATTACGCAGTTGCTAAAGGTAACACGGTTGGAGTGTTTGAAACCTGGGGTGAATGTAAATCACATGTTGATGGTGTGTCTGGTGCAAAACATAAGTCTTTTTCATCACCACAGGCAGCTCAAAGTTGGATCAATAGTATCAATTCCAGTGGTTCTGTTAAAGGCACCGTCAGTGGTAGAATTTCTAAAGGCAGAGGCAATAGTGCTGGAAAGTATGGAGGAAGCTATGATGATGTTGGTTCTCGATATAAAGCAAACTCCCATGGCAATAAAAGTGGATCGTACAGTTCCAATATTGCAGCTAAATCCGGATTTGTTCTAACCAACCATAATAATGAAGGATCTCTTTCAAGCAAGAGTTATGGAACATCCGATGTTTCACGAGGTATCAACAAACCAACGATAGCAAAATACTCCATTAGTCAAAGCGCTTACAAAGTGTACACCGATGGTGCATCAAGAAACAATCAAAGTAGAGGCGCCGCTAGAGCTGGAGTAGGTGTCTTTTTTGGCGACAATGATCCCAGAAACATTTCCAAACGTGTTTATGGAGAGCAAACGAACCAAAGAGCTGAACTGCAAGCCATCGAGCATGCACTTGACGTTATCAGTGACGAATCAAAAAGTAACCATGACCTAAAACCATACGAAATACACAGCGATTCAATGTATTCAATCAAGGCTCTGACAGAATGGAGCAACACATGGAAAAAAAATGGATGGAAGAACTCTAAGGGAGAGCCTGTTGCCAACAAGGACGTAATTGAAAAGTGTCTTGACAAACTGGAGAGCATTAACAGTACGTACAACAGCCGGGGATTGGAGCGCATTAAGTTTGAGCACGTTAAGGGACACTCTGGTATAGACGGTAATGAAAAGGCCGATCAACTCGCTGTCAAAGGAGCGGGTTTGTGACTTTAGGCTTCCGAATGATAATGAGCGCACCAATGTTACAGTTCGTGCAGTTCATAAGTACACCATTTAATATGTAAATGTATGTATATATATATATATCTACTATAAAACTCACTTATGAGAAAATAATACTAATAATAATAAATAAAGAAGTTCATGAGAGAATATGTGTAAACAAAGAATTTGATGATTTAGTGGCTGCTGGTGTCGACTCTAGCTTGGAAGAGTTCTTGTTCGCCCTCTCTACCTCCGAGGTCCTTGTATAGGCCCTCAGGAAACGATCTTGGCATGGCCGGCTTGTCTGGCCAGATGTCTAGAGCGTAGATCGAGTAGGCAAAAAGTGAAAGAGCTCCAAAGAAGGTGACGATGGATTTCACCGCGGTGGTGTCCTTCACTGGCTGGATGTGATCTGGGGCCCACATATCCATGTAATCGTGATATGGGTGAATCTCTTCACCAAAGTTAACTCTGTTTTGTTGGTCATCGTACTTCTCATATGGGTCTCTGTATTGTGGAGGGATGTAGTTTTCTGGTGCCTTTACACCAAACTGCTTCTCAACATCTGGAAGGTATTTCGGTAGGCCATACTTGGCAGAGGTCGCGTTACCTCTAACACATTGTCTCAACGCTCTGGAAAGCATTTTCAATATCTATCTTTTTGTTGAGGTTCACTATGATATTCAAATTGATTTTTTTTACTGGTGCTTCCCCTCTAATATTGTAGTGAAATGTAAGAGATTAAATTAATGTGGCGCATAATGAATAATGCGCCACATATACACTTTTTACTTACGTAAATTTGGTGCACGGATGTATGCGCCACATTTAGATGGTGTATTGATGTTTGACCTTTTGTGGCGCATTGGCATCTTCACTTTTTTTTCATATGCTCATCTCAAATGTAAATGTAATATGGACGCGTTTATGAAGGCAAAAGTAAACTTGATGATTTGCTTATACAACTCCTTTTCCGTAGGGGACACTATGGAAAAACTAGTTGCTGAGAACGAGCTACTAGTGGACGAACTATTCCATTTGAAGAACTACGTTTCTCTAGCAACGTATGATCCAAAAAACGTGTTATCCAACCGACATAAAGAGAAATACATCAACTTCAAGGAATCAAACAAGCTTTCTTTGCTAGATGAAACCAACAGCAGACGACAAAGAACGAGAGGAGACGACGATTCACTTCAGGCAAGACTGGAGGCGAAACTGGATACGACGCTCAGTGCGTTGCTGACGCCCCAAGATAAAATGGGAACAAAGAGAAAGCGAACAAATACCAGCAACGGCAAGAAAGAGACAGCTGCATCCAAGAAACAGAAGACAGAATCTATCCAGAAACAAAAGGAAGAAATCAGGTCTAAAAAGCGTGGGCGGCGGGCCAATGTCAATGGAATTAAGAAAGAAGAAGAGGTGACACTAGGATCTGCAATCGACGTTGAAGACGAGGATTCAATCAAGAAGGAGTCGGAACAAGTTGAAACCACTGAATCGAACTCAAAACGCAAGGTGGGAAGGCTTTCTCGATCAGCATCCAAACTGCCAAAAAAGATAACACTTAAGGTGACCGTCAATCCTCCAGTCATCACACATCCTAGTCACATATCCAAAAGCGAATTCTCAACTATGGACGAGCTTTTCGATTCCTATAACAATGTACTAGAAGATCCGGCGCCAGAAATACCTTCAAGTGAGTTTCCAGCATACATTGATAGTCAGCAACAATTGATCAACAGGATAAAGAAAGGGCTTGATGACGAACTGTTCATTTTGGATGTTAAAGAAAATATCTTTAGGAATGTTCCACCTAATGTCAAAGAGCCTACTATGATTAAAAAGAACCCACATTACACAATTGGACATTACAAGCCTGCGACAAATCCATTTCGTTTAAAAAACGATTTGACTCACTATGATCACCTTTTAGCCCAAGGTATGAAATCTTCAAAACTGATAAAAGATCAAAGGACTCAACGCACACAGAGGTGTAGAAAAATTGCTCAAATGATTGAAGCACATTTCAAAAAACTTTCCCAAGAAACAGAAAGACAAGAAAAGGAGTTCGAAAAACGGAAACTGAGATTAGCAAGGGACACTGCCAAAGAAGTCAAAAAGAAATGGTTAGTTGCTTTGAAGGCCTACAAAATATTAGAAGAGAGAGAGAGAGAAAATGAAAGAGTCGTCAAATCAAAAGAACAGCTTTCCAAAATTTTAGATCATTCAACTAGGGTCCTCGGTGCCCAAATGAAAAACAAAGCGTCAAGTATTGAACCTGTGAGTAATGAAAGTGATGACTCTTCCGATTTCGATGACGATAGTGACGTCAACATGAGTTCCAGTAGTGATGAAGAGGATATCAAAGATGTGCCTCTAGATGAAACCAATGACAGTAAGCTAACAGTTGAACAGTTGAAGGAAAAGTATAAGAAATTAAATGCAATTAAATTGAATGACAATGAAAAAAAGTCGACACTAGTTGATGTTTATAAAACCGAAACTCCAAAACTGAAATTAGTGAGCATTGTTGATCAGCTAACTGAAGAAGAACGTCAAGCTCTTGTTGATAATGAGCCTAAAGACCCATTATTGAGTGAATCTGATGGGTCAATCTCAGGTACTTCGTCGATGTCTGACGAATACTCATCAAGTGATGATGATAATGATGATGACAAAATGAATGAAACTCCAAGTTTAAGCTCCCTCTATGGACTGAAACAAGTTACAGAATCTGATAATGAGGGAAATGATGATATCTATGGTGAGACACCAGAAGATGATTCTGCCAACAATTCACCAGAACATTTGGGTGACGTTGATGAAGGAATTCCAGACGTTTCTACTCCTATTCTATTAAAGGGTGTTCTAAGACCTTATCAAAAGCAAGGTTTGAATTGGTTGGCTTCTCTTTACAATAATGGAACAAATGGTATTCTTGCGGATGAAATGGGTCTTGGTAAAACAATTCAAACCATATCCCTACTATCGTACATTGCTTGTGAACATAATGACTGGGGACCCCATTTAATTGTCGTTCCAACCTCTGTTATGCTAAACTGGGAAATGGAATTCAAAAGATTTGCACCTGGATTCAAAGTATTAACATACTATGGATCGCCACAACAACGTAAGGAAAAACGAAAAGGATGGAATACGCCAGATACATTTCACGTCTGTATTACTTCCTATCAGTTGGTAGTTCATGATCAACCAATTTTTCGCCGTAAGAAATGGAGATACCTCATTTTGGATGAAGCACATAATATCAAAAATTTCAGATCACAAAGATGGAAGTCTCTTTTGAATTTTAATACTGAACACAGATTATTATTGACTGGTACCCCTCTACAAAATAACATTATTGAACTTTGGTCTCTTCTTTATTTTCTTATGCCCTCTTCAACTGCTGAGGGCGGAGCAGCAATGCCTGACGGATTTGCAGATTTAATGGATTTTCAACAATGGTTCGGCAGACCTGTTGACAAGATCATTCAAGCGGGCGCTGACGCGGTTTCTGGAGACAAGGAAACAAAAGAAACGGTTAACAAATTGCATCAAGTTTTGAGACCATATCTTTTACGTCGTCTCAAACAAGACGTTGAGAAACAGATGCCAGGGAAGTATGAGCACATTGTTTATTGTCGACTTTCTAAAAGACAGAGGTTATTATATGACGATTTCATGAGTCGAGCACAAACCAAAGAAACTTTGGCTAGTGGTAACTTTTTGAGCATCATAAATTGTTTAATGCAATTACGAAAAGTTTGTAACCATCCAGATTTATTTGAAGTTAGACCGATTCTAACAAGTTTTGCACAAGAAAAGAGTGTTATTTCAGATTTTAGAATAAAAGAAATCATGACAAGAAAGGCTATCAAGGGAAACAGCAATAGTTGGAATAAAATTGTAGATTTAAACACTGTCAACCTACTACCAGCTGCAAACAGTCAACTTAAAACTTATCACATTGAAACAATGAAAGCAAAATCGTCATCTGAATTTTTCAGAAGTCAGGAAATTCAATTAGCTAAGGATTTAGAAGGTAAATCAATTGAACCTAACTATAACGACTTAGAAAAATATTACGATTTTGTTCTAAACAAAGAAAAAAAGGACTTGATGGACGAAATATGTCATCGTCGCTACTTAAACGATTTAAACATCAATAAAGAGCCGCTGATCCCTGCTAATACGGTTGCAATGTTAAACGTTTTAGACTTTGATAAAGAGAAACAGCAGCAATTGACAGAGCTGAATTTAATCAAGCCTTTAAAGACACGTGCTTTAACGATGAGTGGTACCATTGAAAAATACTCCTTTGTTACACCAAAAGTTGTTTGTAAGGATATCCCTAATTTATTGATTCCATCTGATTTGCAGCAAGATTTAATTCACGATTCACAACAGGATATTATTGAAAATCCATTTCATCAATCACAAGTTAAAGCATCTATTGCATTCCCTGATAAATCACTTCTACAGTATGATTGCGGAAAGTTGCAAAAGCTTTCACTGCTTTTACACGAAATAATTCCACAGGGTCATAGAGTACTCATTTTCACCCAAATGTCCAAAGTCTTAGATATTTTAGAACAGTTTTTGAATTATAATGGATACACTTATATGAGACTTGATGGTGCAACTAAAATTGAAGACCGTCAGCTTTTAACTGAGCGATTCAATAATGATACAAGAGTTAAATGTTTTATTCTTTCTTCAAGAGCTGGTGGTTTGGGTATAAACTTAACCGGTGCAGATACAGTTGTCTTTTATGATTCTGATTGGAATCCTGCAATGGATAAACAATGTCAAGATAGATGTCACCGTATCGGCCAAACAAGAGATGTTCATATCTACAGATTTGTCTCAGAGTACACAATTGAATCAAATATTTTGAAGAAGGCCGAGCAAAAAAGACATCTAGATAATGTTGTGATTCAAGAGGGGGGTTTCACAACTGATTATTTTAGCAGATTAACAGTTCATGATATGTTAGGGGATGAGAATAATGAAGATAGTAATGATGCTGAAAATATCAAACTAGGTAGTAGTGATTTCACTAAAGCTCTAGAGGGTGCCGAAGATGTTGAAGATGCTAACGCTGCAAAGCTTGCGATGACAGAAGTAAATGTTGATACCCAAGATTTCACTGAAGACGCAGCAACTGGAAACTCCAATATGAATACGCCAACGCCCTCAGCTATGGATGGTGACGATAATGACATTGCACAATCAGAAGCGTTAGCAAGAAAAATAGAGGAGAAGAACCATATTCATACCAACAATAAAGAACGGCCAGAAGATAACGAAAAAAGTATTGATAATAATGATATTGACGAGGAAGGTGATGAGTATGATGAAGAGTATGACGATGATGTGGGTCATATCGATGAATATATGATCAGATTTATTGCTGGAGGGTTTTCGGATTTATTGTAAACTAGATATTATTTCTATTTTAATTTATAGAAAATGTACAACTGAACATTCAAAACAAGTAAAGTTACCAAAGATAAGAACTTTTAAGTTAAGTCTTTTTTTTCAAGTAATGAATAGAGTTGAGTGTATTTGTTGTATACACGCATTTGCAGAGCTAGGTATATACATAATCAGGCCAGTTAGAAAAGTTCAGCTAACAATTTATGTTAATGCAAAAATCTATGAAAAAGTGAGCCTTTGCTTTTAAAGAACAATCCATATGTGACAGTCTAAGAAGTAATAACTCAAGCACTAAAAAGAAAACAAACAAAGCAATATGCCCTTGAAATGTACTACCAACAATTTTTTCATGAAAACAGCCTGACTATCAGTTTGTTATGTAAATGTTAGATACTCAATCAGCGAACGGCTATCTCCTGGCATTTATCCTGGCGATTATTTTTATTCGTATACTAATTATGAAGCGCTCATTACTCTAATCGCTATCCTTTTGGCCTGTCTGTTTACAATTTGGCGCTTCTTCATTCTCAGAGCTCGCAAGTGTAGAAATAGAGAACATTACTTTACCCGAAGCGGATGCAAGACTAATTGGTTACCAGCTAAAAAACTCTCTCTTGGGAGAGGCCACAGCCGTAGGTCAACTTACCGGTAACAGTGCGATTTCAAAAGCTAATCCTAACTTACACTTTATTTATATAATCAATCTTTTACTATAAAAAGAATTACTGTTTCCTCTTTATTTAATTATCTTTATATTATTTAAAATAACTAAGATATAGGGTTTTACAAGACAAAGTTCATGTTATAATGGTATTTGCAAATACTAAATACTTTAAGTTTCACTTATGGTGATTATGATCATAATATATTAAGAGCATACAGAGTAGGGCTATGTAAAAGTTTTGGAAAGCTTGACTTTTATGTACTATTGTTAGGTTGCACGCAATATTAGGAATTATACTTTTCTTTGAACAAACAAAAGTAAGATTGTAGAAAGTATGCAAATGCTTAAGTGTTTACATTCTGTAGGTAAAAAGAATTGAATTGCTCTTGTTTTAACTGCAAGTTCAATAATGTTAAACTTTAGCCTACTATTCGGTAATTAGTCCACAGTTTATTATACAAACCGTTAATTATAAATTAAATATAAAGTAATTATATCAGCTCTTTATATTAAACTGGACTTAATGAATTAATGATTTAATATAGAAGGAAATCTAATATTAATTCTTAATTGTTTGTATGACAAATATTATATGATCATGTCGTATAATGGTATTCATGTAATAATCCTCGGCTAATTACATGAGTAATGCATATTTACAGAATCTTCAACATCTTATTGCTACTCTGCATGTATTATGCTCAGTCAATATTATGATGTACATAGATTTCATCATTCAGAAGATAGAAAAATTGTCATTATATATCTATGGTTTTATGAGTCTCTACAACCAAATTTTGTAATTAACCATGTTACTGCTTGAGAAACACCTCATTATTCATCTACTTTATGTTTATTAAGTGGCTTGACTTATGTTTCTTGTGAGTCTATGGGTCTTTCATGAGAAGATAGTGGGTGCTAAAAATATTCAAGTTTTGCTTTTCAACATTGATGAAGACACTAAGAAATATCGAAGTTATGTATTTTCCAACAAATAAGACATTTATCTATTAAGAAAACTCAGTTTTTTGTTTATCAATTCAAAAATATAATTCATCAACTAACTTATCGTCACATTTTTCATGAGCTTTTTTAAGTCCAATTATCAACACATTTTTTTCTCCTGTGGTAATCACTGGATTTAACCTTTAAATCTTTATCCAAGAGTATAATGCGTTTTACTAGACAGGTGAGACAAAACATTTTTAGCAACCATGGCTATTTTGATAAGGAGACATATAGAATGTCACCTGCCATGATGCGTGCTCGTCAACCATACGCAGTGAAGAACATGATTGGCCTCGTCTTGGTTTCTGCTATTCCAATCTCAATTTACCTTTACACTTACAAATTCTTGGCACAAGATGACTTTGACAACATTCCGATCCCACCATTAGATGATGCTACAATCAAAGAGTTACAGAAGGAGTATGCTGAAGAAAAAAAGCATGCATAATAAAGTCAAAATTCGTTCAATCGTGTACATATAATATACTTACATAAATGTTTTTTTATAATACTAATCTAGGGGATATAATTATTTTCCATGATACTGAAAGCTTCTTGTCTCATGATAATACCACAATGCTCTTAAGTACTTTTGTTCTGTGCTTTTTTCTTATGTTTTTGCTTAAGCATCTCGTTTTGATAAGAAATCTTCTCTTTATTAACCAGATTCCATCTTATCACATTCTCTAATCCTGTTCTTGTAGAACCTGCACTATGGTATGACATTTTGTTACTCTGTGCTTGATTTTTGGCGTTCAATTGTCCATTTTCAATCTCCTTTTCATTTGCTTTGTAAAACTTATGAACATCAAATTCCGTAATTTGAACATCACCTTCAGTTTCAAACCCAACTTCTGCAACCTTTTTGTTTCCAACGGGACTTTTTTCGGACTTCTTTTGATCTCTGACATCGTTAAACAATTGTGTCAAGTTATCATCTTTTTTTAGCTTAGCTTCGGTTTTGGGTCTTTTAGAGAATAAGCCAAAAACGTCCCCAACGTTCTTATCATTCTCGAGCAAACCCCGCTTTGAGCTTTCCACACTATTGCTATTTCGTAATTTACTAGTGTAATCCTTCAACTCCAAAGCTGACGGTTTAGCTAGTGAACAGACACTGACATCAACTTTTGGCTGAACAGCATACGCAGGCGCACTTTCTAGCTCCTCTTCTGAACCTGAAGAAGATGAGTAATTCAAATCCATCTATTCCACTTATCAGTTATATTAGAGAACATAAGCTGGTTTTTTCTTTCTTATGATGAAAAATATTTTATTTACTTTTAAGAAGATATATCGTAGTAGAATGTCAAAATGCCAGATCTGTGAAGAGAATCCCTTCAAATATACGTGCCCAAAATGCCAATCAAAATACTGTTCTTTGAAATGTTTCAAATCCGAAAAACACAAGGCAAGAGACGAAGCAAAACTGACCGTTGAATCAGAAATACAGAAAGATGCAGGTGAAAAATCAGAAACAATACCGTCAGATCATGATCCTATGATTAGAGACTTGATTTGCAACGAAAGGTTCCAGTACTACATGAAATCTCCAGCTCTACAATTGCACATATTGGTTTTAATCGAAATATTAAATAACATGAGTTTAACAAACGAATATTCAACAGATGGTAGGAGGGAAATTGCAAGTAAAAAGCTCAATGATCTAAGAGCAGGAGGCCCAGAGGAAAACGAGTGGGTTAATGAGTTTGTTGAATGGCTCTTCAACTGGATATCTGATTGGAAACATCAACATCAAACTAGTTTAAAATAAATAAAGTGAACAAAGTTAATAAAAGAGTTATTTTAACTTGAAAAGGTTCTTTGGAACACCCTTCACATTGTACTTGGCAAGATCAACCTTAAAAAGGGCGCCACCTAAATCATTAGCATCTCTGACATCCCCTGTTTGAATGCCACTAGTGATAAACAATTGATCCAAGTTCTTACCACCGAGCGTAACACAGGAGATATTTTTGGCTGGCAAGTCGAACGATAGGTCTGTTTGCCCAAGGGAGTTGACCCTGTAAACCTTACCTTCACCGTAGACAGCAATGTAGAGGTTACCATTGGAATCCAAACAAGAACCATCAGGATCACATCCAGTAGTGTTCTCGTAGAATACTTTCTTAGAAACGTAATCAGGTTGATTGGTTTGAGCATCCCAGTCGTAAGAGTAAATTCGGTGTTCTCTAGATTCGGTCCAGTACATTTTTCCTCTAGCCAAATCCCAGTTCAAACCATTTGGAATAGCAGTTTTGTCCCATAGCAATTTTAAGTCACCCGTGGAACCCAAATGCCACATTTGACCAACAAAGTCCTTGTTTTTAGTAGCAGACATGGTACCAACCCAGAGTGTGCCATCTGGAGCCACTGAACCATCGTTGGATCTCAATGGAATGCCATCTACAACATTTCCGTTCGGATAAATAGCAAACTCGGACACCTTTTCAGTGGTTAAATCAACAAGATACACACCATCGTGGCCACCTGCAATCAATACATTCACATCAGTTGTCAATCCAATAACTCCGAGTGTTTTGGAGACTTGAATGGCTCTTGGAGTCGATGATGCTTTGACCGATGCTTGCGGATGAATGTGAAGAAGGCCTCTTCTGATATCAATGTAGTAAAGAGCGTCCGTTCTTGGATCATAAGTAACTCCTTCGAGAAGAGATCCGTGCTTTGGAATGTGAGGTTCGCCTACTTCAATTGCCATTTTGTTTGCTTGTTTAAGCTGTTAGATATAAATTTAATAAGAAGCTGCAAATGGGATTTCCACTCCTTTTATAGACGAAGATGCGATAAATATAAAATCGACCACCACATCAATGACGACAAAATTTTTAACCTATTATGGAGGGATACCTGGCTTCTTTGACTTCTGTAAACGCACCATTGCTGGTAGTGCAGGGAGTGGGACGAGATAAAAGACCAGATGAGTTTTCACTGAAGAAGAGGACAGCTACAAACCAACGAAAATTGAGTATTTCAGTACAAGATGTTAAATACGGAGTCCAGCTAGATATTCATAGAGAGTTAGACGATGTTAATGATCCTGTTGTGGCAGAATTGGTTGAAATTTTGGAACGACAGAATGTTCGTAATAGGGCCTGGTGGCCAGCACTGTTCCAAAATGACAAATTCAAAAATTCTAATAGTTCCTGGTTCAACATAGTATACGCTGATGAACACTTTGACTCTGCTGTGAGCGGGTCGCAGTCAGCGCTTACGCCTTATAACAGAAACAATGATTTTTACAACTCCATGTTGCCTCTTGAATGGATGGATAAGTATTACAACAGAATACCAATTGGATTTGTCTCCTTATATGAGCTGACTGAGGATGAAGAGTACGATGCTATTTTGATAAATGAAATAATAAGAATGAAAAAGCAGTTTGATGCAACATTAACAAAGTTTTTTTGTCTTATCTACACAAAAGGGCCCGTCAAAGATGAACGTGGCACCAATATAAGAGTCAAAACAGGAATGGCAGACTCTAACTCATTGTTCTTTGTTACTAAAGTACAATCAGAAGTCACAGTTCGAGATAGAGCTATTTTCATCAGCAAACTACTGATGATTTTGAAAAGACACTCGGTGGACTTTTTCAATAATCAAATAAAGAAGTTGAAAGTTAGAGAAGCCAAGGATTCAGCTTATCCAGAACGCCTTTTTACCATGCGTTTTATGATCAAGTTTTCGATTTTTGAGTTATTTAAAGGACTTTCTGAATATTCCACAAACTTAGTCTTGCGAACTCACTCAAAACTGTTGAAGTTACTAGAGGAAACTTCATCCACCAAGACGCTTTTCCAAGTTCGGAATTGGTTAGACACGTTTTGTATCCACATAGTAAGAGCTCACATTGTAATGGGATCCTACTCTAAAGCCTACCAAAAATTCAAATCACATATTAAATGCGTGACTACAATCATTGGTCAAGACAGTAATTGGGTTTCCCTACAATATACATGGTTTGCGCAGTTACTGGAAAACATGGGAAATGATTTGATATCATTGGACCACATATTCATACCTGACTCTAAATCAAGTAATTTCAAAGACGATGAAAAGTTGAGGCACCCCGGCCTCCTATATTTAGAGTCCGTGAAGTATAGGACAAAAGCTTTGAAAAAGGGAGACAACAGATTGCTACTACTAAGTGGAGCACTTGATATGTTTTCATCTGCCAATCACACCAAATTTAATCGGATCGAATCAATGATTTATATCAAAATAGGTGATATATATATTGAAGATGAAAATTATAGTATGGCAATAAACAACTACAAAACAGGTTTGTCTTCTTATTCAAACTGGGGGACCATTGATTTATATATCCTTGAGAAATTGCTATTTTGCTATAAAAAGCTAAACAACATAACTGAATCATGGACTCTTCTGTTCAAAATGCTATTAGTCAGTGAATTCACAATTGTTAACACATACAAAACAAGCTCAAATAAAAATTCCGACATGTTGATAAAAAAGTTCAGTGATAGGTTAAAGAATTCGAGAAACGATTTGGTTGCAATCAGACCATTTGAAGATGCCGTATACCTTAAGAATGAAATATTTGGTGTTAATGCCATAGCTAAAGAATATCAGAACGTGATTAACGATGGTGTGACATTTCAAATCCAAATCAAAAAAATTGACTTGCCTATGGTTGAATCACTGGTAATTGATGAATTAATAGTAAACGTAGAAGGATTCAAACAGATAACAATTATGGGAGTAAAGGGTGAGATGGAAGGCAGATTCCATAAATTTAAGTCTAATAACAATGCTAAAGAGCGACTTGAAGCTATAATGGATTTGTCAAAGGTTAACGATGTAGTTTTACAAATACACCTTTACGGTATTGAAACAGGTGAATACGTCATTAATGACGCTATTGTTAAAGGGCTACTAAATGATATAAAATTTGAAGATTCTATTAGTATCTCTTCGTTTCCTCTGAACTCTATTCAATATTGGTACTCGAATAATGCAGCAGTTGGAAACAACTTAACGCCAACCTATCCATTAGAAAAAGTCGAAATAGTAAGGAGATCAAATACATTTGAAATTCTCCCTAGAATTCCAACTATTGAGTGCGCTTTGAAATACGACGAAGTTGGATATAATGGACAGAGATTTCCAATTAAAGTAAATTTTAAAAATATTGATGATATCAGCAAAGTGAGAATTCAGCAAAATGCCATTGGTGTGTTAAATGATAAAGAAATCAAGTTTGAATGGAGGCAAGATGGTGATGAAATAAAAACTAGTGAAATATTAGAACCAGGTGATTCGCTCGAAACCATCTTATGGGTGAACTTGCCACAAGTGACTGGACTACCGCTAGGAAAGGGACAACCAAATTGTGTCATTTCTCTCAATATTAAGTATTTATTGGTTGAAGGAGGTGTTGTCGATGTAAACAGAGAAGCTCGTTTTAATGTTATTGAACTATTAGAAACTAAACGGAAAATTACCCCTGTTGAGCACTTAGGAATACCTAATGTTTTTGAAACAAGTCCTTTAAGTGTATCAAGATCATGGGATTTTGATATAGATGTAACAAATCTAAGTTTCAATGCACTGAGAATAAAGAATTTAAAGGTGGGTATAATGTCTCTACCAGAAACCGACGTCAAATATTCTGTTACTGATGTTGAAAAATGTGATACAATTGATTATTTGCGATCTTATGCTTTCAAGCTGAATGTTTTGATTTCTTCAATTGCAAATCTGAAGGTAATTCCCGTGGAGTTGAGTTTAAAATTACAATATGAGTGTGTCAATGGAGAACAAAACGAATATGTCATAGACGTGTTTAACGGCAAGCTCCCCCACAATGAACCAAGAATTTTAGTAAAATGTGGGAGTGAAAAGAATGGTGTTTTAAGAGTTGAATACATTTTAGAAAACCCAACAGACAGTATCATCCAATATCAGACCAACTTCACTAATGACAATAGAGAGGTAACCTTGGTTGGCAATTATGCCAAGACAATGAGGCTTACACTACTACCCTATTTGATTGAACGAATTGTGTTCAGATACTCAGAGTTTGACGGCACTAACGAAACAAAACTGCCTGAATTTACTGTTTATGACAAACAAAGGCAAATGTTTGTAGTAATTATTAGTTTACAGGCGCAATTGAGTATGGAAGGTGGTCAGCTAATCTTCAAAAGTATTATTTGATAGTTTTTTAAATAGAGAACTAAAAATGTACCTAATTAATCTTCAACAATTCAACATCAAAGACCAAAGTAGACATTGGTGGAATAAGACCTGGGAATCCTCTTTCACCATAGGCCATCAATGGAGGAATTGTCAATCTTGCCTTTTCACCGAGAGATAATTTTGCAAAGCCTTGGTCCCAACCCTGGATGACCATACCTTGACCAAGCTTAAATTGGAGAGGCTTACCTCTGTCAAGAGAGGAGTCAAATTTCTTACCGTTTGTTAAGGTACCAGTGTAGTGGACAGTAAGGAGGTCACCTTGTTTTGGGTAAGTGGTGCTGTCACCTGGCGCAATGGTTTCAATCTTGAGTTCTGACATTGGTTTATTAAGGAGTTGGTTGCAGAAAAGTGTGGTGGCGTTGGAAATTTGCGTGGGCCTTTTTATATATTAATGCGTTAATGCTCCTCTGATAAGATACGAACCATTCGTCAAAATATTGAACAAGAAGATTATAAAGGATGCCAATTAGTCCTAAATACATTGCCAGCCACGTTGTTCCAGGTTTGGGGCCACCAGAAGTTGACTCAAATGTAATTGAGTTGTTTTTGGACTACAACTGTCCATTTGCATGCAAGTTGTTTAAGAAAGTGCAGGATGAAGTGATTCCAAAGCTGAAGGAGCAAGGGCTAGACAAGAAGTACCAATTTGTATTTGTGAACGTGATCCAACCATGGCACGGATTTCAGTCCGCATCATTACACGAGATCGGACTTGCAGTTGCGAAGTTGGAGCCAAGGAAATTCTGGAAGGCCAGTAGGGTTCTCTATGACAATATCGAGTCATTCTACGATAGCGAGGTGTACGGTTTGAGTCGCAGGGAGCTTCTTGAGCGGATTGCGGACTTGGTTGCCAGCGAAGTGGATGTCGATAAGGGCCAACTGATTAAACTCGTTCAGACACCAGGTAGAAAAGATGGAAAGCCATTCAACGAAGGCAACCAGGTCACGAAGGATGTGAAGTACTTCACTCGGTATGCGAGAACGCGTGGTATCCACGTGACGCCAAGTGTTGCACTGAACGGAATCTATTTGGCCAACGTTGAGAGCAGCACATCTAGCGATGAGCTTATCGAAGTCTTTGAGGCACAAACAAAATGAATGTAGTTGCTAACTTTATACTGTTATTATATTATGGATGTTTTTAAGAGAATACATTACACAATAAGCTTGATCTATATAAATCCAAAAAAGAGTAAAAAAAATGTAACCTAAATTAACAAAGTTTCAATCTTGTCCTTAACGGCGTAGATTTGGTTCTTGATAGCAGAGGCATCGTTAGTGGTGATAGACGCAGCAATGACTGGTCTGGAAACACCACAGGCTCTACCAAGAGCGGTTTTGGAAGGAACAAAGACGTATGGAACGTTCTTGTCTTCACACAAGAGTGGCAAGTGCAAAAGAATCTCAATAGGCTCAGTATCAGCAGCCATGATGATAAATTCAGAGATACCTCTGTTCAATGTCTTGGTGGTCTCGTTGGCACCCTTCTTCAATTGTCTCAAATTTTGTGCTTGTTGTGCAAGATCAAGAATTTGTTGGGACAATGCTGAGTCAGCAAGTGGGAAAGCCTTTGGATTTGGTGCAGACATTTTTATTTATTTAAGTTTAAGGTTCCTTGCAAAAGAGCTCTTCCTTTAATATATAGCAAAAGATATATAGTAATAGTGGAAAGAAAGGAAAAAATTTTTTTTTTTTCCATCAATTCTGAAGAAAAGTTTCAATAAAAAAAATTTTAAAAATGCGCCACATTTGCAAAATATTTTTTGTAAATGTGGCGCATTATTCTGCCATTACCACCCGTGTGACAGTATGGTCACGTGATGTTTACGTAAACATCACGTGATTGGGGCTCCAAAGTTTTTACATTTTTCGCGAATTCTGGGAATTTTTTTTCTAATTTTCCCCCAAAAAATCGAAATATTAATTAGGAGAAACATAAGGTTAGGAAAAAAGGCAAAGGGCGAAAGTGTCCATTTGGAGATAACCAAGTGCTTTTCAACGAAAAATGTCTGATCTTTGGTATGTGACAAAAATAGAGTCAATTGGCTTAAGCAAGAAGAGGAGAATTACTAACATGAGTTGACGCAGTCCTGTGTACGCTCCTTTCTTCGGTTCCATCGGTTGTGCCGCTGCTATTATCTTCACCTGTTTTGGTGCCTCCTACGGTACAGCTAAGTCAGGTGTCGGTATTTGTGCCACCTGTGTCCTCAGACCAGACTTGCTTATCAAGAACACTGTGCCTGTCATTATGGCGGGTATCATTGCCATTTACGGGTTGGTGGTGTCAGTTTTGATTTCGTCCTCCCTAAAACAACAACAAGCGCTTTACACTGGGTTCATCCAATTGGGTGCAGGTTTGTCTGTCGGTCTTGCTGGTCTTGCTGCCGGTTTTGCTATTGGTATCGTTGGTGACGCTGGTGTCAGAGGTTCTGCCCAACAACCAAGATTGTTCGTCGGTATGATTTTGATTTTGATTTTCGCCGAAGTCCTTGGTTTGTACGGTTTGATTGTTGCCTTGTTGATGAACTCCAGAGCCACTCAGGATGTCATCTGTTAAGGCTGTTCAAAAAATATAATAAAATGGATACATTGGTGAAAAACACGAGATTTATATGCTATTTCAAAGATGCGTCATTTTATCTTTAATCTACACTTTCAAATCTCCCCTTTTTTCTTTCTGCCTTTTTCATCCATTGTTATCGGAAAATCATAATTAATATCATCAAAATCATATGGTTTACATATGTCCTTATATCTCGAACACTGAACTATTTTGTTTGTTTTTTTTGTGTGTATCATCAAAATTGAAAAAATATAATCTATTTTTTTAAAAAATTACATATATCTACAAAGGATAATAGCTCTGTATTAGGCTATTCATGCTTCAATCTACACTTAACTCGTTTCTGTGTGTCTCTCCTCTAACCAAATTTCTAACGTGGTATGGTACATTGATTAAGAAATTGCCCACGTTTTTATACAATAACCATAATCTGTCAAAGATAATCTCATCAAATTCACTCACAAAGATATCTCCATGTGATTTCCAATGATTGTAGTTGTCGTATTTAATCAAATCTTTTCGACTAACAACTCCCAATAATTTATTATCATCATCGGTGATGTAAACAAATTTACTACCTAACTCTAGATGCATCGATAATAATTTGTATATGGACGCATCTTTATTAATGGTCAACAGCTCAAAACTGACTATGGATTCTAAATTGAATTGAGTAGCTTGTTCTCTGTGGGGAATTTGTCCTAAAAGTCTATGCATTGTTTTATCTTGTACAAATTGAACTTCTTTGTCATTACCTTCTCCTGATTCCTCACAATTGATTCCAACTTCTTTCAATGTTTTTTTTAAATCTTCTGTTTCAACAGTACCGATTAATCTGTAATTATTATCATCCACTTTGTAAACAACTGGATACTTTGATATGACATTTTTAGTTAAGATCTCTTTAACTTTGCCTACCGTCATTTCGGTATTTAGGCAAATTAGTTCAGATGTATCGTCATTGAGCATTACTTCACCTACCGTCGTATTTATTTCACCCAAATCATGTTCCTCCCTCACATCTAGATATGGCATTCCGTTGAATTTGACCATTTGATCTGCAATGCCACCAAGTCCATTTCCGATTCCCTCCATTACAATTTTAACAAAAATGACTACAATCATTGTTGGAACAACATACTTTAGTGCACCTGTTAGTTCAAACATGATGACGACAACAGTAACTGATAATCCAGTAATTCCTGATAAAGCTGCGCCAGCACCTAAAAATGCGTAAGTACCAGATGTAATACCTCCGTTTGGATGGATTTGTTCCACAAGTAACCCCAATGTTTTACCAAAAGTGGCACCAACAGCCATCGAAGGAACAAAAATACCACATGGAACTTTCGATCCGTAGGAGATGCAAATCAAAATTGATCTTAAAATTGTCGCAAATATTAATTCAAGTAGTGTTATAATCCAGTCAGTAGTTTTAGCATCAACATCTGAAATTTGGCATATAGAATTTGGAAGATTTGTTTCTTTACATTCATCAAATAGTAATTCCATTACTCTTGTCATCTCCAGCTTGATATAAGGATTTGAATAGCCAATGACCGCTGTTACGAAACATAAAATACCAACTTCTTGCCAGCCATAATTGGACAAGAATTTTTTTCTGAATGCAACATATTTGATATTAAACTTTGAAATAATGACTCCATAAATACCACCAAATATACCTAGTAATATGAATAACGGCAGTTCCCACCAGTTCCAATTGGTATCATATTTAACCTCAAACATAACGATTTGACCTGTTCCAAAAGGATTCCATGCCTGTAGTGTTGAAGTGGCAATAAAAGCAGCATAAAAGGATTTCCAAATAACACTTATCGAAACCACATTTGAAATTTCTTCAAGTGAAAATATAACTCCACTGATTGGAGAACCAAATGCAACGGCAACGCCAGATGCTGCACCAGCTGCAATAAAATCAGACATCTTGGGCGAACATTTCTTAAACCAACTGACAATTAATGGCGGAACGACGTAACCGACACATGATGCATAGTGAACACTTGGGCCTTCTTTACCAACTGCTAATCCACTTGCAATAACGAATGGTAATGTCAAAGCTTTTAGTATCAACGTATTTAACGCTAAAAAACCTTCTTTGTTGAAACCCGAAACGATACATTTGACTTCAGAAATTCCAGACCCTGAAGCAAATGGTGCATATCTCTTACATGCCAATGATGCTAATAAACCGAAGGTAACACAAAGTGTCACATGATTCAAAAATTTGATGAATGATGAATCTGACCAGGGTATGAAGGCCGTGCAAGGATCGCTGTCTGAATCTAAACAACAAAATTGTTCATTATAAAAAAAACCAGCCTTACAGTATCCAACTTTCAAGTCATTCAACCATTCTGACATAACATTTAGTAAGGCTGCAATCGACCCAGTCACAAGTCCAATGATAGTCAAAACCAACCATGTTTGTAGGGAAGACCATAATCTTGATTTAATGATTTGACCCTTACTTATCTTTTCGATAAACTGAATCGAGCTCGTTGCAATTGTACCACTTGTGGAAGCTTCTTCATCAATTTGTCTTTGTTTCTTCAGTGCATGGAAGTATTTTCTATTTTCTAGCAAGTGTTCTCTAGGCCAATCAACAGTATCATACCCATCAAATTGTGCCGATAATTTTCTGACAGACGGATTTGTCTCGTACTCCTGTCGCCATGTCATTATCTTGCCTAGACCAGTTAATTAATTTCTGTTTTATCAGAAATTGTAGATTTCATATATTTAGACTAAAAAAATATATATTTTTTTTCGTTGAATTATCGTATGTATATATTTTACGTTACTATAAAATGAATAAATAAAACATCATGAATATAAAGAATACAGGATGAGTAATGTGAGCAAATGGTTGTCAGCTGAAATAAGAATTGTAGTTTATAATAAAAAGAGAGGGAGGAAAGAAATTAAATCTAATGAATAGTGGTAACATTTGATTTGAAATAGAGACAGAGTTTTTATATATATTCAAAAGTGAATCTTTCCTTCCAGTGAAGTTGATTTGGGAATAATTAGTAGTAATAATGATAATAATAATAATAATAAATTGAATATTTGTTTAATCTCAAGTGATCTTTTTTTTCATTTATAAACTTAACCAACAACTAAGGTTTCAGTATCAGCAAATTCGTATTCAGGAATTTCCAAGTTTAATGGGGCAGGACCCTTTCTAATTCTACCAGAGATATCATAGTGAGAACCGTGACATGGACAGAACCAACCACCGAAATCACCCGATTCACCAATTGGGACACAACCCAAGTGAGTACAGATACCCAACATGATTAACCATTGTGGGTCCTTAACTCTATCAGAGTCAGTTTGTGGATCTCTGAGCGCCTTAACATCAACTTCATTCGCTTCTTCAATTTCAGCAGGTGTTCTATGTCTAATGAAAACAGGCTTACCTTGCCACTTGACAACAACGTTCTTACCTAATGGGATTGCGTTTAACTTAACTTCAACTTTAGCCATGGCCAACACATCGGCGGATGCAGACATGGTAGTCAAAAAGGCTTCAACGGTAGACTTAGCTGCTGCTGCACCTAACAAACCGTAAGAACCAACCATGAAGTAAGTGAAATCTCTAGACTTTTCAGTGTTACCCTTAGAATTATTCAAGTAGTGAGTAAAATCTGGTGAATCATAAGTAGATTTTAAAGCTGGAACTGTAGAAGAAATAGTTCTGGTTGCATTCAAGCCAACGGCTCTAGTGGTTCTGAAAGATAATCTGGACAACATGATAGTTAAATCTACTTGCTAAATAACAACATCCAACCAGAGGCATGGAGAAAAAAGTCAAATAGCTTTTTTTTCCTTGGAAATTTGTGTAATTCCACTGTGAGAGCTCTCATTGGTTGACACTACATCAATGCACCGCGACTTTTTAACTGTTGGTGCACTAGCTGCAAACATTCGTTAAATCGTTGTTTGTGATCTTCCCTGAGCTTGAGATAGTACTCGTTTACTTTAGCAATAGCAGCATGATGATCTCTATCGACTTCCTCTTCATACGATTTGATTTCCTCTTGTAACGCTCGTGTCATTTCTTCGAATTTGTGTACCTTTGAAGTGAGAAAATTGTTGTCCGAACTACCCTGCTCAATGATCCAGTTCATGGTAGAGTGGCCCTGTCGTAGATTTGTGCTGCTGCTTTCAATTGTTTTATTTCGTTTTTTGACTAATACATCAGCTTGTTTGTCGTTTTTAACTTTTGTGCTGTTAGACAGGATTAAGTTTTTATGCAAAATAAGGTCAAAACTCTCCTCTTGTAGTATTTGACTATCCGTTGCCGAGTGAGAAGTTGTATCTTGCTCAAACATAATGTCACTGAATTCACTTTGCTCATTTATTTCAGAAATTTCAAGATTGTTACCGTGAGCAGAGCTTAGCACCATGGCATCCACATTACTATTGCTGGAGTCCCTATTGATGAAAGAAGAAACTTCATTGTTGATTTCTTCATTTGTATTTTGTTTTGATTCATTGATACCAGACTGATTGTCTTTCGCTTCGGTAATTTTACCAGCTGAGTGCCGCCTACCTTTACGTGATGAATTCCATTTTTTACCTGTTTTCTTTTCCACTTTACCCTTTTTCATTGGGTTTTTAGTTATCTTTGGCACTTCATTCTTTTCATTGGTTCTGGGGCCAGCACATTTGAGTTTTTCAACATCTTCTGAAGCATCATTATTACAAAACTCTAAGCTTTTATAGTCATGGATTGGTATTATACTGGCCGATCTGAGTACTCTCCTCAATGAATTCGACATAATGCTCAACACTTTTATTTAATGAGCAGGCTGAACTGTACACTATGACTGATTTTGCTCAGTTATTGGAAAGGAAAGCGGATGGCTGTTGTTCTTATAAAATGGAGTAACGATATGCACTTAAGCTAAAAAGATTGTAATTAACTGTATATCTTTGCTGAAGGTGAAACTTTCTAATTTCAAAGAGAGAGAAGATAGTACGTATTTCAGATTTTTTTCTGAGATATTTCAATAGAACAAATTTGATAGTATAAAATAAATCTAAACAATTCTAAAGGAAAATAAATATTGTAAAAAAGGTCAAAACAGGATAAGAGGAAAAGGCATGTGTAACAGAAGTAGTAAACATCAATTGTTTGAGAAAAAGAAGAAAAAAGAAGGGGTAAAAAAAACCAATATTTATATAGTGTTTTTCATTTTGCTAGTAATAGTACAATTAGTAGAAGACGAATTTAGCCTTACCGGAGGTAACTGAAACAGTACAACCGTCAGAACCATTGCCGTTGTAAGAACCATCTTCGTAAACACATTCACCAATAACAACAGAGTCGTCATCGTAAGCAACGATTTTAACGTTGAAGTTAGCAGCATCAAGGTTGTTTGGGTTTGGGATCAGTGAAAGATAAGCAATGCCGCCGGTGTAACCAGCACCAAAGTTTAATGGGGCCCAGTTACCAACACCAGAGCCTGAAGTACCCCAGATACAACCGTCAGTTTGAGAGACACCAGCATTGTTTACATAGTACTGAGCGGATGTCTTCAAACCTTGCCAGGTGTAATAGGAGTCTTCGTCAACAGTTGTCAGGTAGTTTTCAGAGCCTGCTTCCACGATGGTTGGGATAACCATGTTTTCAGTACCAGGGTAGTCGGTTCTACAGATGGCAACAGATTGGTCCAGTGAGTTCACGACTCTTGCGGAATCAACCCCCCAAACACAAAGCGTTTCGTAGTCGGTGTTAGATCTGTAGAGGTAACCGTTCTTACAGACGAGACCACCGACGGAGACACCATTAGAAGGTTGCTGAGAAGGCCATTGAGTTTTGGACATACCAGGTTGACATGCGTAGGAACAGTATGAACCTTCGTCACAAGAACCACCGGTAGAGGTGTCATCTGGATGGTAAAGACCAGACCATCCACCAAAACCTAAGTAGTCCAGAGAGACGACACCGTTACCGCTTGGGAAGTCAGAGCAGGCAATGGTACCATCTTCGAAGGAGGAGATACTGTCATCATAGGCAGAAAGGTCACCAGAACTTGACACGGAGTAGGACTTGTTGGAATTAGATGAGGAGGATGATGATGAAGTAGCAGCAGCTGAAGAGGATGAAGATGAAGAAGAGGATTTTTCTTCAGTGGAGGAAGCGCTGGTAGATGAAGCGTCAGCAGAGGAAGAGGATGCCTCAGAAGAAGACGATGATTCAGTAGTGGAAGAAGCGCTTGTGGATTCGGCCTCAACACTGGAGCTAGAGGATTCAGTAGAAGTAGGGGCGGCCTGACTTGTGGTTTCGACGTATGTGGAGCCCTCACCGTCGACGGTAACGGTCACGTAGACGTAGTCGTACGCGACGGCTCTCTTGTGTTGATGGTGAACGTGTTTGGTGGTTTCACAGTCTGCATCTGCAGCTGAAACTGAGGCCATAAGTGTGGCTAAAGAAAGTAAAATAGTTGAATTCAATTTCATTGTGATCAAATCTATAATCGGCGTTAGTATATCACTTCTAATGCAAGATTTGCAAGCAGCCAAGCTCCTCTTCAGATCTCCCTGGCTACCGTGTTTACAACGTCAACAAGCATGCTCCCTATTTAGGAACGTATCGCGATTTTGCCAGAAAAAATTTCAGCAAAACGAGCGCCCTAATTAGGGAGGCTTCCAAAACCAGCATGGAACAAAATCACGAGATACTGTGTGAAGAAGACGATGGTCTTGGTAGTTGTTGATGTCTGGGTGTAGCAGAGACTCTGGATAGCTTGTGCATTGCTTTCAAAATCGAAAATTGATTTAATCTCGGCTTGGGAAGTTTAGGACAAAAAAATCTTGGAGATTAGAGATGTTTGTCATACATACTAAAGGGCAGAAGCTTTTGTGTTAATAAGGAATGTAATTAGTTGGTAGTATTCTTTTTGTATTGCGGCTTCCAACTAGAAAGGAATGACTGGGGTGAGAGGTTAAGACGTTTGCTGTTAACTAATAAGAAAGTAGCTTACCAAGAGGTGAGAATAATTCGGGCGAGATTTTCTAGTACTAAAATAGATAAAGTAAATATAAATATAAATAAAGAGTGAATGTAAATAAAAACAAGAGCGTAAGAGAGAGAGGGATGGCAGTAACGGGGGGAAAGGGAGAAGTGAAGAGATGCAAATTTCGAGCAGAGATGCATCCCAGCTACAGTATCACGGACTAGCTTCTGGCGTTGGTGCGCAGGGCCAGATCCATACCTTGGCAGTTACGGTGAAAGTGGGCCACAGAGAACGAAGATAGAGAAGCGTTTTGCACTTTGAGCCCCCAATTCGCGCGCTTTACGTAAGCGATCGCAAAAAGTGCATGTGCCACGAAAGGATGCCATATAGTTTGACAGGATATAGATGCATGCGCCACATCGTGCTAAGTCCACTTGGGTGCGTTGCTTACCGTTGGTTTGCTTCAAATGGGTTCAACCAACGTATGTTTTGCTGCGCCACTACAGCAGCAGGGTACAATTGAAGATGAGACTATATTTTTTTGCATGCTATTAAGTTTAATGTATTCAGGCGGCGCTTACAACAACTTTTCACTCATCCTACAACTCAAGCTATAAATACGTAAAATTCAATGTTGGTCACTACGTTCAGTCGAGAAACTGTATCCTAGTACGCTGTAACGTATTCAAGATACACACACTAGGACCACGAATCGCAGCATTTCCAACGGCCTTCCAGCAGCTAGCAAAGCAACCCCCTTTCGCCTATGTTGGAAAGGATAGGGACATCAAAGGAGGCACCGAGTAGCATAACAAACAACACGTTAGCCTATTGCATGCGCCACAGCACATTCTCCTCTGGTAGTCGTCTTACTTTTTGTTTAGGCCTCAGCCACATTGCGCGCGTTACGTAAAGGGGGCTTCAAAAAAAGTTTTTCGCCAATTTTTATTTTTCATCCAGCATGCTGCGCCGCATTGAATGCGCCACATTAACTTGAACCCGGAAAAAACCAAAAAATGAAGTTGGACTTTTTTAACTTCTTCAGTATATAATGGATATAGTGAGATATAAAGTAAAAAAATTTTAAATAGGCCTATTAAAGGTTTGGTCAACAAGAGAATCAACAGAACTCATAAACAGACCGGTTATCGAAGCAGCAAAAGCAAAATGAGAACAGAAGAGGTGTTCAATGAAGGACCTACCACCTCGCAGCATGTTGAATCCACCAGTGACAGGCACTTCAATGCCACAACGTTCAAATTGAAGAGAACGAGGTCTATGGGACTGTTTGACTCTTCGTTCCTTGTACAGAAGCCACAGACTGATAAGACCAAGAGGTTTGTTACTAGCCAGACAATTGACAAGTTGAACTTGCCACAGGACTCCGGGGTGTCATTTGGCAGGGAAGACGAGTCGATTCCTTCGTTCTACACAAGCGTCATCACGCCAAGTAATCGCCGAAAGGCAAAGGAGGTAGCTGCTACGGGGAGCACCAGTGATGCGGGTGAAGCCTTGGGCTCTGCTAGCGGCAACCAGGGTATTTGTTTGATACCGAAACACCAGTTGAAAAAGCAGCAGCATTACACACAACATCAGCTGGATAGCAAACTGCTGTCGTCCACAGCATCGTCACCCTCCTCTGCTTCGCCGCATAACGACATCATCAACCAACTACACGATGATATGGACGTCAAAGACGCCAAAAACGTCCCCAGGGAACATGTGGACTACTTGACCCACAAATGGGACGAAGACGAAATCTCAAAGTCGTGGAAGTATGTTGTGCTGAGAAGGACCGCCGTGGCAGATGCCGCCAGGCTCGAAAATGCCTCCTGGAGAACTTGGGCTCAAACAAGAAACAAGCTCAAGACAATTCCCGCCTCCGACTTGGACTGGGACGAAAGAGATAACGATGTCACATGGCTTTATGGCCCCGTTTTGAGACCTCAGTCAACGTCTTCCTATTTATACGATTCCCCCTCTGCTCCACTGATGCAGCACTCAGATTCTTCCTCCATCGAAAAACTTCACTTAAATAACACGGATCAACTTTCTTCCTCATCAGCTTCATCAAACGAAAAATCCAATCACGATATATTTTACAACAACGATAATAATAAAAACAATAATAATAACAATAACGATGATAATAATAACGAAATTAATGCTAATAACGATAATACAAATCCTGAATATAATTCTTTACTAAATACAAATGATACTCACGATCAACTTTCAAATAATGATAGCTTAAAATTACATGTTGATGATATACCAACTCATTTAAAATCGATCTTAAAAAAGAAATCGAATGTTGAACGTGTTATTTCTGATGCAAGTTATAGTAGATTACAAAATTTATTAGAAACAAGGGAAAATAAATTAAAGTCAATGTCTCCGATCTTGGAACCAAGTAATACTTCCGATATTGAATTGAATGATCCAAATTTGAAGTCTAGTTCAAGGAAAATGTTTACTGATCCTCTCTTGATTAAATCTTCTTTGAAAAATTCACAATTGCATATCAAACAAAATCAAAATAATGATCTATTGTCACATAGGGAGAACAAAAGAATTCACTTTAACCCAAGAGTCACTCAATGTATTGCTATTGAATATCCAGACGATTACTATAATGATGAATACAAAAATTCCTCCGATGAAGAAGACTTAACCCCAGTAAGCTCTTTTCTGAAATCCAATTATACGGAGGATTCGGACTTTAATATCAACAACAAAAATAAAAATGTCATATTTATCGATAATGACAACGATGAAGAAATGAATGATGAATCTAATGCTAACCTCAATGATGATGATGATGATGATGATGATGGTATCATTATCATTAATAATAAATTTCCGCTGCCAAATATTTCTCACAAACCTCATTTAGAAAACAAAAACTCAAAATGCAATCATGCCGATGTTACTACAATTTCGCCGTTGCCAGCAACAACTTTGAATATGGGACCTGATGAAGTCAGCGAAGAAAAGGAACAGACAACTTTGTCCCATAACATTAAGACAAATAAAGGTTTAAATCACTATGACTATAACTCCGTTTATACTGGTAATAGTGATTTATTCAAAGTCAAAGATGTTGAAATGGTTGATATACCCGCCAATATTGAATTAGATAATATTGATAGTATGGACGTTGATTCATTACCAGTAGAAGCAACAACATATGAGCACCTGGAAGATCAGCCAATGAGCGATATAAGCGACAGTTATAACAGTTACCAGAGTATGAGTGAAGACGACAGTGCCATCGATAGCGAAGTCAATAATGATGATATGTTAACATTTGGTTCTGATTTGAAGAGGACGTTAAGTCTAGGAGGCACAACTTTTGGCTCAAGAAGTAACTCTACTCAGTCTTTGTCTCAAATTAAAACAGGCTTAAGTGGTTTAGATTTGAAAGGATCTGGTATTTTGAAAAGTACAGGTTTAGGTTCGAAACCTCAGTTAACTGATTTAATGAACTCAAGTCAAAAACTTTACCAGCCCCAACCAATTCCTCCTATGTTTCAAAAATCCAACTCAAACTTTGGAAAAGGTGGAAATACTTTCTTGCTTAGTGATTCCAGTAGTGGCAGCGAAAGCGATACTGAAAGCGAAAGTGAAAGTGCAAGTGAAAGTGCAAGTGGAGGTTTCCGTGGAGGTTTCGATTTACAAAACGCTGCAAATTCATGCGTCAAAGGCTCTTCTCTATCTGCCGTTAATAAACAATTTTTAGGTGGTGCTACCTCTGGTCATGATTTATCAAGAATGAACGCAAATCAATCAAAAATGAAAAAAAGTTTCCTTCTAAATAGTGACGAATTTAGCGATGATTCCGAGGAAGATGAACTTTCCTTTGGTGCAAGAAACCGTAAAATTTGAGAACTTCATTTATTTTAAAGCTTAAAGTACACAAAAAAAAAGAAGAGCCTTATAATTGAACGTACAAGCTTTAAGATGGAATTGAAGATTTCAAAACAAAAAGGAAATGTTAATGGTAACTTAAAATTCAATAGTATAAGGTCTCAACAAGGTAACATTATCAATAAATGGGCTTCAATGGGGTGGTTTTTCTTTGTATTATCTTTTTTTGTTGGTGGTAATACTGTTATTATGTACTTTTGTTGCATTATTTATTATTAGTTTATTGATTTTTATTAAATTTTCATTACTACGATACTGATTATTAATTAGCCTTGATTTAGGTCAATAAAAAAAATAAAGAATACTAAATTTTGGCTACTCAATCCTTTTTCATCTTCTCACTGAGTGCCTTCCAAACATCAGTCAAATGGAACTTGATTCTTAGAATTGCAACCATGAGTGATCTTGGCACAACATACCTTGATAAATAAGGCAAAATTGACCAAGAGCCAAGATAAACATCAACAGTTCTTTTAGAACCAAATTCAATAGCATCAACTGCCTTTTTGGCGTAAACCTCTGGTAACATTGGGTTATTACGTTCGGCAAACTTTTGTCTTTCAGCAAAAGCCAGCTTCATTGGCTCAATGTTGTAGATTGAATTTTCAGGAAGTGGTCTAGTATCAGCAATAGCTGTTTTCACTCCTCCTGTAATGAAATTCTTGACGGAACATCCGAACGGTTCTAATTCGAAAGCTAATATATTGCAATATTGACCAATAGCTGCCTTTGATGCACCATAAACTGAACCCCATGGAAATGGACAATAACCAGCTGCAGAGCCTGTAAAAGCAAATGTACCCTGTTTAGCGATAACAAGTCTTGAGAAGGCATGCACAACCCTAACAGGGCCTTCAAAGTTTGTTTCCATACATTGTACAAGAGCTTGATCTGGAACATCAATTCCTGGAAAAGTACAAGAGGAGCCAGCATTGTTGTAGAGAATATCAAGTCCTTTGGCACCAACCTCAGTCAGCTTTTCATTGACAAATTCGTAGCCTTCATTAATTGATTCTAAGTTGGAAACATCCATATTGAAGATGATAATCTTTCCCGGATACTTATCAGCAAGATCTTGCATGGCACTAACCCTTCTCGCACAAGCAAAAACAATATAACCTCTTTCAGCAAGTTCAATGGCAAGGCAATGGCCAATACCAGAGGAACATCCAGTAACAAGAGCGGTCTTTGTTTCTGCCATTTGCTCCTTTATTTTAGTGAAGAAAGTATTATGTTTCGGTATTTCAAATTTTTTTCCGCTGAGTTTGATAGCATTTATCTAGAATCAAATAACAAATGAGTGGGAATTACACTAAACTGACAGCTGAACCCCTACTTGATGATGACGCCATTTTAATTGAGCCTGACGTTTCATCCCAGCCGCGTTTGCCAAAGCCTGAGGCACCTACACTTGCAAAAGCTGAACCTCAACCTGTCAGTTCAACACCTCTTTTCAACATGTCCTCTTTTATCAAACCACATATACCAGGAATGGGCGAGATTCAAACTAGAGAGAGGCCTTTTAGTGGGGGTAACACACTTGATGAATCTGTTTGGGCCACTTTACATCGAGACCTAAGTAATATTGGCGATAAACTATTATCGATTTTATGGCCATTAAGATTGAAGAAGTCTCTTTCGCAAGCACAAATCATTAGTAGAAGGTTTATGGGGGGTCAGAATGACATTGAAGATGTTGTTGGTACGTCGAATGAAGGCGAAGACGAGTATTCAGACGAAACTCTGAAGAAGATTCGAGACTGGGATCTTTGGGGACCTCTAGTCATTAATTTAGGATTCAGTGTTATTATTACGTATTTGCAAAACAAAGGACTAAATGAAAACAATGAAGAAACTGCTAGTGAAATATTCTCAGGCGCTTTCACTTTGATATGGTCCTCGCTCGCTGTTTTGAGTATCAACATCCAATTGCTTTCTCCTGTTCAGCAAAAACTAGAAAACGGTACAATATCTAACGGTATTATTGGGATTTCATTCTTTCAATGCTTGAGTTTACTAAGTTACTCCTTTTTTCCTGTGGTTTTGGGAGGTTTGATAAGTATATTTGTTCACATTAAATTGATCAGGATTATCATCAGTTTTGTAATGCTGTCCTGGTCACTACTTTGTACTTTTTTGCTCTTGGGTATCGTTACCAATTGTAAAAAGAGGGGCACTTTGTCGTTTACAGATGATGCGATTGGAGATGAAGGCAATGAAAGTGATAAGAGGATTTTTTTGATGATCTACCCGGTCTTTTTAATATTTGGACTCTTTTCTTGGTTCTGCGTTATTGTTTGAGCAAAGAACTAAGGTACATATATAAATTTATACATATCTTATAAACCCTCTGGAATATTAAGCATTTTCTTCAATTCCATTTTGTCAATGCCATTTTGCCTATGAAAATAATTTATGATTAAATCGATATTGTCTTCTACTAAGTCGATGGCCATCTCCAACTCCATTATTTGCTTTTCCATAACAGCAAGATTGTCCATGCTAGTTTCCAAAAGCTCACGTTTCTCTACTTTCAAATCGTTGTTTGCTCTTTGCAAGGATTTGCATTGCTCATTTAGCTGATTCCAATGCTCACCATTTCTTGTCTCCTGAAAAGACGATAATTTGATTTGTGATTCTTTGATAAAGCTCAACAACTGTTCTTTTTTTGTCAATGCACAGTTGTATTGTTTTTGAAGCTTAAGCTTGGCGGCATACTTGAACGACCAGTACAAATTGGAAATACCACATTTTTCACATTGGACAAGGTTGTCGTCCATAAGCAACTTTAAGATATCCTTTATTTGCATTGAAGAAATACCTGTCTTTTTACTAGCAGTGGATTCGATTTCTTTGATGTTATATACAGAATGATGCTCTTGAAACCAAGAAAGCAATCTTATTCTTTTTTCTTCAATTGAAAGTCCCCTCTTTGGTGGCTGATAAAAAAATACATATTAGTACACAAGAATACATACAATGTTTATTATGCAAAGATATCAATTAAGACTTAGTCATACACACCATGGCAATTCAATGAGCCTCTTTAATGTTAGATAAGTGAGAAGAAATCGAATTGGAAACTGGTCCGCCTAGTAATTTGACCGCAAGTTTCTCTGGATTTGGTGAGCTCATCACTGTTGAGTCAAGCGTTTCAAGTCTCTTGGCAATCCTGGATGCGTGTTTGAATAACTGGTTGTTCTTTACCTTGTTGATATTCAAAATTTTGTTAGAAGTTGACATGTTGGATTGAAACCAAATGTTACCAATACCATGAAGAACACAGGAGATAAATTCAATCCACTCAGGGGCATTCTTGAACACTTTATGAAGTTCAACTGGTGGTTCTATTGATAAATCCAAGGTCGTTGACCTCACGTGGTATCGCAACGGGTCGTGCTCAATGTCGTCACATAATGCAAAAAAAGATTTTGTGTCCAAAGACGACGGAATAAAGATCAGGTCACCATATACGGACTGAGATATTAAAATGAGCGTTTTCTTTATTATGGAGCAAGACGACGTACCTGCGGGGTACCTGTTTTTAACTGTGTCTTTGATCCAACGTGGAATAGTGGGAAAACTCTTGAAATTGTGAATCAACAAATCATCTATTTTTAGTGCTGGTATATCTAGACAGTGAAAAATACCCTTTATGGAACACCAGTGACTGAAGGCTCTCAGAGAATTGTAAATGTCTGGAGATGCTAAAGCCTCAACACCACACGTTTCCGTGACTAGTCTCTTCAGAGCATAGCCATCAAGAGTAGGTGAAGAAACGTTGTGATCTGACTGGAAAAAGTTAATCTTAGTTGCAGTTGAAATCATTGCACCCAGCTTGATATACTCTTCCCTTAAAGCGCCGTCTATACCAGTGATATATTCCAGAGCTTCCCTTTCAACTTCCTTTGGTTGTAAAAGTGAATTCTGTAACGTGCACACCTTCGATGATGCCTCGTCATACCATTTATTCAGTTCGATTTCTCTTGAGAAGAAAATAATTGCCAAACATAGATTTCTATATCTTTGTAGTACAACACCTTGTGCTTTCAAAATCTGGTAAGAGGAAAGAATTGAAAGGTTATCTTTATAAGCCTCATAATGTTCTGCAATGACCAGATGTTTGTCTTCAACTCGAACTCTAATAAATTGACCATTGGTGGTCATTCTATATTTTTTACCATTGTTAGAATACTCCATTGAGCTAGACTTTTTGTCAATAAGTTGCCTTTCAATGATTTCATCACATATGGCCACGAGGTTCAGGGAGACATCTGCTAACCCCAATTTTGTCATAGCTTTTTCAAATTTTCACTATGTGATCTGCCACTCTGTAAACATTGAAAAATTTCAGATCCACGCAAAAACCAAGATTCATATCAGATAAGATAAATAGTAATACTTCTACAGTTTTTTAAAGTACAAAACAAGGCTATAAAGCGAGGATTTCAATGCTCACGACAACATATAAGATATCTCAAACGTCGCAAATTTATTTTTGAGCTTGCTGTGTATTTTCAGAGAGTTCTTCCTTCTTTTCTGCTCCTTCTTCTTCTTCTTCAACACCAAACTCCATTGGATCAAATGTACTTCTTGAGCGATCTCTTTGACCAAGTTCCACAAAGGTTGGTTCTCTTACGTCTAGCTCAATTTGACCAAAAGAGACCTTTTTCAGTTTTGGAATCAAATCAGGATCCACTCTACTTTTTCTCAACTCAACCTTGTGATTGACAGGCACATAATAAGCGACATTTGATTTTTCATCAAAAGTCATCGCCAGTTGACGTAATGGCTCTATTGGCTCCGTAGAACCAGCATAGTCTCTGTGCTTTCTATACAAAAATTTGTTTCTTTCGTCAACATTTGTTGCATCTGCTTCAGCAATTGGAGCGTTTTCTGTGGTGTCTGATAGAAGTGAGTTGACACTTTGGGCATCAGTTTCACTACTTGTGGTATATAAAGAAATCAATTTGGTTGACTTGTTCAATTCAATTTCTTTCAAAATCGCTGTTAAAAGCTTTGGATCGTTGATGGATTTGATGCCATCAGCTTTAGAGTTCTTCGTAATCGAAGCTGAACTTAAAAACTTCACGTCGATAAATGTTTCATCAAACATGGAAGAGTCTGGAAGAAAGTTCCACACTTTCTTTGCTTTGAGATGTTTTCTGGTTGGATGCTTCAATGACGATAATTCTTCTATGTCTTCAAACGTATCTTCGACTGA
This sequence comes from Saturnispora serradocipensis, assembly GCA_030570415.1. NCBI lineage: Eukaryota > Fungi > Ascomycota > Pichiomycetes > Pichiales > Pichiaceae > Saturnispora > Saturnispora serradocipensis. The sequence goes on along the minus strand of JAJLVS010000007.1, from coordinate 102,440 downwards.
TTTTAATAGAGATTTTGGGTTGAATTCTTCTTCTTTCCTCATCTTCATGTTATCCAAAGCTTGCTGAGGTATTGATGACTGATCTGAAGAAATGTACTGTGTTCTTCTAAGAAACCCGACATTTTCACTCTTAGTTGCTATTTTCTTAGTTGGATCTGTCAAAAGAATCTGATCTAATGGGTGTAATGGCAATGGCACACCATTGTTATTCAATCCATATATGCCTTCTTCATCACTCATCTCTAGCAAATTCATATTCATACCAAGATCCTCATTGAGCCTGATTAAATTACGAAAGTGATCTTTTCTAAAGAATGAAGACAAAATGTTCTTGAATTCATCCTGTTTTAGTAGGCTGGAATCATCTAAAAGCTTGGCTGGACAAGATGGTGGTGGTAAGTTGTTAGAATATCTCACTTTAGCCACATATTGTGTTTGTGGTTTGGAGGTTGGTTTCTTAGACATTTGTTTGATGATGAAGAAAATGTTGATTAAAAAGAAGATGATGAAAAAATGTAATTTTATCTTCTTCAATGAATAGTCAAAAAAACATATTAGTGTAACACTTAATTAATGAGTTTATGGTTGTTGATATTCTAAAAAATGTTACCTACACCACTACAGGACTTACTGGGTCTAAGAAGCAACAAATTATCGACATGCTTAACTCCATGGGAGGTCATTATATTTCTTCTTTGAATACCAAAGTTACACTATTGATAGTTGGCACACCACATACTGAAAAGATGAACTACTGCATAGATAAAAGAAGAGATGTTACCATCATTGATTGGGCAGATGTTTCTCCTTTGTACAAAGAAGTCAGGGATGCTAAAGAAATCGTTAATATGTCTATCTTAGATCATTACCCATGGCCTCTATTTCACAACAAATCATTCTGTTTAGTCAGATTAGCTGAATCTAGCAATCCCTTTTTTGAAAAGTATTATATTACAAATCTTATCAAGTATTTTGGAGGCGAGGTCACTTCTTCTTTGAGTGAACACACTGATTTTTTGATTACAATATCAACAAAAGGCAGAAGATACGAAACAGCAGTTGGATGGGGCACTTTTATTGCCCATCCTAAATGGGTCATTGATTGCTGCAATTGCTTAAGTTTGTTGGAGACATCCGCGTATGACATCAGTAATTATGAGGATCCAAATACGATTGGACAGTTGAAGTTGCAAACAATTACAAGGGGAATTGTTGATTACAACAAGCCAAGAGACAATGTTGTATTTAAAAAATTACGAGAGTTAGTTGTTTCCAAGCCATTGGCGAAATCTAAAGACCAATTATTCAAAGGTTTTGTTTTCTACCATTCGTGCTTCGACGCTCAGGAAACTGACAAGCTTTTGCAAACTTTGAACACGTATGGGGGAGAAGTTACCGATGAATATGATTACAAAACAGTATCTTTCATATTGGTACCATCAAAAAAGAGTCGAGATGAGTTACCCAAGAATTTAATGATATTGAATGAGGAAAATGGATGCAAAATAGTTAATGAGTGGTTTGTTGAACGTTGCATTTATTACAATAAAATTACGCTTGATTCTTGGTCCATTCCACGGCCAAAGTTGCATCTGAAATATAAGCTCAAGATCCATATAACTGGATTTGTTCCCATAGAACATCTGCACATCAAAAAGTTGATTCAAAATCTAAACTTGACCTTCCTGGATGAATTAACAAAAGAATGTGATTATCTTATATCCAATCTAAGTTTGTTGGGACTTTCAATTTCAAATTCTCCTCAGTTATTTCGTTACAAATATAAGGATTTGCTTCTGTCGAGGAAGTCTAGTTCATCATCTCCTGAGTTTACGAAAAAGAAAATAAATTCCGCAAAAAAATGGGATATTCCAGTTGTATCATTGGCTTTCTTATGGCAGTTGTCTCAGTCTGGGCTACTTCCAGATGTTTTAAACGAAAATTGGTGTATTTTTGGACCTCATAAGGCCAAACCAGCTTCCAACTTTCTAGAATATGCGAGATCTGTCTCCGCGGGCACTTTTATTACGCAAAGACCCACGGAGTCTTTAGCGCCGGTAGCTAAGAAAGCCGTAGTAGATGCAAAAAATGATGATGAAAGAAGAAGTACGCCTGATGAAAGTTTACAACATGAGGTTGAGCATATTTCAGTATCGAAAAATGACATTTCACAAAATAACTCACCGACTAAGATACACACCTTTCCAACTCTGATTTCACCACGCAAGCGCAAGGTATTTAATATTTCACCAACAAAGAACAATATTATTCAGATGAATGGCAACAAACTAAATTTGAGGGAATGGAAAAAGAGAGAAAAAGAATCGCAAATAAGAGAGGCAAATCAAGATGATGAAGAACAGTGGTGGAGGGAACCAGATGATGACCTAGTTCCAGTTTTCAAGAGAAGAAGAAAATAATAATCTAACTATTGATATTTATAGACAAACCAAAAAAAAAAAAAAATCGTTATAAAAAAAAAATTCATATAGTCGATCCGAGGATCGAACTCGGGACCTTCTGCGTGTAAAGCAGACATCGTAACCACTAGACCAAGCGACTATATTATATAATAGTAAAGAAAAGTCTACACTATATTATGTGTTTTTTGGATTATCTTTATGTTAAAGCAAGTTTTGTAATGTTATGCTGTTAAAATAATTACAATAGACACTGAGCATGTTCACTATGCCATTCTTAAAAAAAATGTTCAAGACATATATCAGGAAATGAAGCTTCGTATTATTTATTAGATGACCTGAAATCTAATATAATTTCTAATATAGAAACCGATCCCCACATTATAATTTTATAATAATTATATTGTCAAATTATGAATTAAATTATGTTAACCCAAGTTAAATTCTATCTGAAACTTTAATTAATCATTAGATTAAACCTTATTAATTATCTCAAGCCAATGCAAATTGAATTACCTGATTCGATTACATACAGTTACCCAAAGTGTTGATCAGACAATAAGATGTCCTCTTTAGGAGTTATACTCACGCATTAAATGCACTTCAACTCTGACCTACATTATCTTTTATCTAATTAGTATCAATTAGGAAATTTTATCCTTTAGGATTGCTTTACTCATTGTATTAAAGTTTCACTTGTCTAATTCAGATATTCTAGAACCGGAATTACAGTTTATATTCTAATTTATATTTTGTGTATAAAAGGCCTTTATTTTACTTTTTACTTTATAGTTCTTGTATAGTTTTTTAATCATTCAGAACATAGTTTAAGATATATACACTTTTTATTCAAGCAAACTAAATCGTTATTACCGATATATGGAAATTGTAACATATGCTGTGGTTTTTATGATTAGAGTGTAAATTGTTAGTTATTTTTGCAGGGCCACATTTAGAAACTTATATATCCTGAGAAGTGATGAAATAGTAGATAGCTTAAAACCTGTATTTAAAACATACATATTGTCGAAAATAACTAATTATTTTTAAATAAAGACTTTAAACTATGCAGACTAATCTATAAAACAACAGTTAAGATTCAAGTAAGTTCTTCTCAACTGCTATTTATATCACGACACTGTCAAAATAAGTGATAATCAAATATTGCTCAGTTATTGATTAAGATGTTTAATGTTGAAGTATAAACTACAACACACTATTGCTAACGTATGATCACAGATATGCAGCACATACTAAGTTAACCATGTAACACTCATAACACGTTAATGTACATAAGAATGAAGAGTTACATGTAAGGTTGAATGTATTAATACAATGCATGCATACTTCATTAATACTTCTGAGCAACAGTATGCTTGAATCCGTTCCGTTTCTATCAAGTCTATTGGGGTAATTATAACTAATGGGTATTCCTCCAATAGAACACAAAATAATCTTAACTTACACTCTATTTATATAATCAATATCTTACTATAAAAAAAATTACTGTTTTTTTATTTATTTGATTATCTTTATATTATTTAAAATAACTATGATATAGATTTGCATAACTTTAATAGCAAATTCTGGAACAATTGTGTCCCCTTCTTATGCCAATGGAAAAGTAAAAATAGCGATTGGCTGGAATAGCAAAATTTTTTAAAGATAGGTTAATATATTGTAACAACCTGCAACATCAAACTAGGAAAAATAATCAACGCTGATATTCTTGAAATGTGTTGTGGTCAAACCATGGAATTTCAATAGTTAAATATTTAAAATCTGCTCACCATAAGGATAAAACGTTTTGAGTTTGATTATGGAATCAATGAGTTCATAAAGTGTGGCTAAAGTTTGAAAACATGTTTTTAAAATATTGGAGGTAGAAAAAACGTAGATTTAATGATTTGGTTTTCTTTTCCATTGTAAGTCAGCTTTTATATCTGTTATCTTTCTGTTTGATGATAATGGTGCTTCATTAATTGATTGTATGACAACTATAATTAACTGCCTAGCAAAAAGTTAATATCTATTGTTTTCGTTTACTCATCACAAATTGGTTTCCTTTTTTAACCATTGGTGATTTTTACTCTTTTTTGAATAAGTCAATGATGTGCTTTAACAATTAAATGATGTCTTTTAAGTTGGTTAAATTTTGACCTACACAGTAAGGTATTAACTAGAGATTTAATTCAAGTCAGTGATAGTTTTAGTCTAGCTGCACCTTGGTAAGACTCATACTAATTCACCAACTACTTCAACTCAAGTGTAAATTAAAAATTGGGCCATAAATCAATCTCCTATTTTACAGTTTACTGAATTGATAATCTTTCTTTCCCTAGAATTCGATACAAAAACTGAAATCTAAACATAGTCCATATGATAGCTTATTTTCTCATTAAAGATCAGTATATATAATATTTGTTATAGGCTCAGATAATTCTATAAAGCTTCAATTCTATTAAGTATCTGTTCATCTTCGTCAGTTCCCAAATTTTAAGTAACAGAAACACTGATACACCCTCTGCAAGTTCCTTTTTGCCTTTAATAATAGTACAATTCTATGAGACTACAAGCTCTGGAAATCTGATTTTAACCCTGTTAATACTAACTGATAGCCCTGTCGCATACAACACCATGTTTCATGTTCATCAAGCAAATCAATTGCATTTTTATCGAAATCAGTGTCCTCTTCTTGTTCCCAGACACCACCCTCTCCATACCCCATCTCAGTATCAGTATTGGAAACCGCTGCTGGATATGGACATGGTGGTAGCTGCTCAATCTTATTTTTTTCGTTGATAGACGTTGACAATAGAACTCGTCTACAACAATAGTCGCATCGTAGCAGTAAAATCACGTCTTTATGAAACCGCTGTACTTTTAGTGACCAGCCTAAGATACCTATGAGCAAAGCGTGATAATGGTACTCTCGATCCTTAGAGTATTCTTTGAGCCAACTTGAGTCATTTTCATTAAAAATTTGTAGCTTTTGGAAATTGATATCGTTTATAAGATCCCAATTCTTGTTCAGAATGTCGATTCTCAAACCCAACTCTTCAATTTCACGAGGTAAATCCTTTGGTCTTATGTAATAATCCTGGTCTTCTGGATTTAAAGGAAGTAATGGAGCAAATGGACACGATGCGTAATGTTCTGATTGCAACCTTCTGAGGTAAGAGCTAATCAGTATTTGATGAAATGAAGAAGCTGATTTGTGATCTTCGGATAAAGACATCAAATCAGATGTGTCATCATTCAAATCTAAAGTTACATCTTCGTTGTTTAAAAATAAGTTTTCCACAGCACCATAGCCAATGCTGACTCCTAGCTCATCATCGGAGACATCAATTATGCTTTCTGTGTAGCTTAAGTGAGGAAGTTTAACCATCAAAAGGGCATGACAACCAACACAATGAAGTTCGTTCTTCCTTATTTCAGTGCCATATGTTTCATTACACTTCCAACCTTGCACAGCACAAACTAGCGGAGAAAGCTCACTATCGTTAACAGACCACGAAAGAGGAGAGAAAGTGTTCAATCTTTGCAAAAGAGCTTGCCTTGACAAAGGCAGTGGTAGGTCTATCAATAAATTTGATGTCTTATTTAAAGTGTGGTATTCGGTTGAATGTGTTGCTTTTCCTGGATGGTAACCTCTTTTTATTAGCGGATTTGCACTACAACTGCTTGTTGAAGATCGCCGTCTTGTACGAGGTTCATTCATCGAAGATTTAAGCAATGCATCGATCATTATTTGTAAGAACTTGAACTCATCACTTAAACTTTACAACTTAATGATTTTTTTTTTCAAATCACTCTGTGTGTCACAACTTGCTCTTTTCCCACTAGCAGAGTTTGCCAACTATGTCTCACAAGGAAGCCTTTCTTCAAGCCGCTTTGGATGTCACCGCCCTTAGATTTGGGGAGTTTACGTTGAAATCGGGTAGGATTTCTCCTTACTTCTTCAACATGGGTCTTTTTTCTACTTCCAAGGCTCTTGGTGCACTTGCTGAGGCGTACGCTAAGGCTATCATTGCTTCTGGTTTGAAGTTCGAAGTCTTGTTTGGTCCTGCTTACAAAGGTATTCCTCTTGCTGCCATCACCGTTGTCAAACTTTATGAACTAGGTGGGGAGGACTATGCTAATGTTGGTTATTCTTTCAACAGAAAGGAAAAGAAGGACCACGGAGAAGGAGGTAGTATTGTCGGTTCTGATTTGAAGAATAAAAACATTCTTATTATTGATGATGTGATGACAGCAGGAACGGCTATCAACGAAGCATTTGATATCATTAAACAAGAGCAAGGTGTTGTTGCGGGTGTCATCATTGCATTAGACAGAATGGAGACAACAGCAGACTCCAACTTGTGTGCTACTAAGGCCGTTTCCCAACGCTATGGTGTTCCGGTTTTAAATATTGTCAACTTTGATGACATTGTGAACTTGATGAAGGGTAAAATCACCGAAGATCAACTGGACTCTATTTTAAAATACAGAGAACAATATGTTCCAAAAAACTAGATTGTCGAGGATTAACTACTTTTAATATTGTAAATGCAAAGAAGATAAAACTATACATATTAAAGTCATTAAATTGATTATTGTATTTTTTTATTTGGTTAGTATAACTTTCCCCTTTGTAGTTCATAAATCTACCCTCTAATTCTTTGAACCTTCATCTTCATTTTCTTTTGCATCTTAGCCTTAGCCTTTTCATTTACAGCTTCGTTCTTTGGTCTAATGTAAACACCAGCTGTATTTGGGTTCTTCATAGTCAAAGTGGAATGCAATGGCACGATAGTATTCATCCTGAATCCAGCGACCTTTGGCACCTCTTGAGGTTTATATTCACCTTCCATGTATTCAGGAGCACCTGGGAGATCTTTCACATTGGCTAATGTTGTTGGGTGCTCCTGTAAGTAAACAGCTATTGCATGTAACATTTGTTTCTTTGACTTGAACATTTCATGTGTAGGCGTTCCATCCCATTTGCAACCTATCTTGACACGACCTGGATTTCCCCAATCCTGTGGGTGACTCTTTTCGGCATCGAGGACTGCAACAATTTTAAGCAGCTTGCAAGCTTTGAATATGGTATAGGCTAAAGGATTTTCAACACACTGTGAAAGTGGTAAGCGACGACCTTCACTTGTTGATCTATTCTTGTCAAAATAACATGGATATACAACTTGCATTTTCTTGAACTCTTTTCTTTGTTCAGAAGTCAACGTAGACTCTAATCCGCCTTTGTTATCACCATGTGGTAAATGTGACGAACTATCTTCATCTGCACTTTGGTGAACTTCCTTGGGCGTATTTGTTTTTGAGGAAGTGGCTGATGGCCCAACAACTGAAACCATGTTGGCGTCTTGGTTACCTAGTTCAGCAAACTCGTCATGGTCCTCAATCTCTTCAATGATAGGCATTTTCAGCTGTTGATAGAATAGTCGTTGAGTTTGGTGAAGAAAATGAAAAAAAATCTTTTAGTTATGATTACTTGGTAAATCAATACTCAAGTAATTGATCTCTCATCTCAATCACGAGCTATGGAGATTCCAGAAAAGGATCATCATGACAAGCAGTATTTCATGAAGGTGATGAGGGCCATAGATGCTGAAAGAACACAAGATTTGGCCCTACATGCATGGAATTTAGGTTATTTGCATACAAAATGGGATAACTGGCCTCCTAGAACTTGGTCTTCGTTTCCACAGTCAAGGCAAAAAATGGAAACACCGAAGGATAGATTTACTTATACATTTGATTTTATTGGGATGCCTAAGTTCAAAGCAGAGAGGAACTTTTTGAATGAAAAAATCATTCAACCTTTTGATCCAAGATCTGACATGTTGTTTTACGCTGATGATGCTAATACTAACTTAGAGGATGAGTTAAGCATTACATTTGAGCGAATAATTAATGCTACCATCAGTAAATTGAACAACTATGACAAGGATTCATTAGTAGAAAAAAGGTTTCAAGCAAAATTCAATCAGACAAGTAGTACCAAAAGCGAATACTCTGATACCTCAATCTCTTCGGACGAAGAAGTCCCTCTTGAGGCTGCCAATATTCAGCAATTTTATTTTAATTATAATAAAGGGGCCGATGTAGAATACAGAAGATCATCCCCAGAGGATATTGAAATGCCTAAAATTCAAAGATTAGAAGTAATGAATGAACTTGACATGATTATCGATGAGATGCTTGACACAAGAATAAAAGAAATGGCATTGGCTGATAAAGATAAAGATCCTCCAGTGTTGAGTTGGCGAGAAGTGTTACATGCTTCATTCAAGGTCACCAATAATTCAAAATCTCGAAAGTTAAGCTCCAAAGTTGCACATTTCAAAGCGAAGGATGAAATTTGGAAACTATTCAGTCATAAGTTGATGCCACCAAGGAAACCATTACCAGATCCATATTTTGATATTAGCGATGACAAATTTCAAACAGAGGACTCCGAAATTGTTCTGTGGAAACGCAATATGCAACAACTTAATGAATATGCAGCAAATGAAAAGCTTTTAAAAGAATTGCTAGAAGCTGAAAGAGAAGCAAAGACGAGACATGATCAGCCAGAGATGACTGTACCTCTTGTAGATTTCAACAATTCGGTCAAAGAAGAAATCCATCAACAAAATATTAGATTTGCGTACAGAGATGTGATGATCAATGAGCTGAGAGATCAAGAGGAATTGTCAAAAGTTTTTTTCAAAGAAGTCAAAGAATCAATTGAGTATGATGAGGAGAAAGTTGAATTATTAGACCAAGAGAAAGAGAAAGTTGTCAGCAATTTCAAAAGACAGGTTTTTGACGAGATTGAAGACCCGTTTGAAGGAAAAAAACAGCTAGACTTTGTCAGATTCAAAAATATTGTGAATAAATACAACATTTCTAAAAAATATCGTGATGCTAACAGAGCAAAGAAAAATGGACTAAAAAAGCTTCCGAAGTTGAAACTTAAATCAAAACATGGAATCAAATTAAACAAAAAACGTTTTGTTATAAATTGAAACACAATTCTAATATACATTATTTTATAAGTATATACTTTATACCTTTTCTAAGTAAAAACTAATTTTATAAATTCATCTAAAACACTCAATAATAAGTGCCTATTTAACGTTTCCTTTTGCAATATGCCCCAGATGGTTTCTGCCGCTATTGAGGACGATTCGCTACCTAATAGCTTAGAGCAAGTGTCAGACAAGAATAACTGCAGCATGATTCTAGCTTGTTCTTTACTTCTTTCTTTTTCAGCTTCTGTTCTCAAGGGTTTTTTGCTTCTCCATTCACCATTAGGCCAAAGTGAATCTTTCACTTTATTGAGTAGTTCTACAACAGCTGCCTCACTTTCTAATTTTGAGTTTATGGAATTTCGGATCAGCTTTTCAAAGGTAGAACCAAAAAATTGTTGAAACATTATGACTAAGGTTTTCCCTTTGATCCACTTTCCAGTGTCAGTGTTCAATTGAAACAAAGTCAAGATCAAATCCGTTACAGGTTGGATAAATGTACTATATGTTGGTGAATCACTTAATCTCAAGGATACAAGTCTTTTGGTTTCACTTTTTTTTATGTCCTTCACATACTGTTTAATGTGATGAATATCAAAAGGTTCTGCAGACAAGAAAGTCCTAAAAACAACATCCTCACATATTTGCTCATTTTTGATTAATTGCTTGAGATACATATTCAAAAACGTCATCCGCTCTTCAATTATAACTTCCTGATGAAACTTGAGAACTATTTTTTTCTTGGGGAATTGTAAAGAACTCACAATTGGATAGTTAGATTTCAAGTACGAATTCAGTTCATAGAATTCATTGAACCTTCTTTGTGCGCATATTCTCTCACTAATGATTTGCATACCAGTATCAGCGTACTTTGTCACATTGATAACATAAGAAATGAACTCTTTGTCATTTGAATCTTTATCACTGGAAAAAGATGAAATACTTACTGAGCATTTACCAAAAAGTGAGTTATTAGCTTCCTGCATTAAAAATTGTTCCTTTTGTAGCTCTTTGAAAGTTATTTCTCTCTCTAAGCTCAACATGGATTTAGTTAATAACTTTGTTTCGGGAACATTGTTGATAATTTCTGCTTTTTTCAATAAAGTTTCAATAACGTGCTTCTGCTGATTTAATTTTTCTATTTCATTAAGCAATCTATCGATTTCTAAGGTGAATGTCAAATGGGTGCTCATGATCTTACTTTTTCTCAAATCTGTCATGTCTTCAACTGAGCTTTCCATAGCCTTATCAGCTTCATCGTCACATTCACTAAAGTTCTGATCATTGATTCTGGCATTCAATTTAACGGTAGTATTGTGAATGCCATGGTCACCATCAATAAAACTATTGTTGCTACTAAGCATGGAAGTGGTATCATCATCCTCCTCCTTCTCAAAATCGTTATGGTTTTCACCGAACAATACATCATTAGTTTTGCTATCACCAAATAATTCTTTATCACGAACAGAACCAAATAAATCATGGGCCACATCATCACTAACTAATCTACTAGCTCTTTTTTCTTTTAAAAGCAACTTTTTATCACCCCTATACAATTTATCATACACGCTATCTGAACTTTTATTATTGTCATATACATCGTCACTATTGTGATTATTATAGCTATTGTTGCCACTGTTACTACTGGCTTTGTTTTTATTGTTATTGGCGGTAGCTTTCTCGTCACTTCCAAATGCACTAAGTTCCAAAGAGTTTTCCGTATCTAAAGTTTTGGTCTCAGAAACATTGGAAAGTGTATTATCTTGCATGATTTGGACAACAACATCTTGCACTGCTTTGACAACATTTTCACCAACTTTTCCTGTCATATTAACATCAAGATAATGGTCACCATTTTCAATGTATGCGGATAAAGGATCGCCATCAGTGTTCATGTCTCTCATACTCATATTAGACGAGACTTTAGACTCCATGTCATGTGGAATATCAGGTTTAGATAATAATTCTTCAGCACACATTCTCAAGTATATGTCACTCTCTTTGAACACTTTATAATCGCTTTGTCTCATCCTCATATATATGAGTACTTGCAACTGAAAAATAGAATTTCTTGAGTTGATATATAGCTCTGAAAGCTGATTATTGACAATTCTTGAATTTGCCATATTTGTTTGATAAGACTCAATGAAATGCACTACAGGCTCACTCAATGAGATTGGTATATGAAGAACTTTCGAGTGGAAGAATTTTTGCCACAGCACATAGATATCTTCTGACTGTGATAACTCATCATTCAAAGACAAAATACCTGTACTAAAATCACCTGGCTTACTTGAACTGACAGAAGAAACTTTGTTGTGAGAATGAAACAATCTCGGATGTAAATCTAATGAGTGCATATCATTACCAGAGTTGTTGTTTTCTATTACTGAGTTTGAAAGTTGGAGTGATGTAGTGAAATAGGTTCGGGTTGTAAACTGTATTTCTGTTTCAGAAAGTTCAGATTTCGTAGAAGCTTCTTCCATATCAATATACTCAAGGGGATTTCTTAATGCTTCTGCTGCATAATAATAGTCAAGTAAAACTCTTCTATCTTGTCTCATATTCATCCATTTAGTAAAATAACTAGATAGCACAGGGTGTGTTAATACATGTTGAAAAGTGTAAGACGGTAATGGCGCTATAGTAGCATGAGGATTTGATTGAGGAATGAGAGACGTAGAAGAAATTGCACCATTTTTGTAAATCCCTAAGTGGTTGTTAGCCTCTTTAAGATCATTCACTCTGTCCTGAATTATAGTCATCAACTTCTTAGTTCTTTTCTTGAACTTAAGCACTATCTTGGGATCCTCATTTACTGACAGCTGTAACATTCTTGAAGATTTCCATCCAATATAATACAAAAACTTTAATAAATAACTCTCGTCCGAACAACTGGCAAATTCTCTGCTATATTCTTCAGTTTGCTTGCTAGTGAGTTTCAAAGGTATATTTAAATAATCAAATCCATCATTGTAAAGCAAATCTTTATCATCTGCTTGTTTTGAGACAGAAAGCTCAATAAACTCTCTTAATTTTTTGACATCAATCCTATCATTCATTTGTTGCGTTAATTGAGTTTCAATAAATTGGTTAATAAAGTCAGGATCTGAGAAATTCATGATAATAGAACTCAAAAGTAAAGAGCCCAAAATTTCTCTTAAAAGAACCATAACAATTTTCGACTTTTGCACTTTTTTGCTTAGAATGAGGGGCAACACTTTGCTAATAGAATCACCAAGATATTGCTTGATATCCGCATCTTGGGTCTTTGAATCTAAATTAATGGCTTTGTGCAAAGCATGATACTTAGTCAATACGACTCTGCTAGTTTCATGCTCACTTCCATGCTTTATTACTTTGACTCTAGTGGTTTCAAGAGCTTTGTTATAAGCCGAAACATGACCACTGACTATTTTGAGTAAATTCTGAACTAGAAATTGTGCAAAATCGATTTTTGAGAACCTATCTTGTAGTTCTACTAGGGCAAGTTTGATTTCACCTTTCAAATTTAAAATGAATGTTTCATCTGTGGAAATACGTTGATACCAGCTTTTGACAAAGTCTCGAATCACGTAATCAACTATCGTGGCCAGCACTTTATTGATTTCTGTACTGTCATGGTAATCATCGTTTAGAGTATGCGATTCGTCAGATCTAATAAACTTATTGCATTCGTGTTCCCAATGCCCTGTTTCGTCAAGATTAAAAGAACAGGTAAACCGCTTTCTCCCTTTTCGCCTAATTGGGGCTACTCTTGGAGATCTGTAGTTCAAACAAATGTATATGAATGCGATTACCTGAATGCAAGCTGTAACCATAATCAGCGGCAAAGAATGGGCCAACCTGAAGAGTATGGGCAGCACCAAAATTATAACCGAAATCACGGTCACTATCGCAGTTACTGGCTGCTCAAACATCGAGTAGAGTTTGAATGTAGTTTATGTTTATATGAAAAGAATAAATACATGTGTGTTTCATAACTGACTAAAAAAGCTGATAAAAATATTTCAATTGTTTTGACGGTTCCGCTCTAAAACCTGTTGACGAACTCTGTTGCTGAGCAGACCATCAGTGGAGGCCTTAGAGGCCCCTGAGGCGGTGGCAGCTGGAGAAACAGACTCTCCAGAGGTGTTAGACCCCGAGTAGGAATCTGGGAAAAGAGACACATGTGACAAATTTGGCATTTTTCCACTTTCGTTATCATTACCTTCGAAATCAGAGAATCCAGACATTTGGGAGCCACGTCTAGAAATATTTGGACCAGATTCAGACCTTGATCTTGATCTAGACCTTGATCTTGATCTTGACCTGGACCGAGTACGCACCACTTCATATTCGTCTTCGACTTCATCAGCTAATCTTTCCAAATGTGACTTGTCATCGAATTTTGCGAAAACCTTAGGCCCTAATTCGTTGACGATTTCAGTAACTTCAAGTGACAACTTCGCTCTTTCGTCACGCAAAACAGCCATGTCATTGGTATTGCTCGTAATGGATAGATACAATGGTCTAATTGATTTGAATATATCCATACCAATTTCACCCATCTTCAAGGCCGAATATGTGGTCAAAACCAACACAGCCCAGCAGGAACAGAAAAGAACCAAGATACCAAAAAAGGATTGTGTTAGGAGTGGCGCCATGTCATACTTGATAGCAATGACAGTTCCTAAAACAGAGTAAACAAAGTAGCACAATGGCGCAAAAAATAGTGCAACTAGAACCTTCCAAGAGGCCAACACATCGGTGGCATTGATTTTAACAATTGAGTTTTTCAAAGCAAGCTTCTGCTTCTTTTTGGAAATCATCCGACAAGCAACAAAAATTGGTGAGAATAAAATAGTACCAGGTAAACTTAAAATAGAGTAGAAAGAAAGCATGACCACTCGATGAATTAATAAAACAATACATTCCAAGGTATTTTGTTTAGCGTCTTCAACTTGGTGATCACGTAAACCTAGATAAGATAATTTCTTATTGTACTCCAAAACAGAGTGCTTCAAATGTTGGATTCTTGGATCTTCCTTAAACTTCGAATATCCAATAAGCAAGTTTCTGTTCATTTCAACAACAACAGGCAATGGTGGATTAGAGAACCTACCGTATGAATATAGTCTTCTAGCGGCTTGAATAACCTGCAAAGTTTGGTAGTCTGGAGCTTGTGTGGTCACTGCCTTAAGATTAGTTTCAATAGTTTCCATTAGCTTAGTGACTGAACCTCTAGCGTCCTTCTTATACTCTTCACCCATTTCCTTGGTGACAACAATTGGTCTACCATATTCAGCAACGGCTCTTGATCTGAACTTATGAGCATGGAAATAATTCAAACCACATGGCACAATAGAGACTTCTGTTCCCTCGTCAAGATATTTCGCAACAGTTCCAAGCGCCATGATGGCAACCCCAGGCTTGAGTTCAATCAATTGAGGCCTATCATGGGATCCACCTTCAGGAGCGATACCGATAACAGAGCCCTTATGCAACTCATCAAAAACGTTATTGAACAATTGATGGTTATCAATTCTAGGAGCTAACTTATAGTTAGTCCCGCTTTTGAGCAACTCAATTCCTGTCTTTCTTGTGAAGGGGGTTGCTAACACCAACTTCGTATCGCTGACGACCTTGGCAATTTTGATTTGGCCTCCGGACTTAGGAAGGCCAAGCAAACCCTTCACTTCAGCGTCCTTAGTGAACGTAGTGCCTTCTCCCAGAATGGTCAATTCGTCGCTTGGATAGTTTTCATACTTCACTGTACCCTTCTTTGCGCTCAAGAGATCCTGTGGTCTTTCGACAGGAATGGCACCTGACCATCTAGACCAGATTCCCATCCACTTTGACCTGTACGAAGATGCAGCTTCGATCATCCTCACTTGTCTACCTGAGACCTCATGGGTGACATGCGTAGCAATGGCTGCGTCAAGGTATTGGTTTGCATGAGGAGCTACCACCAATATAGTTGGACCTTGTACTGGTAAGTTGAAAGAACCCCTGAACGAGACTTCCCTAAAGAAAATCTCCACAATTATTTGAAGAAACCAATCGAAGAACTCCAATGAGATCTTCGAAGAAACCGAATCATTTGTCATTGTTTGAGACACTGATAAAAAGCTTTGTTTAAGCTTAACTTTGTGGGGAGAAAGTGCTGCTTAGCAGGAAGAAAAAGGTGGTGAGCAAAAAAAAAGTCCACTGACAAAAAGCGCTACTGTGTCACTATTATTATTGGAAGTTTCAGTCTTGTGAAATACAGTGCTAAAGTTAGGAAATAAGCATAAACGCACTCAAACTGCCTACATTTGCATTAGATCGTTAACAATAATTTTTTTGGGCACAAAAACCAGTGTAAATAGGTTTTTGTCGTTTTAGGAGCTTTTGCACAGTACATTGAAACCATGCGATTCAAGAGCTATACGCTTCTATGGGGGGTTACAGTATTACTGGCTTTTAAATTATGCCTTTTTGGTTTTCTAGGGAAAGTCGCCGCTTTAGATCGACCCCCTCACGACACTAATAAAGATATTATAGTTAAAGATAGAGACAACAGAGAATTATTATACAACGATGGCATTCGTCAGGACCTTGCTGACAGCGATGTACTATCATCGTTTTTGTTTGATAAATCACTTGACATGTTTGATTTGACAGATTTGGTTTTGACATCTGACGTGGAAGGAAATCTTAATGCTATCAGTAGGAAAACCGGAGAGGTCATGTGGTCATTGGCTAGTGGTAGCTCAATAGTGTCCATAGCCTCAGAAGAGGACGATCGCATGACTGGTATTATATCAACTTCGCATTCTAGCTCCAATCCGACAACACCAGTGTCAATTGTTGGCAATAAAATCAACGATTTCCTGAATACCACCTCCGTTATCAATGGTGGTTTCTTGGAAGAAAAAAGCCAAGGAAGTCAATATAGAAATAAGGAGAAACTGATATGGCTTGTAGAACCTTATGGAGATGGTTCTATCTATCAATTTACTGGTAATGACGGGCTACAAAAGCTACCCGTGTCAATTAAACAATTTATCATGAATTCACCGTTCTCACTCAACGATGACTTTGTGTATACAGGTTCTAAGCACTCTGGTATCCTAAAGTTGAATGCACTCAATGGAGCAGTTATCGAAAGCTATGGTGTTAAATTAGCTCGAACCGTACTGAATGAAAAAGAGCATAAAAAAGAAAACGATTACGAGATATGTGATATCGAGAATGAAGCCACTGAAGATACCCATCAACAAGAAGATACCTCCTCAAGTGATCCGTATATCACTATTGGACGAACAGTGTATGAACTTACTATTCACGCAAAAAATAACACTTCATGGAATATTACTTATGTTCAATGGGGCCCAAATAACTTATACAGTAGTTTAATGACAGAGAACGAACATTCGATGGATAATTTATACATTCAACCTTTTCATGACAACTCTATTTTGGCAATGGACTCAGAGGAGAGGGTGGTAAAGTGGGTTGCAAATCTTCCATACACCACTATTAATGTTTTTGATGTCTATCAAGATTCTGATGACATGAATAAACTCGTCCTATTACCCCATCCAATTGACCAAGCTTCGATGACCCTTAGGAATGTCAATGTTGATTCCACATTTATCGATAAAACTATGGAGGGGTCTTGGTTTGCATTATCTGAATCGCATTATCCTTCTTTGGTGAGATCAGCACCTTTTGCTAAATATATCACTAGCAAGAAATGGAGAAGCCCCTCAATTTTACTCAATAATGATTTATTGGTCCAGTCAATTAAGGGAGTGCATGATGATTCAATTAAGGCCAAAATCGATGAAAAGGAGGCAGACGAAAAGGATTTGGCGCTTTACCATCCTACGATTTTCCCGACGGCAATTGAACAAATACCTACCAAAAAATATGATCTCAACAGAAAGTTGCCTGATTCTGCCAAGTACTACGAAAGCAGAAAACATGAAGAGTTTAATGAGAGCTACAATAGAAAGCCAACATCGACCTATAAGTTAAACAGTTTAAAGGATTTTACTATTAGGACGTTTGAAAATGTTACTGTTGCCTTGATATGCTTTCTAATTTTCTATCTCTTAAACAGATTTGAAATCATTGATTTTTTCAACATTAATAAACAGCAACAACATCAGCAACAACATCTACAGAATCCGTTATTTATTGGTGAATCTAGTAAAGAGAAAGAACATTATGAAGCTGACAATGAAGAAGATGACAATGAAAAAAGAAAAAAAACCAGGGGAGAAAAAGAAAAACAGCTCTCTAAGAATGTTAAAATTAACGAAGTTGTTGAAGTTTTGAATGAAAACGAAGAAGAAGAGATAGAAATCATTAATGACTTAGATAGTGACACTAAGAAAAAGCGTAAGCGTGGAGCCAGGGGAGGCAAGAAACATAAAAAGAAAGATCTTGAAAGTACCGAAAATAAGCTCGCTGAAAATGGAGAAGTGGATGCTGAAGAAAATAAAAAAGTCACAAAAATAAGCAACAATTTGTCCATCACGGATGAGATACTGGGGTTCGGATCTCATGGTACCATTGTTTTTAAAGGATACTTTGAAAACAGGCCAGTAGCCGTAAAGAGAATGTTAGTGGATTTTTGCGACGTTGCATCTCATGAAATATCACTTTTACAAGAGAGTGACGACCACTCTAACGTTATTAGATATTTCTGCTCACAGGAACACAACAAGTTCCTTTACATTGCATTGGAGCTATGTTCTGCATCATTAGAAGATGTAATTGAGAAGAGACGAATTGACATAACATTTTCACCACAACAGATACTGTGGCAAATAGCCAACGGTGTTTACCATTTGCATTCTTTAAAGATAGTTCACAGAGATATCAAACCACAAAACATACTAGTTGTTCTGCCAAAAAATAGAACAGGTGAAGCTCGATTCCTCATTTCAGATTTTGGATTATGCAAGAGGTTGGATGGAGAGCAATCTTCTTTCAAGGGCACTACGGCAAATGCTGCGGGAACTTCTGGTTGGCGAGCACCCGAGCTGTTGATAGAGGCGAGTAAAAAGTATACAGAGGCTACTTCAAACGTTCGATTAACGAGAGGATTAGACATCTTTTCAACAGGGTGTGTTTTTTACTATATATTGACTGGTGGGAAGCATCCTTTTGGGGATAGATTCATCAGAGAAGGAGAAATTATCAGAGGACAATACAATCTAGAGGGCGTCAACGACCTGAAGGATTCGTTTGAAGTGAAGGATCTAATTACCAAAATGATTGCCAAGAACCCTGTTGAGAGGCCGGATATTGTAACCGTGATGAAGCATCCATATTTTTGGAGCACAGAACGCAAGATGGAGTTTCTTCTTAAGATTTCCGATAGATTTGAGGTGGAGAGAAGGGATCCACCTTCGCCGTTATTAGTTAGGTTTGAGTCGATTGCGCTCAAGGTGTTAGGCAAAGACGGGTGGTTTTGCATGTTTGACCAGCTATTCCTCGACAACCTAGGCAAGTATAGAAAGTATGATACCCATAAATTAATGGACTTGTTAAGGGCAGTGAGGAATAAATACCACCATTATCAAGACATGCCTGCTGAGCTGGTCCAGGCGGTTGGCTCGCTGCCTGAGGGGTTCTACTGGTATTTTGCCAGCAAGTTTCCGTCGATGTTGTTAAGCATATATGAGTTTGCCAGAGAGTTGGTCGAAGAGGAGGACCAACTTCGAGGCTACTACTAGGAGGAAAGCTGTACGTTACATTACGGTCCTTGAACGAGGGGCCTCAATATAATTAAATGTTTATACATTTTTTCATAAATAGCGAAAATAAAACCACTATTTGGTGGGTTGCATCTCACTCTTAACGAAAGTCCCACAGTTGAAAGCGAATGTGTCAAGAATGGAAGACCAAGTACAGGACACGAAAGGTTATCTGGTCTAGAACTTGTTTGCAAAAATGTATACTAAGCCACCTAAATTTTGCAACCATAAATACAAACACAATAAGCCAAGCATCGTGATCAGACAATAAGTGAGACACTTTTAAAAATAGCAAAAAAAAACTATAGTCAGAGCCAATAGACAAAAATGAGAAAAAAGACAAATGAGATCCAAAGTGCCTTAATGCGGTTCTGATGCAACCCAGGACTTCTGAAAAAGCGCCATAATAGCTTACCAGTTGAGAATACCGACACTACCGGATCTATTTGGTTTACAGTACTCGTAGTTGGGGAGCATGCATCAGGCGTTAAGAATATTTTTTTATTCTCAGCAAAATATACGAACGAAAAACAAAAAACTTTGGCGGGAGCTAGAATGTTCGTGACTGAAGGATTTGGGAGACGTTTAAATCCAGTACTCAAATCCATTCCTCATATTGCGTTTGGATGAACTTGTGTTATTTTTATTCTTTTTCTTGCTGATCTGCACTGTGCCACAAGACAAAAATTGCCGCGATCTAAACTGCATGTAGTTCTTAATGTCTGGAAGGATTCTCGACCCTTTATATCCGCCAAAGAAGTTTGGCTGCCACTTGCTCTGAGGCAAACACTGAACTTAGCCCCAATGTTAGGCTGCCAATGTGGGCATGCAATCAGGACACACACGCGGCGAACTAACTTTAAAAAGGGGCAGTTGATTTTTAATCAATAAGAGGCTAAGTCAATCAAAACCGTTTTTAGTTCTGTGCATTCTAGTGTGATAAAATTTAATGTGCAATCTTGCATATTGTCTGCAGCAATATGCAAGACGGACATCACACTACTGCTATAAGTACCGATTTGACACCGAATTTCCTTTAAACCTGTATGACGTCTTACGGATAATTAAGAAGGTTTTACCGGAATGCAAGGCACTATGCAAGGTTGATCGCGGGCTTTTAAAAATTTTCGCTGCGAGATCCAGTAAATGCATTGTTTACGTTAAATGCAACGCGCAACAACCCACACCCATAGAGTAAAGTGTAAGGAATCAAATTTGGAACAAATTGTTCAGTGGAAAAAGGTTAACGAAAAGTTTATAGTGGAGCAAGTGGATTTGGGTTACCTAAAAGCACGTCAGCTTCTCTTCTCTTTTCTTTTTTTTCTTTTCTTTGCTTGGTACAATCACTAAATTGCAGCTACATTATCGCCAGTGCACATTTGGCTCTCACATAAACAAGCTAGTGCTAACTTGAAACTTGCCATCAACAAGATAATAACTGGCATAAGATCTCGCTGCCGTCGGATTAACATCCTAAAACACGATCGTTACCCCAAACACATAGCAACTCGGTTTTTTTTTTCAAACAAACATTCTACATACTAGATTGCACATAGCAAACATTTTCAAACAACATATCCTTTTATTGTAGTGCATATTAAAACTTCAATTGGTTGCATATATCACATTAGTTGCTAGCAATAGGAAGAGACCAATTACTCAGAGACCCCATTTAAGCAACTAAAAATCGACTCTGGTCACTCAAACAGCAATCGTTGTCAAATATTTGCTAGCGCCTGAAGTCAACACCGGAAAGTCTCACAAACAAGCTTTTCCAAGCAACATAACTGGCACTGGAGGAAACTGTGCAGCCTGTATTTTTAATCAAAATTTGTTTTCATATTACCCTGCTTTCAACTGATATTAATAAATAATAATAATGTCCTACACTACATCTTTCACGAAAGAGGATCCTCGATCAGGGGCCTACAGCTTTCAGACAATACTCCACACAGACACCAACAAAGACACATTTACAGACTTGAAGAAGATTGTAACCAAGGTGAATAACAATAGCCATCTTCAAATCCAAAGCGAAAAGGAAATCAAGGCGCCTTCTGTGGAGGTCAAGCGGAAGTCTCGAACAGGTTGTCTGACCTGTAAGTCACGAAAAGTCAAATGTGATGAAGGCAAGCCTGTGTGCAAGGAATGCTTTAGGATAAACATGAAATGTATCTACAAACAGATACCAAATGTACTCTCCACCGATAACATCAGTAGCAATGATTTTAAGTCAAATGAAAAGCGATCGTTGCCACCTGACAAGCCTAAAGTGTTTACGTTTGACGCTGTACAAACGGCCAACGGAAGCCGTTCTTTAAAGGAAAGCGAAGTTGTCGTGCCTGGGTACGGTGTAGTCAAGGTCATTCGTGGCAAAATAGCATACAAGATAGAGAATGGAGTTTGCATTTACAGAGCATAATTGCGACATATTCAATTGGATAACATAAACCTTATATACTTATAATGATGAATAATAGATAAAATATTGCTGAGCAGTATATTTCTCCAGTTTTTTTTCATTTTTGAATTTAACAAAGCGAAGATGGGGGTAAAAGCTCAGAGAGAAATTTGTGATAGCGGGCCACCTCTTCTTCTTTTGGATCAGATTGCTAATAATTCATCAAAGATGTCAACTAGTGAAGCGATTCGTCTCAAAGAAGATAACGAGAGATGTAAGTATTGGAAAAAGTGGGGTACATACGTGTCCGAAAGATGCTGGGGTGTGCCAAGGGAAGATTACACAAACGAGGGTGATGCGTGGCAATTTGACTTTGAAACAGCCAAATCAAGAGTTTTCAGATGGTCAGAACAAGGTATGGCTGGTATCAGTGATAGCAAACAGTACTTGAACTTGACAATGGCACTTTGGAACGAAAATGATGGCATTCTGAAAGAATCTTTGTTCGGATTACCAGGCGGGGCTGGACCAAAGAGCGGTAATCATGGAGAAGATGTCAAAGAACTTTATTATTACTTGGATAACACTCCAACTCACTCATATGCTAAGTACTTGTACAAATACCCAATTGGAAAGTTCCCATATGAGGAGTTGTACGAGGGAAATAGTAAAAGAAGCAAGTTAGACCCTGAATTTGAAATTACTGATACAGACGCCTTCAAAGATAACAATTATTTTGATATCTTTTTCGAATTTGCCAAGGATGATGAGGATCCAAATGAATTGTATTTCAGAATTACTGCTTACAACAGATCCAATGCGCCCGCACCATTGCATATCATTCCTCAATTCTTTTTTAGAAACACCTGGTCATGGGGTATTCCAGAAGATCCTGATCTTGATGTCAAACCTAAAATGAGTCAAGATTCTTCGCATTCAATTAGAATCAACCATCCTAAATTAGGTGAAAAGAGACTGGTTTTTGCACCTGCTCCAGGTTACGAGGGTTCTACTGATGATGTTGATCCAAAATTCCTATTTTGTGACAACGACACCAATTTTCAAAAGTTGTATAATGTTGAAAATAAGTCGAGATATTGTAAAGATGGCTTTCATGACTACATTGTCGATGATATTGAAACAGCTGTCAACCCAGACCATCAGGGTACAAAAGCCTGTGGTTGGTTTTCTTTTGATCAAAATGGCGGTGTTCCTGCTGGTGATTACGTTACAATTCGTTACAGAATGACATCTGATCTTTCAGATGAATCTCTTATTTTGAACGAAGATACTCATGATGAAATAATTGAAGCTAGAATAAGAGAGGCTGATGAATTTTACTGGTCGGTAACCCCACTACCAATTCCTCAACACTTGAGAAATGTTCAAAGACAAGCCTTTTCAGGTTTATTATGGTCAAAACAATTTTACCACTTCATCCATGATTATTGGTATAGAGGTGATCCTGATTCTGATTTACCTCCTGTTATAGGTAGGGCAAATGGTCGTAATGAGGCATGGAAGCATCTTTACAATGAAGATATTCTTTCAATGCCTGATAATTTTGAATATCCATTTTATTGCTCGTGGGATACTGCATTTCATACCATTCCCCTTGCAATGATTGACCCTACTTTTGCCAAAGCTCAATTAGTTGTACTAACTAGAGAATGGTACATGTCCCCTCAAGGTCAAATTCCAGCCTATGAATGGAACTTTAGCGATACCAATCCCCCAGTTCAAGCTTGGGCCGCTTATAGGACTTATAAGATTGAAAAGAAAATGTGGGGCAAAGCTGACAGACGTTTCTTGGAAGGTGTTTTTCAAAAGTTGATGATAAACTTTACTTGGTGGCTCAACCGTAAAGATATCGACGGTAATGGTATTTTTGAGGGTGGTTTTTTAGGCCTCGACAACATCAGTTTGTTTAATAGATCCGAACCTCCAGAGGGTGTGAAATTGTTACAATCTGATGCATCTGGTTGGATTGCTTGGTATTCTTTGACAATGATGAACATTGCCCTTGAACTTGCAAAAGAGAACTCTGTCTATGAGGACATTGCTTCTAAGTTTTTTGAACAATACCTTTTGATTGCTGATGCCATGACGTTTTTGAATAAAAGTGAAAAAGATGGAATACCAACTGAAGCTTCACTTTGGGATGACGAAGATCAGTTTTTCTATGATAAAATTAATTGGGGAAACAACTATATGAGCACAATTAAAGTTCGTTCTTTGGTTGGTTTGATTCCATTATTTGCTACTACAACCATTGAGCCTGAAGTACTAAATAGATTCCCATCCTTCAAAAAGCGATTGCTCTGGCTTGTCAAAAACAAAGGCTACTTGGTTAAACGCCACATTGCTTCAATGGAAGCAAAGGGTGAAGGGAACCGGTTGTTATTATCACTTGTTAATAAGGATCGTTTAGAAGCCATTCTACAAAAGCTGTTCGATGAGGATGAGTTTTTGTCTGATTATGGTATTAGGTCACTCTCCAAGTATCATGATGAGCACCCAGCTCACATGAACATCAACGGGGCAGATTACATTGCAAAATATTTACCTGGTGAATCCGATTCTGGTATGTTTGGAGGTAATTCTAATTGGAGAGGACCAATTTGGTTCCCTACTAACTTTCTTTTGATTGAATCATTATTGAGATTTTATCTTTATTATGGGTCATCACTCAAGATAGAGTGTCCAAAGGGATCTGGTGAGTACTTAAACTTAGGTCAAGCAGCAGAGGAAATTCAGCAAAGATTGATTCATATTTTCATGCCTGATGAAAATGGATATAAAGCTTATCATGGCTCATTTGATTCACCAGAAGATGATAATGTTGAATTAACCGAGGAACAGGTCAAGTCTAATCAAGTCTTGGATATGTTGAACAATGATGAGCATTTCGAAGAATTGGTAAACTTTTACGAATACTTTGATGGTGATTCAGGTAAAGGGTATGGTGCTAAATGGCAATGCGGGTGGACCGCACTGGTTGCCAGAATGATCCAGGATGTTGGTGTTATCTGTCGTGCTCCATCTACACCTTCAAAGAGAAAGTCTTTCTATGATGCAGATGAAATCTGCAAGTATGAACCAAGACCAAGTGTTTATCCATTGTTAGGTCGCCGTAAGAGTGGCAAATCTTTATTAAGCTTAGCTGCTCATAAGTTGGAGATCGACATGGAGGACGATGGTTTCGTGGGACAAAATATTCCGGGATATGCGTTAAGCAGAAAGTCAAGTGCTAAAACCATTGCATCAGGTAATTCTCACAACGAGGACTTCTTATCGAATGTCAGGAATGCAATGGAAAAGTACTGTTTGGATGAAACTGAAGTTAACATTAATTGCGAGGAATATGAAGCTTCATAAGGAGATTTCTTTTTGAGGTTAATAGGGAAACTCTTTCGAACTTTATACAATATTTAATTTATAAAACTAATTAAGTTTTCTTTTCTTATACCTCCTTTTAGTCATTTCGTTAATGGAATTTGGAATAAAGGGTTAGTAAGATAAGCAGTATTAACAGAGCGATGATTCCATAAGTTAGAAATTTGTTTTGTACCATTCTTCTGCTCATGGACCCCAAGGTTCTGAGTGATCTATCAACATAAGTGTCTGCATCGCCTAGTGTATCTCTAGCATTGAGAATCTGGTCTCTTTGAGTCCTAAGATTTGAGAGAATAGAAGAGCCCACATTCTCTGATTCCAATGCAGTTCTCGTTGCATCCTGTAACCTTTGCGTCGACCTTTCAATGCTTGCATTCGTGGAAAGCAAGGTCTGTCTTTGCTGATAGTTGTCATCATCGCCAAATAACTCACGTTTTTGATTGCTATTGATATAATCATTCAGCCTGCCTTGGTAGTTACTGAAATCGCTTTTCAATGTACGTAGCTGTGCATTCATGTTAGATCTTTGTGCGGTTGGAAGGGACTGGATTTCTAAGTTCATCGAGTCAAGGATATCCAACGATTCTTCAATGAGGTTAGATATTTCCGATTGTGTTTTGGAATTGGAGTCCTGCCCCAGCTCGTTAAATTTCCCATCAATGTCTCTTTTCAAGAGTTCTATGTCCTGTGTATATGATAAAAACCGGCTTGTCATCTTGCAGGCGTTGGCTTTCGTGTGTTTGCTAATTTGACAAAAAACAAGTGGCTTAATGAACGGGAACTAATACAAAATTTTGAGATTCCTTTTTTCTAGCTGTGGTTTTGCAAAGTGTTGATTATAAACCTTATATTTTATCAAAACTTATGCTGATCGATATGCCCATTTGGTATTGCTAGAAAATCATGAAAGCTAAATATAATCTTCAGATTTGAAACTCAATGAAAAATGTCATTGCTTAGTTTGAAGGAAATACGTCGAAATTCCAGTCTATCTTGTGTCACTTACAAAAAAAAGCATTTCAAAAAGCAGTGAAATGCCATCATCAATTGGAACAAGCGTCTAATCCTGTTGTTGAGGTTTCTAGTAAAAATTTAGTCCAAGATAAGGCCGTATTCACGTGCTATTCGAGTGCCAATGCTCACTAAAGAGATGTGATTTAATGTTTTCTTATAGCCGAATTGTGTCAATAGTAGATATCCAGGACGCTAAACGCAGCTGTAGCTATCAGACAGTATAATGACTCAGTTAGTACAGAGTGGAGCAAAACCGAGCCATTTGGGTTGCACTAGTGCGGTGCAGCACGAGCTACAACAATTTTAATTAATCATGAATTCTGACTTTAGTCATAGTAATCATTATTTTTTTCATCTTTTTATTCACCAATCGAAAACTCCTCTTTTATAACCTGGTTGGTAGATTAATATGTTTAGAGCTGTTGCAAGCACTTTGATGCGAACTAGCGTAATGCCAAGGCGTTTCCACGGGCATCTAACGCCACCAAAGCCTGGTCAGGAACTCCATGTGACATTCATTACTAAGGATGGAGCACAAACAACATATGAAGTTGCAGAGGGTGACAACCTACTTGATATCGCACAGGCACACAACCTAGATATGGAGGGTGCTTGTGGTGGGTCATGTGCATGCTCTACATGCCACGTTATCATTGATCCAGAGTTTTATGACGAGATTCCCGAACCGGACGACGATGAAAATGATATGCTTGATTTGGCGTTTGGTTTGACAGAAACCAGCAGATTAGGATGCCAAGTCAAGATGAGTAAGGAGTTAGATGGAATGAGAGTTGCGCTCCCTTCTCTGACCAGAAACTTGATGAATAAGGACTTGAATTAGTGACAAAGTAAGTGCTGTTCGTTATCTTCCTAATAATAAAATATTCCACATTCTGTTTATATATCTCTTTATTTTGTTTCTTCGGAATTGGATCATGGTGTTCAGATGTATATAATTAATAATATAACTAAATAAACATAATAAAAAGGGGACTAAAACCTCTAGCATTTATTATCTTAATGATTCAATTTCTTGGTTGAGTGAGCTCAATTCAGCTTTCTTAGATTCTAAAAATGCCTCTAATTGATTAACTTGAATGTCAATTGACTCGATATTGTTTAGTATAGATTTCAGGTCTGTGGTGCCACCATTACCATTTGTGGAAGTTTGTTCCAACTGTCTTTCCTTGTATTTTAGTAGCTGCTCGAACTCATATTTGACTTCATTCAGATGTGTATCTTGTCCCTTTTTGTTTTTTTCTTCCTTGGCCTGGGCAAGTAATTTGTCTAAATCAGTGAGCTCTCTTCTCAAGGCCACTTCCTGCCAGTCTCTGTCCTTGGTTTCGCTATAATCGTTTTGGCTCGTTTTTGTATTCGAAGTCTCAAAGGCGTTTTTCGGTTTTGGAACCTCCACATTCAGCTGTGTCTGGCTCGATTCGATGTCGAATTCGGGCGTCTCCTTCGAAAAAGTGGCTCTCAAACTGGCGGGCACGGATCTTGGCACTCTCTTACCCTTCGTTCTCTGGTTCAAAATGTGAAGATACACCAAACACTGATCTTTGTCTATGGTCTCACTTTGCTTTGGATTGACAATGTTCCATGCATACGACACATCTGTCTCTGGAACGTTGTTTAAACTCTTGTACAACGACTCTAGCGAGTCAAACGAAATGCGTCCGTACTTGTCGCAGCTGGAATTGTAAAGATCCTCATAGTTGGACTTGTCCTGAGGTGAAATGTACCAGTCGAAGTCTGAGCTGAGTGTGTATTCATCATCAGTGTCGCTTTCGTTGCTCATCGAGGTGTTCATCACGCCCGACTGCACATCCTCGTCAGCCTGAACCAAGTATCTCTTTGATCCTGGAATCAACCAGCTAGGTAGGCTCCTTGGCACCTCGTTAATGTTGGCATTCACCAAATCAAAAATCAATCTCATTGCAATACAGAACTCCTCGAAATCCAATTGGCCGTCCGAATCGATGTCTGAAAGATCCCAGATTGCTGTGAGCTTCTCCTGTTGAAGCTGTGAATTCTTAAACACTGGCGCCAATTTGCTGCCATCAAGCTTGTTACCAACCGGCTTCAGACCCCTGAAGATTTCCCAGTACTTTTTGATCTCCCATTGCTCCAAACGTGGCATGATATTCCCTCCAATACTAATCGTAACAACAACGAAGGCCAAACTCTATGAGAAATGAGAGATTGTTCGATATAAAATGTGGGAACCCTGGCGCGCCATTTCCGAAAAATAAATGCAGCCCCGTAGGTGCAGTTTAAAACCGCAACCTGTTTTAAATATTTCTAATAGTCAAACAATAACGTTTAAACCAATTCTTCTTCTTTGTTGGCTTTTATTTAATTATAATATTGTGTTTTTACATTTTTTGGTCATCTCGTCACATTTTTCTCCTCATACTCCGATAAAATTTTCAACAGCTTCGATGTCATTAGTGAGGGAGAAAATTTTCACTAGCTGAGTAACAGATCCGTTCTTAGCAAAAAGACAAAGAATGTCGTTCTTTAAGCAGGTTCTGCACGGCTCCAACTCATCAGATGAGGAGGTAAAACTTGCTAAGGCATCTGACGACGAACTAGAAGCATTAGCATATCTCACAGAAAAGAAACAGTCTGTTGAATACCAAACAAGAAACAGCGACGAAATAGAAGGTTATGTGCACGAGACGCAGGTTAGAAGAGGCCTCAAGGCACGTCACATTTCCATGATTGCGCTTGGTGGTACCATTGGTACGGGGCTCTTTATAGGTACCTCTGCGCCATTGCACGAGGCAGGCCCTGTAAACACGCTAATTTCATACATCTTTTTCGGCGTGTTGGCCTACTCGGTGACTCAATCGCTTGGTGAAATGGCTACGCACACACCAATTGCAGGGTCTTTTTGCACTTTCAACACGAGGTATCTCTCAAAGTCTATTGGGTTCGCATCAAATTGGCTATACTGGTTCCAATGGGCCATCACCTTTGCCATTGAGATCTTTTCTGCTTCTCAATGTCTTCTCTTCTGGACAGACAGAGTTCCTGTATGGGCATGGATTTTGATCTTTTTTGTGCTTATCTTTGCGTTGAATTTCGTTCCGGTTGAATACTATGGTGAGTTTGAGTTTTGGATCTCCTTCACAAAAGTCACGGCATGTCTCGGATTCATTGTCTACGCCCTTTGTATGGTTTGTGGTGCTGGTAAGCAGGGTCCTGTTGGATTCCGCTACTGGAGAAATCCTGGCCCATGGGGTGCCGGTGCAGAGCTCGTTCCTGACAGAGTTGGCCTTGATAGATTCCTAGGGTTTGTTTCATCTCTTATCAATGCTGCCTTCACCTACCAAGGTATTGAAATGACGGGTATCACTGCCGGTGAATCTGCAAACCCAAGAAAAAACGTTCCAAGAGCCATCAACAAGGTTATCCTAAGAATCTGCCTTTTCTACATTGGTAACTTGTTTTTCATTGGTCTTCTAGTGCCATATAACGACCCAGAGTTAAGCTCCACTACCAACTTTATTTCATCTTCTCCATTCTTAATTGCCATTCACAACTCTGGTACCAGGATTTTACCTCATATTTTCAATGCGATCATTTTCTTGACTCTTATGTCTGCTGCGAACTCAAATGTCTACATTGGTTCAAGAGTCCTTTACTCAATGGCTGGTACTACAGCTCCAAGATTTTTTGCCACCACTAACAAATTAGGTGTTCCATTTTATGGTGTTATTGGAACTGCTGTTTTTGGTGCCTTGGCTTTCTTGAACGTTTCACACAACGGTACAGTCGTTTTCACCTGGTTGATGAACATTTCCGCCCTTGCTGGTTTGATTTGCTGGTGTTTCATTACTGCTGCTCATATTAGGTTCATGGAGATTTTGAAGTCAAGACACATTTCCAGGTCCTCGTTACCATTCAAGGCTAACTTTGGTCCAATATGCGCATGGATTACTCTTTTCTTCCTTGTTTTAATCACCTTCATCCAAGGTTACTCTGTTTTCTTCCATTTCAATGTCTCTGATTTCTTTGCTGCCTACGTTTCACTCATGCTATTTGTGGTTCTTTGGGCTGGGGCACAATTCATTTACTATAGAAGAGAACCTTGGCTCATTGCCAAGGACGAAGTTGATATTGACTCCGACGCGAGAGAAATTGATAATGAAGTTTGGGAGGACGATACTAAGAATACTTTCATGAGTAAGGTTTGGGACTTTTTGTTATAAGTGTATGTTTTAATAGATGCTTTTGTTATTTTTATAGGTTTTTAGTTATTTATTAACAAGTGAGAATATTTTACTAGTGAGATGCTGATTTTAGTAGCTTTTTACCATCCTAAACAGACTAATTAGGATGGACTTTCTTTGTGCAAATAACTCTTCTTTAGCTTTAACGGTTGTACAACTTTTTTTTCATCGGAACAACTTTCCCTGTTAAAAACTGTTTTAACGGTTTTTTTTTAAAAAACAAGATCTAGGTTTGCAAACACTAGTACAGCATGTAATATAGCGGCCATGTGCATAAAAACTACAGTGAGCTTCAAATGGGCCATCTTTATGTCCTAGGCAACATAGCCTTAGTAAAAAGAAAAGAAAAGAAAATATGTCATGTTATACTTGGCGAGATGCTCTTCTCTTAAGAAAATTTTTTAACTCATATAAGACATACGTTGTTACTAAATCCAAACTATGTCGTTTATCAAACGTGTGCTGAACACACCAAAAGACCAGGACAGCTTTGGTGAAGAAACAGAGGAAAAACTGTATGAGTTTGTATCAAGTGACACCATTAATGAGAAGAAATCACCCATAGAGTTTGAAGCTAGAAAAAGCGATGAGTATGAGGGATACGTGCATGAAACCGATGTCAAAAGAGGGTTGAAGGCACGTCACATGTCCATGATTGCACTGGGTGGTACCATCGGTACAGGTCTATTCATTGGTACTTCCACTCCATTGCACGAGGCGGGTCCTGTAAATACGTTGATCTCATACATCTTTTTCGGTGTGCTGGCTTACTCAGTGACACAATCACTTGGTGAAATGGCCACACACACTCCAATTGCTGGTTCCCTGTGCACCTTCAATACTAGATATATCTCACGGGCTATCGGATTTTCATCCAATTGGCTATACTGGTTCCAATGGGCCATCTCCTTCGCTATCGAATTGTTTTCAGCAGCCCAGTGTATTCTTTTCTGGACAAGCAGGGTTCCTGTGTGGGCGTGGATTTTGATCTTTTTTGTATTGGTTTTTGCATTGAACTTTGTTCCCGTTGAATATTATGGAGAAGTGGAATTCTGGATTTCTTTCATTAAAGTTACTGCATGTCTCGGGTTCATTATTTATGCTCTATGTATGGTTTGTGGTGCTGGTAAACAGGGACCTGTTGGGTTCCGCTACTGGAGAAACCCTGGTCCTTGGGGTGCAGGCGCTGGTTTGGTCTCTAATGTAGGCACTGACAGATTTCTTGGATTTGTTTCATCTCTTATCAATGCTGCCTTCACTTACCAAGGTGTTGAAGTCACTGGTATCAGTGCTGGTGAATCTGCAAACCCAAGAAAAAATGTTCCAAAGGCCATTAACAAGGTCATTTTGAGAATCTGTCTTTTCTACATTGGTAACTTGTTTTTCATTGGTCTTTTAGTGCCATATAACGACCCAGAATTGGAATCAACTACTAATTTCATTTCTTCCTCTCCATTTTTGATTGCTATCGAGAACTCAGGTACTAGAATCCTACCACACATTTTCAACGCAGTTATTTTAATGACTCTTTTATCTGCAGCCAATTCCACTGTGTATGTCGGCTCAAGAGTTCTGTACTCCATGGCAGGCACAACAGCCCCATCTTTCTTTGGAAAAACCAACAAATCAGGTGTTCCATTTTATGGTGTTCTTGCAACCTGTGCTTTTGGCTTATTGGCATTTTTGAACGTTTCCAACAGTGGTATCACTGTTTTTGATTGGTTAATGAACATTGCAGCATTATCCGGTGTCATCTGTTGGTGCTTTATCAGTGCTGCTCATATCAGATTCATGTCAATCTTGAAGTCAAGGCAAATTCCAAGATCCTCATTACCATTCAAGGCCAACTTTGGCCCAGTTTTTGCGTGGTTTACATTTATCTTCCTTGTGATCATTACATTTATTCAAGGTTATGCTGTGTTCTTTAACTTCACTGCTTCCAATTTTTTCACTGCATACATTTCCCTAATTTTATTCTTTGTCTTATGGCTCGGAACACAATTTACTATTTATAGAAGGGAGCCATGGCTGATACCACTAGACGACGTAGACATTGATTCAGACGCTAGAATAGTGGACAACGAAGTATGGGAAGACAAGATCTTCCATTCTAAAATGGACAAGGTTTGGGACTTTTTGTTGTAATGCATATAATCGTAGGAAAATAATATAGTTTGTTAGGTAATTTTTTTTTCAGTTTCAAAGATGAGATGATTTATATTGTGTGACATTTAAGATCAATGGACGCTGTGCAGTTTGTAGAGAGATTCAAGGGAAAGATAAAGGGGAATGCTACTTCTTGGATTGTTATTATCATCTGTGTTTGCTCCTCGGTTTACATGGAGGTGTTTGCAGAGCCAGCGACTAGGCCTTTTTCACTAACAGATCCCGCAATATCAAATCCATTCGTTAGATACGAAAAGTACAACGACGTTTGGATGTTAGTTGTTTCCGTTATATTACCATTGGTGGTCATATCCACAATCATTATACTGGACTCCAATACCAAGGAAAAGTTCCAATCCTTTTATAAGTCGTCATTAGATTTTTCACTCACAATCAGCTTCACCATGTTTCTAACAACCTTCTTGAAGATCAGACTCACGAAACTGCGTCCAGACTTTTTAGCACGTTGTGGTGCTGTTGTGACATCACTGAATCCAGCAAATCTGTTCGATGTATCTGTTTGCACAGCGCCACTAGGCCAACGAATCCTGGCAGATGGATTCAAGTCCTGTCCGTCTGGCCACTCCTCCATGTCGTCTAGTGGCCTTGGATTTGTTTCACTGTGGATACTGAAAACATATTGGTCAAGGTTCAATGCGAAAACCGCTGTCATTGCACTTTGCTTTTTCCCTATCTTGCTAGTGTTGGATGTTGCCACGTCTCGTGTCTCTGATTTTAAGCACTCCTACACTGATATATTAACCGGTCTTTGCATTGGTGCTATTGGCCTAGTATTAGGCCAGCTGTGCGATTTGGAACAACCTTCAAACTCCACCGTCTTGCCTGTGTGACATTATGCATAATTTAAGGGCTGTTTAGCTTTATATTATTTCACTGGTAACTATTGCGTTTATCTTCTCTTCATTTTTTGTTTTTTATATACTGTAGTGGTGGGGTTTATTCTCTACAAATTCCACTGGTCAAATTCATATATCATCATGGTTGCACTTTTGAACTTTACTTTACCA
Source organism: Saturnispora serradocipensis (assembly GCA_030570415.1). Taxonomy (NCBI): domain Eukaryota; kingdom Fungi; phylum Ascomycota; class Pichiomycetes; order Pichiales; family Pichiaceae; genus Saturnispora; species Saturnispora serradocipensis. The sequence goes on along the minus strand of JAJLVS010000007.1, from coordinate 69,024 downwards.
GGGATTACTATAAAGAACTTCCACCGTGTGTTTTAACCAAAAGCTGAAAATGGCTCTGCATTTGAATCACAAGCTTTCATTTGTGAACTTGAGGGCTTTTACCCTACAGTTTTGCAATTGCAAGAACCGTACAAAAAAGGGAAACTAGGTAAATCTATAACACTACTTGTAAAGATATGCTAGAAAGTGCACCGTGTGAAAGAGAGCTGGGAAACACCTTTCTCATAGTCTGTCTTTATCGCCTACCATTATCCAAGTATCAATTATACCCAATTAAATGCCGAACTCTCAAAACCCTTTCAAAAACAAAAGACACACCCTATAATCTGTGTTGTTCAATACATAACTGCCCCCATGATGTTTCCTCTGGAAATAGCCAGAGACTGTTATCTCTCTGGTTCTTTGAGTCTGAGCAGCGCTTACGTAATTATCTTAGTATTTTCGCATTTCCAAGTGGCGGAAATTTTGTCGATACATTAACATCTGTTTTCTTAACGATAAAGAGTACGTAGAACGAAGGTGGGGAGCAAGTCACTTGCAACAGAATGAATTGGTGACCAGGTGCGATTGGCATCAAAAGCGATAGCGAAAACAGCGGTGGATGTACACTGGAAAACAGGCTCATTGCTGCTATTGTTTATCTTTTGGGAATGTTCAGAATAAGGATTTTCACCCATTGCTAACACTTGCCCCAACGTCAGTAAGAAGTGACAGTACTAACATTCTTTTACAGCTACCCGAGATGTCTGAAGAACCAAAGGCAGAAGATTCTGAGACCCACATCAACTTGAAGGTCTCTGACGGTAAGGCAGAAGTCTTTTTCAAGATCAGAAGGTCTGCGCAGCTTAAGAGATTAATGGACGCTTTCTGCAAGAGACAAGGCCATGCGCCAAACTCTCTCAGATTTCTTTACGACGGTGAGAGGTTGGACCCAAGTTCCACTCCCGAGAGCTTGGACATGATGGAAAACGACGTTATCGAAGCCCACAAGGAACAATTGGGTGGCTCTAACTAAGTTCCTTTTCGTTATATGTTAGATAATTTATTGTATATCACTATTTCCTAAAAGAGGATCGTTTTTGTTATGTCTCCAGATAGAAAACACTCACGGTACAGTGAGCTGTTGTCCCTGCACTCACGTGTGAGCCATTATTTGGTGTCTACGTACCGCTATCCACCTCTCACCCCCCCCCCCCCCTTCCCAGTCCAGTTGGCCAACTGGTCTGCAGCTTTCATGAGCCATCTGTTACACGATTAGCAGAACGCGTCGCATTTTCCATAAGTAGCTCTTTGTTGTCGTTTTCCCCCTGAGAAGAAAAAGCGTGTTTTGATTTTTCATATTTTTAACGATAGTGTTTCTTCCTCTGCTTTAGTTGGTTTTGCGATTGATTGAAGTGTGTACAGTCTATTTTTTGAAAGAAGAACACTAGTATCGTTTACATCTACGAAATCTGCTTGTTCATAATACAATTACATATTTAGAAATCAAAATTTTGCGCCCTGTTTTGGATTCATACACTCTTTTCAGTAAACAAACCTACAACTAGTCAAGCTTTGTGTTTATTTTCACTTGTATGTATTGCACCACCGTTGAAGTTTGGTAGTCACATTTTTGAAATTCATACTAATAATTCGCTTTCATCAATAGACACAGTTATAGTTCATAATGACCTCACATTACAGACAAGGGTCGTACGCCTCTTCATTCGTTTCATCTAGCGCCAACACATCTTCGGCGCTGGGGATAAGAAAGCCCCACAATGCCAAAATTGGACCTTGGAAACTGGGCAAACCTCTAGGGAAGGGGTCCACTGGCCGTGTGTTTTTGGCCAGCAACACAGTAAACGGACAGCGGGCAGCTGTCAAAATTGTCTCCAAAGATGCACTTATGCAGGAGGTTAACCAGGAGACTGAGAGTGATGATAAGGACTCCGCTGGCTTGAGCTACGGCATCGAGAGAGAAATCATCATCATGAAACTTCTAAACCACAAAAATGTTTTGAGGCTTTACGACGTTTGGGAAACAGACAAACAACTATACCTCATTTTAGAATACGTAGAAGGCGGTGAGCTATTTGACCTCTTAGTGGAGAGTGGCCCACTTCCTGAAGCTACTGCTATTAACTTTTTCAAACAAATAATACTAGGTGCCTCATATTGTCACAATTTGGGTATCTGTCACAGAGACTTGAAACCTGAAAACATATTGCTAGATAAGGACCTAAATATTAAGATAGCTGATTTTGGTATGGCTGCCTTGGAAAGTGGCAGGCTTTTAGAAACCTCCTGTGGTTCACCCCATTATGCTGCCCCTGAAATTGTCAGTGGTTTGCAGTACCATGGTGCAGAGTCTGATGTTTGGTCCTGTGGTGTCATTCTTTTTGCTATACTGACAGGAAGACTACCATTCGATGATGACAACATTAGGGATTTACTTTTAAAGGTTCAAGTCGGTAAATATGAAATGGAAGAAAATCTTTCAATAGAAGCAAAAGACCTCATATCTAAAATGTTGACAGTTGATCCTGTTAAAAGAATCAAGACCAATGACATCTTAAGACATCCTCTTATTAAAAAATATTATAATTGTGATGAAGATGACGAATATAACAATTTACCCTCAATTGAATCAGCAACAAAACCTGTTTCTTCTAAATCAGAAATTGACAAGAAGATTTTGGAAAATTTGGTTATTCTATGGCATGGTAGACCAAAAGAAGCCATTGTTGATGCTTTAATATCTCCAGATTCAAATCCTGAGAAAACATTTTACTCTCTCTTACTGCAATACAGACACGAACATCCTGACTCCAAAGAAAATGGTGGCTTGGTAAGAACCTCTTCTATTATTTCGAAGGTAACGAATTCTACAAATTCCTCCTCTGTTTCATCTAAAAAGAGATTTTCCTTTACTGCGTCATCTTCAAGAAGACCAACCTCATTCCAAAGTTTCAAAAATTCAAAATCAAGAGAGTCACTTCAAACTTATAAAATACCTGAAAATGTCCCACCTCCAAGTTCTGGACCTGCTTATGATGATTACATTAAAACTTCAACTGCTAATAATTCTCAATCTAGCACACCATCTCAAAATAACGTCATATTACCACATTCGTCTTCTAAATCTCAAAGAAATTCCATGTTATTTTCTGGTAATGCTTCTGTTATGGCAACACCAACAAAAAGAGCATCTATCTTGTCATCAATGAATGAGCTTCGCCAGCCACCTCCACCTCCACCAACAAGGACTCTAAAAAGAAACTCCATCACTTCAAAGGTTTTATCAACATATGCTAAAATGGCTGAGTATGATGAAAAGAAGAAACCAGCTGATTTTGCCAAGAGAACTTCACAAGATTTTGCCGCTCTCTGTGATGCTTTGTTTACAAATGACTCAAAGAAGAATTTGTCAATTCCAAACTCTGAATCAATGGCAACTATCAATGCTATTGTTTTTGGCAAAAAGAAACGTGCGTCAAAAAGACTATCTGCTACTGTTCAAAAGAAAAAAGCTTCTCTTAATTCTGAAACCAAAGAACGTAATACAAGCGATCCTATTTCTAAAATTTCAAAATTACTAAACTCAAATGATATCCCAGTTTATGAACGCCGAGCCATTTCAGACTTACCTTCAACCATTTCATCCACAGCACCAGCGCCACCAAAGCCTATGTCTAAATTGGATCCAAGATATAGAGCTTATGAAGCTTACGAAAAAAGGGTTTCACAAGATGCCGCAAAATTATTTGCTGAGGCAGAAGAAAAAGCGGCCTTGGAAGCAGAGATTAAAGCAGCCGAAGAAGAGGCTGCTTTGGTTGAAAAAGAGAGAAAGGAACTAGAAGCTCAAAAGGCTGAGTTAGAAGAAAAAGAAAGAGAAGAAATGGAATTGCATCAATCTCAAACTGTTGTTAGAAATAGAGAAGTTCCAACAAAATTGAGCGACGTTTATGTTCCAAATGTGGCAAGATTCTCAAAACTGGGAGATAAGAGTAGATACAGCGTCTTATCAATGTATTCAACCAAACAATCATCAAACAGACTAAGCTTTTATTTAAAAGAATTGGATGACGAAATTGCCAAGAATGTCACCACTAAGAAAAACGATAGACTGTCCAGAATGAGTATGATTGCATTAGATGAAGATGAAGAAGTTCATGATCATGTAGATGAAAATACCATCAATGGTTATAGTTGGAATACATTAGATGAACATGAAGGAGAGGAAACTGCTGATACTTCAGTTGATTATTTGAAATCTAAATCTGCTGTAGCGACACCAACTGAAGATGATGGCCTTTTTTTTGTTGACAAATCTAATACCAAATCTGAGATACCGGTAGTTGATAGTGTTGATGAAACAAATACTTCATCGAACTATCCAACATTGCCAGAAATTTCAGAACCAATAAAAGATTCTTTTATTACTAATTACTCTGAGGATGCATATAAGGTTGATAAGTTACCTAATATTCCAGGGTCTCCTAAGAATGAGGAGAGAGGGCGTAGCAACAGCAATGGTACATTTGAGATATTTGAAGATGCCATTAGAAAGTCCAAACAAGAATTTGAAAGCCCTGAAAAGCAAAAGGAAGCAGAAGCTAAAAACCAACAAAAACAACAGGAGATGCAAAATCTTAACGTTGAGAAACAAAGAAAACCACTTGAAGACTGGGATTCCAATGACAAAGCTGCCAAAAATAATAAAAGAAAAAGCTCTTTTTTCAGAAATTTATCTCAAGGGTCGAACATTGCTCCCTCAAATACTACAAGAAAGCAATCTTTTGGTGAAACGTTGAAAGCATTGTTTGGATCCACGTCTGCTGCCAAACCTGTCACATTTGAAACAATATTATGTCCAGAGGATGGATTTCATGCCATTGAGTCGCTTTTAGTGGGCTGGAAAACCTACGGTGTAGGAAACATTGTCATTCATAAAGAGGCACAAAAGATTGAAGCTGCCGTTGTTAAACATAATGCTTTAAATATCAAACCTGTAAAATTTGCTTGTTCAGTTTCTCAAGCAGGTAAAAATTCATCAAGATTAGTATTTACTCATACTAAAGGTTCAGCAAAAAGTTTCGAAGAATTGATCAAAGCCATAAGGAAAATTTTTGTCAATGAAGACATCTTGCTGTAATATTCATCACTTGTTTTAATTTACTTTCCCTCTTTCTACATTTTCTACTAGCGTGTTTTTATTAAATAATATTGTATATTTAAGTGTTTTTCAACTATAAACTAATACTGTCTTCCATTTCATTGAAAAGATTACGTAAATATACATCACCTGTACTTTCTAGAAAATCCCAAAGTGCTTCGTCATTGCCAAATGTATCTGTCTCTTTGATTGGATCGATTAACGGTGTTATAGGCGTTTTGTATTCACCTTGAAACCTATTTTTATTAGTCAGCCCCCTCAAATAACTGTCAATTTCAATACTACCCTCCACAAATACCCCAGTTTTACAAACATCAGTTATCTCTTCTTCTGTTTTAGATATATCTTTTTCATCGAGGAATGATTTTACTATCATACTAAATCTTTCAAATGTATCACGAAAAATTGAAGCAGACTCCCATCTTTCTGCTAAAACATACATGATACTTGAGCAAGCATTTATTGTCTCGTAAATAATGCTCTTTCGCTTCCATTCTAAAACATTGAGAGTCTTGTCCAACCAGATACAATACAAAAACGAAATGCCGGAAACAAAACAGCAATGCATTGCTAACCATGTGTAGTCTAACTTACCTCTCAAGTGCATGCTTTTGTAGTTAATGCAAACAGCAGATGCACTTTCTGTGAATACCTTGAACCATTCCAAATCTCTTTTGGCTGATTTTTCCTTCGTCTGAGCTACATGTAAAACTGTTGGTCTTAATAGCAAAAGGATTGAATTATGGTATGAGATCAAACACCAGTTATTTGTCTCAAACGTCGAAGATGCATTTTCTTTGAATGGGAATGTGGCTGTCCAATCATTTAATTCAATTAGTATTTGAACTTTAGTTGCATCATTTTCCTCTGGATTACTAAACTTTTTCAGAGGATTGTATATGAAGGTGCATATATTAGACTGAATACTTCTTAATTTAAAAACATGGCATGCAACTTTAGTCTCCTCCGTTTCTAATGGGAATGGAACATCAATATCGATATCTGAAATACTAAAAGGCCTACCCAATAACAAACCATTTATTCTTTCAATTCCATAAGCGGACCAAAATACTCTTGCCTTCAAATCATCAACCTCATTAACTTCCTTGTATTTGTTACGACGAGAAGACCTTCGGTGAAGACCTAAAGCGACTGATGTTCGTATTGCTAAACCTGTACTTTGCCAAACTGAGTTACCATCAGAAACTTTTTGGGAAAATATGGCTAGCAATAAATATGCCTGCACAGTTCTCAGGTCTACATTTTCAATTACTGGAGCAATGAAGTCAAACGCACGTTGATAATAAGCTCTAGCAAAATTAGACTGCGATTTTCTTTGTTGGGCATAAGTCAACTGTGACCCTATGGCCAGAATCATAAAGATGAAGAAGTTCGGAACAGCATCCTTTGATCTGTTGACAATTACTGTTAGATAACAACTTTCAATATATCTCCATTCAAGAAAAGGGTATTGAAACTGCACAGTGTCCTTGTATGTTGCCAGCAATACAGAGGCAGTGGAACTATCTGGAAACTTGAATGGTGGGTCATAGTTATTATAGGAAGTGGTAGTCGACGAAGCGGGGGAAGAAAGCGTTGATCCATTGTATCTAGAGTCTCTGTGCTTAGTTGGATATGAGTTCAGTGTGGAGTTTATAACTTTGGCAATTGAATATGCAGAAGATTCACCGATGTACCTAGACTCACCAGCAGCTCCAAGAGTTATTAGTTCAACTTCCTGGGGCAACCCAGGGTTACCTGAGATTGGTTGTTCTGCAGGTCTTGCTGATGCTGGTCCCGATAAATCTAACAAATTATCTTTTTCAATTTTGTATGCTTGTAGCTGATCCTGCAGCTGCGTTATAGTCTTCTCCAAAAACTCCAAGTGGTTTCTTTTGATTTCTTGGCCTGTTGGTGGATATATTATTGTACATTCTGCTCCTTGTTTAATACATCCAGAGCATTTAGGATAGCCGCCATCGCATTTTTTTCTCTTCTTCTGGCAAGAGCAACAAGCAGAAGATTGGTGTTTACTTGATTTCCTCACTTGTTTGTGTTCCTCTTCTACTGTTTCAGAGCGAGATCTCTTCGGATAAGTGTTGTATTTTTCTTCTTCATTTCTTTTCACGTTGTTATCCTCTTGTTTGATTTTAGGATTTTTGTAATCACTAACGGATACATTATGGAATACAGGATTTGTAGCAGCTGTCATAATGTGTGCAGATAGCGGTAATTTCAGCCTTCGGACGCTTCCTTCTGTTCTTTATATACTCTTTGGACCACTTGCGGAAATGTTGTCTTTTACCTATTTGGGTTAGCACCGAAGATAACACCTAAAGCCGATGCGATTCTACAATTCAAATATTAGTGCTAACCTGCACTTATGGAAGCACCAAATTTCACTGCAACAGACACACGTTTTGTAGCTTTCTACGTTTGTGAAATATATTTTATTAAATTATTACTAGTTTAAACAGAATAAAAACACGTCGGCAAATGTCAAAAAATCATGAGCATCGCACTGTCCAATCGTGATGTGTACCTTATCACCAAAATGATAAGACGTTACAATAGTAACCAAGATGGGCGGAATAATCCTACTGTGTTGACTGAATTAGGTAATGTAGATAAAAAATACTTCAATGCAACGTTATTGATTCATGCGTTATCGAAAAGTCGGTCAAGGTATAAATACAACGGGTTTTGACAGTTGAGGATAAGAAGCATTATTGCGTTTGTGAATCATTAAATGAGTCTCCCAAAACCAACAGAAGAAGAAAAGAATCAGTACAACGTTTCTGTTTTAAGTTCCAATGAATTCGAACATGAATTGAACCCAGTTATCTCAACAGTCGTTTCTCTTGATGGTAAGAAAATTGACATTCACAGAGATGATGCGGATGTTGCTATGAAGTACATCGATCAGGTTATTGATTTAGATCTTGATCCAGCGTATGAAAAGAAGTTAGTCAGAAAGATCGATTGGGCACTTTTGCCAATTATTGTTGCTTTAATGTCCTGTCAGCTTATGGACAAAACTACCAATTCATACGCGTCCATTATGGGATTGCAAACGTCCCTGAACATGAGTGCCAGCGAATACTCATGGGTTGGTTCCTCCTTTTACTTTGGTTACATGGTTTTTCAGTACCCAGCAAACAGAATGATGCAAAGATTGCCATTGTCAAAAACATTGTCTTCCGCTATTATTATCTGGGGGATCATTTTAATGTGCCACGCAGCCTGTACAAACTCTGCTGGTTTCTTAGTCTGTAGAGTCTTACTAGGTGTGTTCGAAGGTTTTATGACTCCAGCGTATATTTTATTGACCTCTCAATGGTGGAGAAAGTCTGAGCAATTCATGAGATCCTCCATTTGGTGGGGTTTCCAAGGTTTCGGTACCATTCTCGGTGCTGGTATTGCTTACGGGTTGAACGTGAATAGATCTGGTTATCATTCGTTCGCTTCATGGAGACTGCTTTACATAATTACCGGTATCATCACCATCTTTCTAGGTATTGTCAGTATGTTACACGTTCCTGATACCCCGGTTCAAGCGTGGTTTTTGAATGAAAAAGAAAAGGCATACTGTGTCGAGAGAGCCAAGGAAAATCAAAGTGGTTACGGAAACCAAAAGTTCAAGTGGGATCAGTTTAGAGAAACTGTCTTGGACCCATGTCCATATATTTTCTTTTTCTACGGTATGTCTTATGCAATCCCAAATGGTGGTTTCACCAATTTTGGTTCCATACTCTTAAAGGGTGACTTTGGTTTCAAGACCAATCAAGCTCTTTTGATGAATATGCCAGGTGGAGGTATTGATATCGTTGCACCACCAATTGTTGCTTGGTTGACCACCAAATTCTTTAAAAATAAGAGGATCCTTCCTTGTATTTTGGTTCAACTAGTGGTTGTGGTTGGTATGTGTTTGTTCAATTTTACCAATCACAAAGGTTCCAAACTTGCCGGTTATTTGTCATTTTACATTGCTACATGTGTATCTGCTGGTGTCGCTTCCATCATCTCTTCTAATACTAGTGGTACAACTAAGAAGGTCGTCACTAATATCTTCTACTTTGTGGGTTACTGTGCTGGTAACATTATTGGCCCACAAACCTTTAGAGCTAATCAAGCTCCAGGTTACACTGGTGCAAAAGTTGCCATGTTGGTTTCTTTCATTACTGGAGCCATTTTATTAGGTCTTCTCTACATCATCTATAAAACTAGAAATACCAAAAAAGACAAACAAAGAGAAGAACTTGGTGATAAATATATTGTTCCAGAAAACATTGCTTTTGCAGATTTGACTGATGTTCAAAACCCAGAATTCAGATATTCCCTATAGAAATTTTCTTTTTTTTCTTTCTGTTCCATCGTTTGACTTCTACTGTTGTTGCTCTTTATAACATTCTTGTTCTGATTCCTTTTTTATACTCTAGATTTTAGTTTTAATTTTACTTTTTCTTACAACTGTATTCATCAAATCGTAAAGTGACAATATGAAAACATGGTATCGTAGATTGATGGTCCATTCACTAGTTGCTTATACAAACTTAGAGTATTTTTAAAGTTGATCTTAAGCTTTTTTCATGAGTAATTTCACCTGCTGGAATTACTGTTTACTAATGATTATGGCTATCTTATAAAATTCCTAATTTAAAAAGCACTTGAAGCACATTGATAAGGTTAGATATCGTATGTTTATGTACTTTCACATCCTGTTAGACGCAGGTATGCTGTATGGCCAAGTGTAAACCAAAGTAGAGCGGAAACTTCCTCAAAGCGCTTATCTTTCTCACAGACAGGTAAATTCCGACAAGATGAAAGATATAAATATACGTATGTCCAACTGTTATTGAAGGTATGTCTTAGATATCCTGAGATCAGTTAACAGTTCTAGTTTGATAATGTCAATTAGTAACAAGGATACACCAATTTTAATTGTTGGAGCTGGTGTCATGGGTCTATCGACAACATTGTCGTTGTTAGAAAATGGCTATACAAATATACTGCTTTTCGACAAAAGAGACTACTTAACCAAAAAATACAGCTATTTTGAAGGTTGTGATTCCCCATCTTCTGATTTGAATAAGATTTTCAGATCATCATATGGTCAAGAAACTCATTACCAGCAAATGTCATACTGGAGTCGTGAAAAGTTCCTGATTTGGAATGATGAAATTGCCAGAGAAAAATGGGACGGCGGCGAGCCTATTTACTACAATACAGGTAATGTTCACTTGACAGACCATCTCGAGTTACCAGACTTCGAAAAGCTAACTTTGCAGAATTTGAAAGATGATGAATCAATTCATGTTACAGATTTAGATGCTGCTACGAGGGCGGTGAGAAAGGGTCTAAATGAATGCTCAGTAGATCCATTCCAAATGAAGACACGTAGAAAACACTTGAACGGTGTACTAGATACCACTGGTGGTATGACTCTAGCAGATAAATCTTGTCGTTGGGTTTTGGAAAAGTGTATCCGAATTGGTGGAAGTCATCTGAAGTGCCACTTTGGAGCATGCCGAGGAGAAATTGAAAACTTAATTACAGAAAAGACTTGCACTGGTAAGAAATGTACTGGTATTAAGACTAAAAATGGCATTTCATACTTATCTCCATTAGTAGTGGTTGCATGCGGGCCTTGGAATGTCGAAGTTGTACCAGAAAGCCAAGAAAAGCTAGAAGCCACTGGTGGCTCGGTAGCTTTGATCAAAATTACAGATCCAAAAGCTTTGAAAAAATATGATCAGCATATTTTCCCAACTTGGACTTACAAAGTTAGAGATGGTGCAATTGGTGGTTTATATGGCTTTCCTGTTACCAATGGCTACTTGAAAATTGGCTACAGAGGTTTAAAGTGGACCAACCCTCAAAAATTTGTCAATTCAAAGGTCAAGACTAAATGGTCAACAGATGCAACAGAAACCAATGTTCCCTTATTTGCTTTGAAACAAATCAAAAATTTCATCAGAGAACACATACCGGAAGTTTCAAAGATTTCGATGACAAGACTATGTTGGTATTCTGATAGCGAAGATAATGATTATTTAATCGATTACTGCCCTTACTACGAAGATAATTCCGTTTTTGTTATGGGTGGTGATTCAGGCCATGCATTTATGATGTTGGGTAGCATTGGTGACGTTGCAATAAAGATAATGAACAACACTAGCGACCCATTGTTCAAGGATTTGTTTTCGTGGAAGAGAGAAAGAGAAAAGAAAAATTTGATCAATGTCGGTAAGGATGATTCCAGATGCTTGGATGGACTAACAATGGCCACATCAAGGGATTGGTGGATAAATGAGCCATCTAAACTGTGATTCACAATTGATGGGCTATTCTTCCTTTAATCACAAATTAATTTTTATATGCTCTGGTTCTTATTATATCTATAAACGAAATGCTGTCAAAGTAATAATTTGCATTATGAAAATGCTAGGTATTCGGTTAGCAGTTTCCTTTCTGCATCACTCAGTACCGATCTGAAAATCCATTCAAAATCTGCCAAATTTTTACTAGTACATTCTCTGAAGAAGTTAAGTAACAAAAGTTTCATATCTTCGTTTGCTCTATCACTGGCTCTAACCAACTCACCATCTTCGTCAACATATTCTTTTAATTGATGAAAATCAACATCACTCGACACATCATCAAAATCTTCCCATCCATCTTCATCTTCATCTTCCTTATTCTTATTCTCATTCTCATTATGCTGATGGTCATGCAAACTAGCATTATGTTCTTTATGATTTTTAAGATTGTGGTCTTGCTTATTCGAGGCTGTGAACTCATTCCTTAATTCAGATAATAGCAGTTTGATGATTTTTGCATCAGCTGGAATTTGCTCAAATTTGATTTCCATGTTCTTGGACATGGACCTGGTGACAATAACGCCATTAGGAACCTGATTTGGTAAAACATCACCATCAACTGGCATACTTCTCAAATCTTTGTCACATAACTTGTAAATTTCAATAAAGGCTCTAACATTTGAAAAGATTGAGCTATAACCTCTCATTACTTCAAAAGCTTGAAACCAAATTGGGAAAATTAGTATATACGCTTGTTTATTGTTAATCGAAAAACTTTTCAAAAAGTGTAAACTGTTGTATGGTTGTGCATTAGTTAATTGGTTAAATATTAAAATGATATTTTCTATTGTTGGTACCTCTTTTGCATGTGTTAATCTAATGGTTATTGCCCTTAGAATCTCTTCAAGATAAGAATGTAGAACGTCACCAAAATTTTCTATTAATAAAGAAACAAAATCACCAATTTTGGCGATTGCTTTATCTGACATTTGTGGAGAAAGCAGCTTAGAAACAACTTTAAGTAAAATTTCAGCGCCTGAGCCATTCTGATTTTGGAAAGCTGAAACTAGCGCTGTGCGCTCATTAATAGTGGCATTCAGTAACTGCGAGGCAGTTTGGACAATTTGATCGTCTTCAGTTCTAAGAATCAATGTAGAGACAGTGGAAAAAACAACATCAAATATTTCTTTAGGCAAATCAAACGTTGAAGTTGTTATTAAAACCTCAAATATTTGTAAAGCGAAATCAGTTTCAGGACTGTACTCAGTCTCGGAGGAACTGATTATGTTCACTAGCTGAGGAATTGCAACGGAAACAATGTGCAAGTAGTTTCCAATTGGTAAGCCATTAATGTAGTCCGCAATACATTCCAATACCGATGTATTAATTGTAAAATTAGCACTATTCTCAAAACCAATCTCAAGAATTTGGCTAAAAACCTCAGGGCGAAAAGATAATGCTAAGTTATCAACACAAATAATGATAGTCATGGATTCTAATAACATGATTTGTGCATCTTCAGACGCCGAATCCTTCAATTTTTGAGCAATTATTATTAACTTTTCTTGTATGTCACTATCAAACTCCTTGGCTCTGATAAAATAATTGAAATACTGTAAAGAAATCAAAATAGAGGCCCTAAGAACATCATAAGACTCATCAGTAGGAATAGATTCCACGTGGGAAAGAATCTTTTTTAATGTTGGAACTCCATAATCTTTTATTTGTTGCTCAAAAGCAAGAATTAGTTTGGGCAAAATTAAAACAAGTCGACTAATAAGGATTTGAGACTCGTGATTCAAATTTCCAAAACGATCATCAATACACTGGACAAACAAACTTGTCAACACATCTGGTTTGAAAGTATTTGGGGAAATCTGCTCATCGTTATCCAAGATACATTGAAGCATATAAAGCATTGATTCAACTCTAGCATGAAGATCATGATGTGAGCGGAACAAATTTTCAACCAAAATGGAAGTTAAAATGGATTTATCACGACAGTTCAGTTGCCTGAATAGTTCAGCAAACGTTTCTCTCACTGTGAGGGTGGTACCTAGTCCAGTTTCATCTGTAACAAACGTATTGAAATCTTCAATATACTCATCGTGTTTAACAGCAGGTAGATAATTAATTTTGATCAACAATTCAGCAATATTTTGAATCAAGGTGGGATATTCAGATTGATTGATTTCAACCAGCGAGTGTAATAGTTCGGTTTCTTTTGATAAGCAATAAACTAAGACATCAGCTGGTTCCCTCATTTCCCGTTGCATTATACTAAAACTTTGCAGATCAATAAATTTGGAAGTAAGAGAGTCGTGTGTGATGTAATTACTATTGATTTCATTATAGAGAGGCTCTTCCTTTGTAAGAAGGCTCACGATGATATCAATTATTTGGAATTGAGGTTCAGAGAACATTTCATAAAACACATTAGCCAAGTTGTCTAAAACTGTGCAGACTTCAAGTAAAAGTTCCCAGTAAAGTAACTGTTTGTAGAAATGTGGAATTGCATTAATGGACTTCAACATATTTATGAGAAGTGCTATTGTTTGAGGTATGGCAGTGTTAAGTATTTGACTTCTTTGTGAGTTTTGACACGATGAATAGGCCAATGTTTCGCAAACAATTTTGACTAATCGCACAGATTCGATTTTAACCTCAATGGAAAGATTATCGTTCTTCAGTAGTGCTTCACATGCTTCCAATACACCGATACCAATATTTTCGTCGAAGAACTGCGTTTCAGAGATCACATCATCGAATATTTCCTGTAAGACGCACAAAGAACCAATGATGGTATTGTTGTCGTTGCTGACGGTACCTTCATAAAGCCTTTTCAAGAGATCTGGCCACTCGTCGGGGTAGTCTACAACGGCGATCTGTGTAATGACGTAACCAGCACTGCTGCGTATCTTGGAGTCTGGATCTGCGATTATCAGCAAGAGAGAATCTCTCACAAGTTTCTTGATCTCTTGGTTGAAACATTGAGGTCCCACAAACGAATCAAATGCTGGCGACCACCATTGCGGCACAATTCTTTTAATATGAAGCAATGCAGCCTGTCTGCTCCCTGTGTCGTCTTTCAAACTCAAAGCCAACTCCATAAAGTGATACAAAAACGCGTCGTGTTGTTTGGGTAACGCTTTGTAAAACCATCTTTCAGCTTCCATTCTAAGGTTGTTGTCGCTACATCTCAGTATCTTTACCAGCTCGTATACCAAATTAACGTTAATTTCCGCCTCAGTGGGCAGTTGACGCAACAATTCGTCATTCATAATGCCGTTTATTCACGATTGATCTTAAACAAGCAGGGTTATATAGCACAAAATAAAATACTATAGGAATTTTTTACAAAAGCGACAAAAGACTTACGTAATATCATTACATAAGATTATATAAGCTGCTTACGTAAGCTTTTTTCAAATTTTTCTCAGTGGCGACCCAAAAAAATGAATTTTCGACATTTACTTGTTTATTCATAGTGTAGAATAATTGAAAGTGCTTATATACGTAGGTAAATAACTACAAGAATGGTTGGAATGATGCTACATGACACCTACCGTGATCCTCTTTATGATAACGAGGAGGACTTTTGTCCACTTTGTTGCGAGGAGCTGGATATCACCGATAAAAATTTCAAGCCTTGTCCTTGTGGATATCAAATTTGCCAGTTTTGTTACAACAACATTAGAACCAACCCTGAATTGAATGGGAAATGTCCAGCATGTAGACGATTATATGATGATGAAAGCGTAGAGTACATCAAGATGACACCAGAGGAGCTCAAGCAGTATCACGCAAGACAAGAACGCAAGAAGAAGGAAAAGAAGGAACTCGAGAAACAAAGAAGAGACGCGGAACAGGCAAAGAGACACCATTTGTCTAATATGAGAGTCATTCAGAAGAACCTAGTTTATGTGCTTGGATTGAACCCTAATGTGCCCTACGAGGAGTTGCCACAAGTATTGCGATCAGAGAAATATTTCGGACAGTTTGGTAAGATTAACAAGGTTGTGATCAACAGAAGGGCGGCCACAGGACCAGGGATTCACAGCAGCTCGGGCTACTCAGTTTATGTTACCTTTGCCAAAAAGGAAGATGCGTCCAAATGTATTGAAGTGCTAGACGGCGCTGTGTTAGACGACAGAGTTTTGAAAGCGGCTCATGGTACTACAAAATACTGCTCTGCTTACCTTAGAGGCCAGCAATGTCAGAATCCGAACTGTATGTTTTTGCATGAGCCAGGTGAAGAAGCTGACAGCTACAACAAGCAAGATTCTAGGTCTACTCCGACCCCAACGCCAAGTGGTCCGTCACGTACCAATACATTCAATTTTGCAGCAGATGAGGCTCCGCTATCAAAGGGAGGCTCTCCGCTTGTGACAAGTACTCAACTGCATACTGGTGCATCATCATCTGGGGCCGTTATGAATAACGAAGAATACGCTGCTTTGCCTTCCACTGTTTCATGGGCCACCTCATCCAACAACATAGTTAGTGCCAATGATAATAATAACAATAGCAATACTAATAACATAAATGATAATTTGAACATAAATAATACCACTATAAACAACAACGGTGATTCATTAGCATTCCCAACTCTCAGTGCATTTCTCCAGCAGCAACAGCAACAACAATCGCAAGCTAATTCTCAACAAACTTCACCACTGCAGCAGGTTGCACACTTACAATCACTCCCAAAGAGTAAGCAAGCAACTACCCCTGTTCTTGCTAAAAAGAAGGATAAAAAGGATAAGGACCTCGACAAGAAGCAAGTCATGCTTGATGATTCAATGAGCTCATTCAAAAATCTGAGTGATAACTTGAAGCTGTTGAACTCCAATGAAAGCAGCAATTATTCTATTAATCCAAGATACAAAATAAACAAACAATACAAGCTTTTCCATCACTGCAAGTTAGATGCTTTCACAGATACTGGTGACGATACTCTCAGTAGCGAGGAAGCTAAAGTTAAGATTTTCAAACTTGTCGATTCATTGCTGTACACCCCATCATCGAAGAACTATAACTATAGATCATGTCTAGAAGCTCGTCAATCAGCACAAGTGCAAGCACAGGCCTTAGCACAATTACAAGCAGCAGCGGCAGCTGCTGCAGCTTCTGATATATCTGTTCCTGGCCAACCTGGTGGTGGAGTGTCTCCGAATCCATTGCAAGCGCATCTGCTCAATGGTAACGGAGGTGCTAATACTTCCCTTCCAAGCGGCCATACAGGCACCAATCGTCCTGGCATGCTAATTCAACCATCATCAAATGTTCAGCAGCAGCCTGGAGTGAACACTGCTTCTTTTCTTCAACAACGTCTCCAACAACAGCAAATGAAAGCTATGGCGGCTGCATCATCTCAAGGTGTTGCTTTGCCACCAGGACTTCATACTAGTGGTCCAATAGAGCCAAACAAGGCTAACACGCAAGAGTTGTTGTCCCAATTGTTGAAGTGAAGAATCAATTTCCTTCTTCTTTTTTTTCAAACCTTTGTATATTTTGTGTCACTTACTTCGTAACTAACTCTTGAGTTTGCTTTCCCATTACCCATCAAGCTATAGATCTATATAAGCCAAGACAAGAATAGGCTCAGCACAGCCTCATTTGTAACATCTAAAATTTCACTGCGTTTTTTTCTCGTCTTACTTAGGTATAAAACATAGACAGACTGAAATTATAAACACCAGCTCAAAATGCCCGAGTCTGTCTCTAAGACTGGTTCTCAGGGAAGCCTTCCTGTGAAACGGTATCAGCTACCGAAGTACCCATGGATCGACACGTTTTTCACACTGTCAATCCTAATGGCAATACCATACTGGTTGAGTACGATTTGTTTGATACTGTACGTTGTGTTTGGCAACGAAGACATGCTCAACAACGCTTTATCAACCATACTATCTGTGAAATTTAATGTGACTAAGCCCAAGAACTCTACAAGAGAATCGATATTCAGGTACTTGTCATTACCTTCGTTTTTTTTGTTCCTGGTTACAGATGGTCTTTGTATGGCTGGAATCCTTATTTTTTTACCATCTGCTATCCCATACATACTGCTATTTGGCAAGGCGCTGCTAGCCTCAAATTTGACGTCTACTAGGAGACGGTATATACTAGATGCTGTCTCAACGAGCTGCGCATTGATTTTGATCGAATATTCGTTTCAGTTTTTTATTGATTACTTTGACTTAATAAGATCAGAGTCAGGCCTAGACCTGACATTATCTTTTAGTACATCTGAAATGATGATGCTTGACTCTTTAAATAACTACCCGAGCATTTCCAAAAAGCTGATTTACTACATGTCTTTCAACAGCTTGCACTACAACTCATCATTGGTGTTCCAGTTGCAGTTTTGTTTACAATTTATTCATGCAACATTATCATTATATACCATCATGCATAGTATCAATCCTGTGTTGCGAAAGACTCCTGGTTTTAAACAATTTTACGCTTTAACTGATACTTTCGATTCAAACTCTAAATCTTATGAGTTTGAAAATAACGAATGTGACAAAATACCACTTAGTAAATATGAGTCAACACACTCTCAAGAATTACCAATAATCAAAATTGAATCTAAAATATCAGATTCCACATTACCAAAACCTACGTTAAGAAATATTAATCATATAAAAAATAGTGACACGGATATACACGTTGTCATTGATGTTTCTTCACCTACATTAACAGTTGCCAAAAATTTTGAAAACTTTTGTAAATCAATGTGGTCACCGAAGGAGCAAATTGAATATAACATCAATTACAACATAACAAACATTTCTCCAAGACCAAGCAAGTCGAAAAATTTGATTAACACTAACAGCAGTCTAAGCAACTCAAGCACATCCTCTACCACTAACAATTCAGCATCTTCCAAAATAACAGCAAAAATTAAAAACGTTAATAATGATAAGATTAGAAAGTATTATCAACAAAGATATCAACAACCAGTTTGGACTCTATTAAATGCAGCAAAAACCATGTTTTTTGAACGTGATTATTATTCTGGAGACTATTATGGAACAAATGCATTAGCAACAACAGGTTATGGATATGACGATTATTGCAAAAAGATGATGATGGCATCGCCACAATGTTTCATATGGTACATTGGTGAAACAACTTTGGCTTTTGAGCTACATGCCATCAGTTTAGAACAATTGTTAATAAAAGTGAACGGAATAATATGGCCTCATGTTTCTTCATGTCGAGTTTTGAATCAAGAGTTGGTTTTTGTTAACGGGTTAAGTCCTTTATTTCAATATGATATTGAGTTCATCAAAATTACCATCAATGGTGAATTAATTCATCTATCGACAAATACTGTTTGTACAACCTTTAAGGATAGATCAGTCACACAATCCATTATGCAAAGTCCAATAACGACGATGCAAAATTCTGTTGCAACGACTCAGGAAGCAATAGAAAGAGAAAAAGTTAAATTGAAAAAGCTGAAGACTGATTGGAGAAAAAAATTAGGTCAGTTGAAAAGTGAGATAGAAAGCTTGAATTCAAGGCCTAACCACGCTGATGAGTCCAGAAATTATAAGAAATTAGAAAATTTAAGGAGTTCAGTTTCTCAAATTGACGTTTCAGTAAATGAGTTGTCAAAAGAAAATGATAAAATCTCACTTGAGCAAATTGAGATAGATGAAGCTTATTTAGATGCAAAACGTGAATTTGAGAATGAACTAAGATGCTTCAAAAACAGCGAAAAGGAATTTCATGATGCGGTGGATAGACTAAAGTATGATGTCAAAAATCTAGAGGGAGAAAGAGACCAACAATTGAATAAAAGGGAAAAAATTCTGAACAAAAAGTTAAAGTTTCAAAGAGAAGTTGAAAATGTCAAAAAATGGATTCTCAATACTAAGGAGAAGCTTGTGACAGACCAACGAACTAGAAGAAATGAATTGACGGACTTGAGAATTTCGGAGCTGGATTCTCTTCGGAAATCGTTACCTTCATCTGTTCAATAATAATTTACTACAATTTGGCGTTCGTTCTCCAGTTATAGTTTTTACAGATTTTTGTAAATTAATGCATTGTTATATTACGAAAGCACGTTTGAATAAAGTATATCAATTTATATAGTAATGCAAAATTGGAATATGAATTTAGTTGTTTTTATAGTTTAGCTGTACTTTCATCTATGAAAGAATGAAAAGGAAAAAAAACGATTGTCTATAAACAAGTTTTGAGTTAGCGAGAAATATCATTTTTATCTGAAGTAAACGCTATCTTTGCCCTATTTTCTAATAGCTGTCAGGCTCGTTTAAGCGATTACCAATACTGTGGAACCCTCTGTTGAAAAAAAGCAAACCACCAGATCTTTCATCTTCTTCTATATGCACAATAATGTCCTTGACTGTACATGTCCAGATTTCATGGTTATGCACCTGGAAAACCTTGTACTTTTGGCAAATAAGGACTCTTTCTGAATGCTTCGTTAAAATGGGTATATGAATGTTTTCGTTTGCTATTTGGTTTTGTGCAGCGTCGCTTTTAATATTTAAATCGTTGTAGTAGCTCCATTGGCTTCGATCCAAATGCTCAAATGGAGTGGTTGATTTTTTGGCGTCACCAGTGTTAGTGTTGATGTATCTTGTACCCATACTGAATATACGTGCCGCTTTGACACTTTCATCGTTTGGCTTTAAGATATGCAATGCTAGATATCCGCTCTTGTGTAGTTGACTCGAAGTCGCAGAGGGAACCTGTAAGTTAAACTGTAATATTGGCTCTGGGTTTATAGTTAGTGACGTTGCTGATGATAATGTCATCCCGTGCAATTTTGAGTTATCTGCCAGGTCATTTTTATAACCAGATGTCAAAATCATGGCCTGTGCACTCAGGGTTGACATGGCCTCTTTATATGCCTGTGTTGGGGGTTCATGTGCCACTCTAAATATTGTTCGAACCGCAATTCGTGTGATTGGGAGCATCTCTAGTGTATAAAGACCATCTCCACATATTGGTAAGTCTCTGTTACTATTCACTTTTTCTCAATTTCAGTGGAGAAAAAGAAGAAAAAAATTCAACGCGGAGCTAGACGGCTTTACACGGTTTTACCGGCTATAATGAAACATCAACGTTTTTTTGTAACGTATATTTTCCATCGTATAAGTTAACAAAAGGCCTCTTGCTGTGACGGAAGTTGCAGGAATAATGCCAAAACTTAGTGTGACTACTAATAAGCTGATTGCAAAAGTAAAAAAAAGACCTTTTGTACCAAAATCGTTTAGTCTAGGCGAATGGAAAGCGTCTTCACCAGCATTTACTAAACCATCAAAGTATTCAGCAAAATCATATCTTGACCGCAATAACCGCAGAGTTCAGTCATACCAGCCATTAAATGAATCCCTATTTGCACAGATACTGGTTTCTCCTCCTAGAATGTCTCATCAAACAAGAGTAACGGTGCCCAGAGATTTACTGATACCAATGAAAGTTTTTGAATCAAGATTCTTTATGCATCTAAGCAAGGAATATACGCATTACTTTGTGCCCGTTGTAGGGGGAAACTCAGTCGATAAGCAGGATCCAACATGCTATTATCCCTTAAACGAGAACTTATTCAAAAACACAACCGCTAATGCAAGCGTTACTCCACTCAAAAAATCTATGGTCAATCTAGTACAGTACAATGAGCTTGATAGCAAAGCATGTACTGTTGGCTGGCCAAGTGTTAACGCTAGAGCTCTATCTGTTCACATAAAAAATGAACTCAATAAAGAGTTAATAAAAATCAAAAATCATCTTGATAGTCAGCCTATTCCGGACACCCACTACGTTAAATTCACAGTCGAAAATGGTTTACCCCGTTTTGCTGTTGGTGACAAATCTGTTATCACTATGAATCTACAGAAATTTCCTGACGATATGGACAAATTTGTGGGTGTTCTTATTGGTAAAAGGATACCAATAAACAAATATTTTCTACCTCTACTGATAACATTGACCAAATCTTGCATATATTACAGCCATTAGCATTCATCTCTATAAACCTTTATATATATATATATATTAATTCCCTCCTAATTTTAACGGCAATCCATACAGCACTGGTGCTGCACCATTCAAGTATTTTAGCTTGCATTTGTTTCTTCCTTCAGCGATACAATAACTTATAGCTTTAGATTCACCAATTTCAAAAAACTCTTCGGCCACATTTGAGTAGTCCATCAATAATCCCCAACTTTTTAGCACTGACAAGGTGAACAGATCTGTATCTCTATCAGTAACATCCCAGAGATTCACCAATAATGTTGGACAATTTCCCATCAAATAGTTATATGGTGTTCCATACGGCGACAAACTTCCCTTAGTTTTCAGTTGCCCAGAGGAGCAACCAAAAAGTAATGCCGGTGGTATCTTTTCTTGTTTTTTTAAAGTGGAAGAACGTATATATTGTTCACCTCCTCCATGACCAGCATACACATACAAATTAGAATTTTTGAATCCTTCAACTATGTCCCTTTCTTCTGGAGGATGCCCCACAACACCATTCCATCCATGAAGTATTTTAAACTGATGACTCAAATTCTTTTCTGTTCTTTGAAGGTCACCTCCTGGATTTATCACGTAGTAGCCTCTATCTGTAGATATCCCTGATAAAAGAAGCTCCTTATTGGCTTTCAACGAATCAGCTAAATGTCTGACAGATGGAAACCTGGAAGATGATTTATTTCTTAATGAAGGAATCGACTCCCACGGAACAGAAACGCACTCCGGACCAGGAATAATAAATATGTGATCATCATTTGTTAAAATGTTTGCACTTGATTCGTTAAATTCTTGGTAAGTGTTTTTAATTAACGACAACACTTTCATTGAAATATAATCTACATTGAATGTTATCTTTTCATCTGGATCTGAAATTTCAATAATTGTTCTGTCGAGTAGGAAAACTAAAATATCCTTTACCTTTTCGCTTGTAGGTTCAGTGATATTTAACAGTAATTCAAAGATCCGTATATCAAAACTATTTATAATTATCATCAGTTTATTAACCATAGCAGAGTTCACATTCTGTTCCTTAAATGACTCACAAATAATAGAATTTACTTGCGTCTGTAATTGCTTAATGATTTTGAGTTCAATCTTATTCTTATTAAATATCGAGTTAAATCCTCCAAACCAAATTAACTCAATGTTAGCTAGTAACTCAGCGAGTTGTGAATCCAAGGTTATTCTTTGATCCCACCACTCGATTTTTTGCTGTCGACTTGAAATTTTGTTTGTTACCTCCGGTTTGGTACTGTGATCACTTTTGGTAATGATATCATGTAATCCATTACACGCATTTGCAAAACTTAAACTAGTTGAAAGCCTGTTAATTGATAATTGAAAAATAATTGGCTCATCATAATCAGCTTGATATTTGCTCAAAACAATGCATTTAGTTTCTTGACTATAATCGATAGTTAAGCAAGTCCAGTTTTTTGGTAATAGTCTAGTCATCGAATCTTCTTGGTCACTAGAAAATGGCTCAGCAAATCCAGTTAAGGAAGTTAGATTTGGCAAACTTTCATTATTAACATATTCGATTGATGCCAAACCTTTTTCGTAAGTGAAGGGCTGGTATTTAGACAGATCATTTAATGCTAAAAGCCAGTTAACTTTACTTCCTTCAACTGAATTCATAGAAATATCATACCTTACTAAACTTACCAAACAGTTGGTGAGCTTCTCAATGTCTGCTTTCAATATATCCATTGGAAGGTTTTTGAAGTGACTATTTAGGGTGTGGGAGTAAGTGTTTTCGCAATTTTTCAAATTATCAACGATAAGTCTTAAATCCATGCTAGGCTTTTTATCACATTCAAATTTTGAAAGTGGATACGAAACACTACTTTGATTTATGTTAACAAGTTTTGGATGTTCTTTTATTGTTTTGTAACATTTTGTGTATAAACTTAAAGCCGCCCTATAAGTATCGTTGCTGTTTGCAAAGCGTGTGATCCAAATTGAGCAATTGTATCCATCACATGAACGGGTCAGCCTTCTAGAAATCACTTTAGTCCAACTTTTGAGAAGGAAGTTTTTGTCAATTCCATTTTGTTCGATTAATAACTGATCAACATAAGAGTCAAATTTATAAGCTGCAGACCTTGAATTGGCTTCCTCGCCTATAAAGGCATAAAAGCGCTCTTTTGTGGCTAGATATCTTAATTTAAAAAAGGTATCTTCTTGGAAATCAATATTGTTGTAAACCTCCATAAATCTAACATAGTACGATTGTGCTTTGATTTTATTATTCAATGAAATGTGATGATTGATAAACTCTAACATATACTTAGCTTTTAGTAAAATAGAAGGTTGTTTTTCGGTGAACAACTCGAGTTCATTGGAGTAGTATTCGAATTCTTTACAACTACCAATGTTAAAAAGTATGTTTGTCAATGAAATATAACATCCAATAATTTGTTCAGAAAATAGAAGTTTGAGAACGCTTTTGAAGTTCATTGTTAACGTTGGAGTTTTCGAGCTACCAATGATGAAATTTTTCATAATCGATTGTAGTATCTTGATTTCTCTTTTCAAGTTGCAAATACTTTCTATGTGATCAAATGTGAAGAGCTCATGGTAGGTAGATATTAAATGAGAAAACTTTGCCAGTATGAAAAGAAGGCTTATAACTTTGTATTTATCATTCTGCTTAGAGACATCGTAGCATGGATTGCCTTCTAAATGCTTAAAAATGGTGCGTATATTGTTTTGTACATTTGATCTTCCGACTCGCATATCTGCTTCTAGTATGCATAACATTATTTCAATTTTTAGTATAGGATCTTGAATCATGGCAACACTGTCATTTTTGTATAACATTTGAAAGCTATCAAACTTGTAAGTGATGATATATAATCTTGCTAAAAGAATGCGAATTCTCCATTGTTGCTCGCTTGTGATTAGCGTCTTTTGTTTCAAGTATGCCTCTAGAATCTCAATCGCCCAGTCGTTCTTTCTATGATAGCTGAAATTCATTATGATTGTATGCAGAACGTCTTGCTCATAATCGCTCATTGAAGTATTCCTGATATCACACCATTCAATCATCAAATTGTAGATCTTACTCAACGAAATAAGTAGTGATTCAGATGTTTTTTCGTTACCTGTTATTTCAATTGAGTGGATATGAGAAATAACTAAATTTCGGAATGAAAAAGTACTATTGGCAGTCTCAAAATCAAAATCTTCACATTTGAAATTAATATGAAAATCGATGATAAATGTAACCCTTGAAAGAAAATATAAAAACATTCCGTTGTCACTAAATGATTGCCTTGCATCCAGTATTACCTTGGATATTATTTTTTCCTTTTGTTCAATGCCGCTATTGCATAATAAGCTACATATATTGATCAATACAACCGTAGATAATTCTGCAAATTTGAAGTTATTCATGATAAGACCAAATGAATTCTCTTCAACCGTTGCTTTGGCTAACAGTTTCACAGAAGTAGTCATTTCTATTTCAAGATTAGTTTCAAGTTCCAGAAATGTTCCTTGATATGAAGTATACCAGAGCTCCATTGCTCGAACAAGAAACGGCAGCGCACAAACCCTTGCTTCAGCATTAATTAAAAGAAAAGATATTTGATTCAGTTTCTGAATAATCCTTGACTGCTCTTGAAAAACTTTGAATAATATATACTCGATTTGGCCGCACAGTTTGAACCATTTGTAAGCTTGATCAAAATCTATTGCAAGTATCTTGCTAGCAAATGTGAAATAAATTGATGATATATTTGAAAGTTTCTTCCTCTGTTCTTTGGGAAAGTCATTGCAACATGAAGTAATTGCTGCTAAGCATTGGGATATGAATTGAAAATTCGAGGTGTTTAATTCCAAATTTTTGATTTTTAACAGAATATAATCAAAAAAGCCTGATGTAAGTTTCAAATCACCAGCATTGCCAAGTGTTGCATGATAATTTTCAAAAAAAAAAAGAAGTGATATCACATATTTTTGGTGTACACTTGTTCCAAGATCGTTACCTTTCAGTTTGTCGAACAATAAAGATGAAAACTTTTGATTTTTTAGTAAACCATAGTTGTTTGTTTCAAGGTGTGATGTAATTGACGATTCGCTTAATTCTAGCTTTTCCATCTTTGGTATTATATTCTCTTGTACTCTTAAATATGAATCCCAGTGTAGTTTCGAATCGTTCAACTTTAAAGCTGACTCCTTAAACTTAAGTATAATCGGCCTTAACAAAAAAGGGTCTAATGATGTAGTTCCTATTTCCTCAAGCAAATCAAAAAATGTAGATGCCGCCAATTTGTAAACAACGCTTGCATTCCGTTCCATCATTTTTGAGCAGTCTGAAATAATCTTTGCTAATAAGTCTTCATTTATTTGATTGATATATGTGCTATATCTCATGGATATCATGAGAAATACTAGCTTATGTCCAGTTTTGGTAGAGAATGATAACTTTATGAGTAGTTGGGTCAATTCTGCAACTGTATATTGATTTCTTGTACTAAGAAACTTAACATAGCTATTCAAGTTTGAGCTGCTTTCGAGCGCTTGTGTAAAATCTTTTTGAGTGACAGAAGGCTGTACATCACTGTTTAGTATTGAATAACTTGCCAATTTGAAAACTGTTAAACCAAATTGTGCAACATTGTATACTTCTTGATCCGATGAAAAACTGGATGATGGCAAAAACGATAACAGCTGATTTAGGGTAACCTCATGAGAAGCTTCAATGTTGGATATATGCTTCAAAATCAGTGCAAAGGCAGATTTCATTTCCTCAAAACAGAAATTGTATTGGTTAATTTTCATTAGAGAGTTTATTAGTTGGGTATAGAAATCAATTTGAACTAAAAAAGTTGGCATTAAGCTTGAAGCAAGAACTTGTTGACATAGATGAAACTTTTCGAGTTCACCTCTTAAAGTATCATCATTACGAGTGGCGTCAATACATTCAATGATGTTTCTCATGTTATCTGCAGCAAGATCTGCAATTATTGCTTGATCTTTTTTGGATAAAACCTTTGAGTTGCCACGATTCTGCAAATGTGAACGTAACGCCTCCTTCGATTGATTCCATAATTCAGAATTTTTCATTTGGCGTTCACAAGGTCATTAAAATGCCACTCCTTTTCTAGCAATATTATGTCTAATAGTTTTATGAAAAAGACGTGTCTTAAGTACTGTATAACTTAAAAATATTCTAACTGCCTTTTTTGGTATCTGTTTACTTTTCAAACTAGTGCTCATATGCTCAGCATAATTGCTAGCGTTTTTTAATCATAAATAACAATTTTGCTTTTGCTTTGTCTTTTTTATTCAATTTTAACTAATTATCAATTATAAACATTCCCACTATCTTTTTAAAGAAAAGCTGGGAATACAATGAACTAAATTTGGAATACAAAAGGGAATAAAATTTACAAGTCACCTGGAACTGGGTATTTAGAAACGAATGCAACAACTTCTTGATCCAAATCCTTGACCTTATCACTTTCAGAAGCCAACTTCTTGAAAGAAGCCAACTTTTCTTTAGGTGAATCACCTTGTTCTTGTGCCTTCAATTCAATAGCAATGGAAACAGCCTTTTGCATGTAATCAGCAACCTTTTCGAATTCCTCCTTCAAGAAACCTCTAGTAGTCATTGCTGGAGTACCAACTCTCAAACCAGATGGAAACAAAGCAGACTTGTCACCTGGAACAGTGTTCTTGTTGGCAGCAATGTTAGCTCTCTCAAGAACAGCTTCAACTCTGGCACCGTCAATACCCTTTGATCTCAAATCGATAAGAATCAAGTGGGTGTCGGTACCACCAGAGACTAGGTCGAAACCCTTTTGCTTCAAAGCATCTGCAAAACTAGCGGCGTTGGTCACAATGTCGGATTGGTATTGCTTGTACTCAGGAGTTTGAGCTTGTTTCAAAGCAACAGACAAAGCTGAGATAGTGTGATTGTGTGGACCACCTTGGTGAGCTGGGAAAACAGAGAAGTTGATCTTCTTTTCCAAATCGTATGGGATTTCCTTACCCTTTTTGGTGACCTTTCTGATACCCTTTCTGAAGAAAATCATGGCACCTCTTGGACCTCTAAGAGACTTGTGAGTGGTGGTGGTGACAATATCAGCATATGGGAATGGAGAGTCGGTGACACCAGCGGCAACTAAACCAGAAATGTGGGCCATATCAGCCAATAAGTAAGCACCAACCTTGTCAGCGATATCTCTCATTCTCTTGTAGTCGATAACTCTGGAGTATGCAGAGGCACCCGCAACAATGACCTTTGGTCTGAACAAAAGAGCGTTCTTCTCGAGGGTGTCGTAGTCAATCAGACCAGTGTTTTCGTCAAGCCTGTAAGGCATGGTTTGGAAGTACTTGGAAATGTATGAAATCTTAGTGGAAGGGGTTTGGTAACCGTGAGACAAATGACCACCGTGGGGCAAGTCGAGACCCATGAGTCTATCGCCAAGCTCTAAGATGGCGGAGTAAGCGTACAAGTTAGCTGGAGCACCTGAAAGCGATTGGACATTGACACCCCACTTGCTTGCGTCTAAACCAAAGGCCTCGAGGGCTCTTTTTTGACACAGGCTTTCAGCCATGTCAATGAACTCGTTACCACCGTAGTATCTTTCGCCAGGGTAACCTTCGGAGTACTTGTTTTGCATTTCAGATCCAAGCAAGTCCATGACCGCCTTGGATGTGAAGTTTTCTGAAGGAATCAAAGTGATGGAGTTTCTTTGTCTCTTCTTTTCCAATTCAAGAATCTCGAACATCTCTGGGTCGACATCCTTGACTGATTTAGAGATCAACGCTTGGGCTTCAGGTTGCAAAGCATAGAAACGCTTTATGAGGGACCGGAATTTTGTTAGTATGACAATCCAATTTACAATTTAACATTTTGCGATGAGTAATGATAATATACCTATGTACATCATCTCTTCTCTGCCAATGCGCTACCAAAACGCACTACAAAGTAGCGTGTGTCATACATACCTTAAAAGCAGCACTGTTTGCCTTGAGTGCGAACTTTGACTTGGAGATCACAGGTCTAAACATTGGTTGTTTTAGCACAAAATATGAATAATAAAGAGTATCTAAAATGATTCACTCATCATAAATTTAACAGTTTTTTTTCACGAGTCAAAAAACTGGAAATGAAAAATTTTGAAAAAAAATTTTGAGAAAGAGGTAAACGCATGCGCCACGTTAAAAATTCAGCAAATGTGGCGCATGTTGTTTGAATTTTTGTTGTGGCGCATTATGTGGCGCATTATATTTACTTTTAAGGAGAACGTGGCGCAGTCACTTTAGTTTCGTGGCGCAGTGCGTCCTTTATGTCTCAAATTTTTATCTAAGGCACAAGAACCACATTGTGAAAGTGTGAATTGACAGAGCTCTGAGAGTAGACGCCAACTGGGTCGGTTAACAGTGTTGAGGAGGGGTTAAAATGCTCATAGTAATGCAGTGTCGTTGAGTACTCGGCAATTGCAGGCTGAGAAAGTGGCAAAGAGGCTGAAAATACGATTTGTAGGCTCTCTATTTCGTAAAACCAGGTGCTTATATTTTTTAGGTAAGCTCTATCTGACACACAGTAAGACAAAAATGAAATGTTGTGTAGTGATAGAAAATTTCTTTGCACGTTAGCTAGGGCATAGACATAGAGCAAGACAAACGTAGATGAATATAGAGGAATCAGACCGTGATTGGGGGAACAAGACAAAAGGAGCGGCGGAGGACAGAGACGGAGGAAACGCGGTGCTGAAGATGTTTGATCTGGTACTGGATTCAGATATGAAGCACACGCGTAGTCAGACAGTGCATACACCGATAAATGCAGAAACAAGGCCACAAGAGCGGATAAACAAGTTGTTCAGGCCCTTGGCAGCGTCCTCGCGTCATCTGACGACGTCAGATGTTGCGGTGCTGAACCGAACGAAAACACAATGCCATCACCATCACCACCACCATCACAGCAGTAGCACTCAAAGTGTGTGCAATTGCACACGCACCATCAATAGAAACAAGCACATGCGCACATACCATTTCCGTCAGAACAGGCGTGAGCAGTCAATGCAGGCCAACAGAGGCGACATCATGGGGTTTGTGTTTAAAAGAGAGCAGCTACGAGATGACTCTCGGTTGGAAAGAGCATCGAAAGCGAACCACGATGCGTTTGTTGAGAGCCTCCTAGACGAATGCGACCATGACGTGGAGTATGATGCTGACTGCGATGACGACGAGAATCTTTCGTCATACAGCCAAAGTCGCCCTCTGCACAGCAAGACGCAAGCAGCGCAGCCCCGCAGCGTGAGTGTTTACATGGAAGACATCGACCAGTACGAGCTGGAGCAGTTTATAGTGCAGGAGCAGCTCGAAATGGAGGCTTTAATGGATAATTTGACGCTGGGCCTTTGACCTGAACGTACAGCTGCTCCTCGGCTGCGGAGACATGATGTTCACTTCTCTAGTTTGTATCTCTTCTATATATCACATCCCTCTCATAAAAACAGCACACACGGAACCCATAACCCTCCTCTTTGCTGTGTTCAATAAACACTGAGCAATAAAAAACATGTCCGCGTAATCGTGCTTGATCAATCAGCACGGTCTTCCAGCAGCTAAGATGTCTGACTGGGAAGAGGAGATGTATGATGAGAGCGAGGAAGAGTTGTCATTTGATGATGATAACGATGATGATGTCGAAATGGGTGGGGAAGAGCTTGATTCATCCCAGAATTTCAATACTGCTGAATCGTTTTACTTCCAGGCAAAGAGCTTAAAAGATGATGGTTTACTTGACGAATCGTTGAGAATGTTTCAAAATATCATCAACAACAATAAAGAAGATACCAATTCTGATTACGACTACCGTTTCAAGGCGATCAAACAGAGCATTAAAATTTTAACGAGACTGAATGACTATGATTCAATGCTTGATCTCTGTGACCTGCTGTTCGCAAACGTGAAGTTTGTTGAGAGCAGCTACGGGGCCAATAGCATTTACAAAATTATAGTTCGATTTGATAAATCAAACGTGCCCAGTCATTTTCTGAAGAGCTTTTGTCAGAAATGCAACAATTATTTAAATGCACTCTCTGAAATCGAAAGTAACAACCCTAACATAAAAAGAGTCAAAATGAAACTTGATTTGTTCATGGTCAACTTCCTAATTTCCGAGGGAGCTTTGAAAAATGCGATGGAGCTCTTGCATGATTTGGAATTGAGCGTTAAGATTCTAACAGGTACCGCTAAAAAGTCATATATGTTAGATATTATAGTAAGTCAATTGACTATATTGATGCAAAAAGAGTTGAATTTAAATGAACTCAAACGTCTAGTTTCCCTGTCAAATGAATATATGAGCGGTATCCCACATTCAAAAGTAGTTGGTGTGATTAATGAAGCAACAGGTGTTCTGAAAATGTACGAAAAGGATTACAGTAATGCCAATATTCACTTCCAAACTTCTTTTAAGGGATTCAATGATTCAAGTGATAACCGGAGAATATCTGTGATGACAAAATTTATAATCAGTTCACTACTAAGCAAGTCGCATGTCAACCCATTTGATTCTAATGATTTTCAAAGTTTGCTTAAGATACCATCTGTTAATCATCTGATGGAGCTATATAATTGCGTTCAAGCCAATGATATCAGGAAATTCAATGAAATAAGAAAACAGAGACATATTATAGAAATGCTAGCAAGTGATAAATTTATCATGGATTTCTTTCCATTATTAGTAGAATTGGTAAAGTGTAACCATTTATTGAAAATAATACCTCTACTAAAAAGTGTCAGCTTTACCTACTTATGCCAAAAACTGGATTCAGATGAGACAGAAATTGAAAATTTGCTTTTGAAGCTGTATAGCAAAGGATTTTTAACAGACATAAAGATAGATTTTGATAATAAATTAATTGAACAAAATGAAGAATCAGATTCCATTATTCCAAAAGAATTAAATGCTTTCGAATTTCTTGATAGAATGCTGCTCTTAAAAGATGAAAATGTTGATCTAGACCAAATAACGACTGCTATTGTTAGTTATCAGAACGCACTTGAAGATGGTTATCATCCAGATCCATCCTCTTCAAATGTTTTTAAAATTGACAAAATGGCCAAAGCTAAACTAGAGGTGACTAATGAAAATTTAACTAAAAGGTTTTATTCTCTTTATTCATCGCAGCATCCCATTTCTGAATACATAAGTGATTTATATCCGTTTGCTAAGTTTGTAAAGCAACACTCCTGGAATAGCAATAGTGACATTATTGACATCATCGAGTTCTATATACAGCTAGTTACCACAGGTATCCCTTCAAAAAAAAATGTTGAACTAAATAGAATTGAAAAGGCAAATCATGATGCCATAACCAACGAATACCAAAAGATTTACAATAATAATGATTTTATCACGAGAGAAGATTGGGGAAAAAGTAGTAACTTTGCAAAAGATCCAACTATTCCTGAGGTTGTCAAGGTAAGCGAGATGGGAGCAATTGACCCGCCAACAAATGTCAATCAAAGCTTTGATGACCAATTATCACATAAGAATAAGCTTCAGAAAAAGATAGCTATAATCAATGACATGATTAAGACCATAAACGATAATGAAGTAATTGGAAAGTTATCGTCATTCAGACAGTTAAACGGAGGAAAATCAGTTTCCAGTCTATCAAATAAAAACAGTACAAAAAGAGCGTTACCTATCGAATCCAATAACTTTAATTTTGCAAACATTATGTCTAAAACAGGCGCAAATGTTGTCCTGGATGAAGAAAATGATGACGGTAGTATGACTGAAGCTTCTGAGTTTGAAGATAAAGAGCAATTCCGACCTCTTTCTTTATTGAGAGCATTAAACAGACCATCTCCTACTCTACAAAGAATAAGATCTCTACATTTTTCCGAGGGTGGATCTGGCACTTCTGACAGCAACGATGAAATGGAAGCCTAATTTCATTTCTAGGCTGTGCTCATAATTATAGAAGTTTTTTTGTTAATAGAAAAAAAAATTTCACAAAAAAATTTCATTTAAGATATACATCCTTTTGGAAGCTTTTAATATCAAAAATATGGGTTTAAACAAACAAACCAAAGCAGCTAAAAGGAAGGGGAAACAAAATAGCCAAAGAGATGTGACTGCTGAGATGAAATCGGACTCACAGGCGAGAAACGTTCTTCAAAATCAACCAAAACTTACTCCAAAATCAACAACAAAGGTTTTGAAAGGTGGAAAATTGAAGAAACATTTGAGAGTTGCAGAACTTTATGGTACCAAGAAGAAACAAAGAGAATATACTGAAAAGGAGCTTAACATTCCAGCACTCAATAAGGCAATCACGCCAGGTATTATAAAAAAGAAGGGTAAGAAGGGTAAAAAATTTATTTCTGATAATGATAATATCACGCTCCAAAGACTAATTAAATCGATTAATGATGAAAGAGATCTTGTAAATGAAAGTAAGCTTGAAAAGAGTAAGAGATTGGAAGAAATCCGTGATTTGAGAAGACAAGAAATGGAAAGAAAGGACGAAGAAAAGAAGGAAAAACTTGAAAACGTCAAGCTCAATATCAAGCAAAAGGCCAACCTTGCCAGGGCATCCAGAAGAAAGAACTCCAGAGAAGCTAAGAAGACTATCGAAAAAGATATCATGTCTGAAGTCAAGGGCAAGAAAAAGAGCGTTTCTTTTGCATGAATGTATCTATTTAAATAAACTATTTCTAAAATATAATGAATAATAAAGGGGTATTAATAGTATTAAAAATTCGACATTTAGGCCTTGATCATAACATTGAATTATAGCAGAAATTAAATAACATAAGATAGAATTAAATATCCGTAAGCATATCGTTAACTTCATTAGTTTTTGTGGGGAACCAAAGAGAGTCCTTTATTTTTAAGGTTTTCCTCCACCTTCTTTTCAAATAACGACTTTGACACACCACCGAGGATTTCTGATTTCCAGTTCAACCCCTGTTGAAAACCGTTGGTCTTGTTTTCGTAATCATCAAATGCCTTATATGCACTTTCTCTTGTAGACTCTACAAACGGTCCCATTTGTACTACCGATTGATCCATGGTCTTGCCAGCAATGAGTACAAACGTTGACTGCGACGAAGAATCTGGTGGAACCACACAATTAATTGAATCACCATCTGGCTTCAACAAGACACAATGATGCGCATTAGTCTGCACGTTGTTCACAATCAAGTCGCCTTTTAAAATATACACGAAAGCATTAAAATCAGCTGGAATTTTCTGCTCGTACACACCTCCTGGTTCCATCTTGACAGAGTAGTATTCAATTGGCGTGTAGGCTAAGTCATGTTGCGATTTCACGCCGTTTGACTCCCCAGAGATCACACTGACTTCAACGTTTTCGTTTGGCCGGGCAACGGGTATTTCTTCGGCTCTCAAATCTCTGTATCGTGGCTTCGTGTGCTTGATAGCGTTGGGGAGGTCAACCCACAATTGGATACCTTCAATGCTGGTCCCGTCGAGCGAGTATGGCATTTCTGCATGCATGATACCTCTACCAGCTGTCATGAACTGTAGGTCTCCAGGCCTCAAAACACCTGACTGTCCTGTAAAATCTTCATGCAGCATATAGTTCTTCACCATGAGAGTGATTGTCTCCTGGCCTCTGTGTGGATGGTCAGGGAACCCGCCCGACGCTGCTGAACTGAAGTGGTCTAAGAGTAGGAACGGTGAGAAGTATCGATTTGACCTAATACCAATGGATCTCCGTACAGTGGCTCCAATCCCCTCCGGTTTTTCTGCGGCAAACACCACACGCATTACTGACCTTAGCTTTGACATCGCTGCTCCGTCAGCAACTCACAACTGGCCTTTTATCTTAGAAGGAACACATAATGCCATGAGGCTAGTAAAATGTACATAATGCGCCACACGCTGCCATAGCTCACGTTGTACGTTTTCTCTCACAAAATTTTCGCGGACTCTTATCACCTAATGAACGACAGTCTTTGTTACATAGAGGTTACTAATTGACTATGAAGAGCAGCACTTCTTCTCTGGTATTGGCATTGGGTGCATTGGCAAGTTTTTGCCAAGCATCTTTCAAAAATTCAGCACCCCTGTACGCGTCCTCGGCCATAAGCACTGGTGACGCAAAGTACATGGAAACATCTTCAAATGCTGCTGCAGTTTTCAAGACACTTACAGAAGAATTGTGCTCTAACAAGGAACAGAGCATTTTGTATTTGAGAGTATATGGCTTGCAAAACGATGAGTTAGACACAGAGACCTTTCAGTTATTTGATAATGGCCTGAAAACTGTTTTCGATAATGTTGTCTACGATCAAGATCTTTCTAATATCTCCTTCTCTCTGGGCAGGACGTGTGGTGATGCTGCTAATTATGTCGCAGCTGAGTACTCATCTGCCGAGGATTGGATTGTGCAGACTATGAATGACGATCATCAAGCTCACATTGTCGACTTACACAAGAGTGACAACGAGGAATTGTATGATATTTTAAGCAAGGTAGCAGTGGTTTACTCTAACGTGATCATTCAAGGTGTCCCTTCTCAGAAAAGCGCTCTTTCCATGAACATAAATGCGCAAACTTCCGAAAAGAGACATGGTGGTAGCTTCGAAGACCTCACTTCCGAGGAGATTGAAAAGACATTGAGAGATGCATTCGAAGAAGTGGAGGAAGTCATTGATGAAAGAAGTGAAGATTTTGATGATGATGGCGAACAAATCAATGTTAAGGAAGAAGCTGCTTCCTCAGGCAAATCCAAGGTTGTTTCCGGTGGACTATTTGACGCATATACCTTTTTCACCCCTGGCATCTGGATGGCCACTATTGTTTCCTTGTTTTTATTTTACCTGGTCTCCATTGCTTTGAGTTGGTTAGGCTCCATGCAAATCAGCTACAAAGCTTTTGACAAGCCTGTTGATTTCGAAAAAAAGTTACAGTAAGCCACCTGCTTATTGTGAATCTTCATTTATTTACCGTCCAGCAAAATATGTACAAAAAAAATATATATATAAGAGATTGTGTATCGAATCGCTAATTAACTTTATATAAGAGGAGATAAATACTTAGTACACATACGGAATAATTTTATATTTCACAATTCGTTCATACTCTTCCCATGATTCACCATATTTGCCACGACATTTTTCTTCATCCCTAGTTTGTCTATGAAGTAAAAGAGAAGAAAAGTAAATCACGTAAAAATACGTCAACGGGGTGTCAAAGCCAGTAGGTAAACACCAGCTGAGAGCAATTAACATATCTCCAAAATAGTTAATGTGCTGTGAAAGGCCCCACCAACCTTCAATCAAAAGCTTTGTGCCTCTCTTAGTTTGAATGGATTTCATGTGTGGCAAATTGCCTTGTCTGAAATTTGACTTTTGATTATTAGATGCCTTGAAAATATAGAACCCAATGCCCATAATAGCCAAGACGAGCACACATGAGCTGGCAGGCAAATCGACATTAACCTGGACCAAATACCTAGTTTGCAAACAGTAGCAAAACGGAACCCAGCATAGGTCGCCAAATGCCAACATGAATCCAAAACCGTCTGTTGTTATATCCATCATAGTCAAGCATCCATCCTCGTTGAGAACACCATCAATGATATAAATGAATTGGAGAACGTTAACAATAATCATAGCATTGGAAACGTAACCTAATGTTTGGTACTGCCTTTGTGCGGATGCCAAATTAAGAAGTAACCAAAGTAAAAGACCAGGTCTCAATTCGCAAAACAATTTGATATCCCAAGAGCCAATTCTTGGGTTGAGTTCTCTGCCGATGAACCAGTCGAATAGAGTGTTTCCTGTATTACCGTTGACGCTTAAAATCCGTTCCCTTGTCTTCAAACCATTTGGTTCATTGAGCGGTTTGAATGAGAAAAGGTAGCAAAGTGTAGCCAGTATCATTGAGAACTCCCAGGCTGTAACCATCATACCCACGAAGTTCTCGTAAAGGAAAGTTAGTTCTGGCAAATTGAAACCCAGCAAATAGAATCGTGACACAAGAACCAAAAGCAAGAGAGAGGTGAGCTCTTTACCATTGATCAAG
This sequence comes from Saturnispora serradocipensis, assembly GCA_030570415.1. Classification (NCBI taxonomy): domain Eukaryota; kingdom Fungi; phylum Ascomycota; class Pichiomycetes; order Pichiales; family Pichiaceae; genus Saturnispora; species Saturnispora serradocipensis. The sequence continues at coordinate 32,486 of JAJLVS010000007.1, read as the reverse complement.
TAGTCTAGTTTGGTGCCGTCTCTCAACTCCACACCATTTTTGTGGTACCCAGGGACGATTAGGTCCAAAAATGTCAAACCAAAGAACCAGGCCAGATAAAACTTCCAGCATTCGACATTGAAAAACAACGCTCTCCATTGGTCTACTATCTTTTCCTGAAACACACTGCAAATTTTGTCCACTGGGAAGGTCAAACCCGAGTGAACGTAGCTGTCATTGCACATAAGGTACAAACCTAACGTCACCAAAGGCAAGAACACAACCAATACACATGCGCCGATCGCACCACCAAACTCAGTAGACGTAGTCACAGGGTTCAACTTAGTACCTAACACCATATTTAAAGAAGTAGTAAGAACTTACAAGCTCTAAAGAATGAAGGATTGCACAAGAAAACGAACTTCTCTATTATATACTATCCTCTATACGATGTAAACGAGGTTGAAAAATAGGCTTGAGATTGCTGACGTAATATTACGTAAGCCAGATCTACTACTGATAGAATAAATAAAAAACTTTTTCATTGGTAAAAAAGAAACTTTGACATATTATTTGTGGTTTAAGTAGTTTATGATCCATAACTGGAGAGTGTTGAGGTATCTTGGACGATTAGTAACACCATACAAAATGAGAGAAAATGTTTTTGAATTTGAAAATGGCAAAATCGACATGCACGAATCAATCAAACAAGGACGTGAACTTTTCAATAAACTAGGCAAACCTAGAAAGGTAGTTGCACCTATGGTGGATGGATCTGAGTTGGCATGGAGATTAATGTCACGTCGGTATGGGGCTGAGCTTTGTTACTCACCAATGATCCACTCCAGACTATTCTCAGAGGACCGTAAATTTAGAGAACAATTTATTGGCGAAATGGACGGTCAGCCAGGACTTGATAGACCGCTAATTATTCAGTTTTGTGCAAATGATCCTCATGCTCTGTTGAAGGCAGCACAGCATGTTGTAGGTAAATGTGACGCTGTGGATATCAACTTTGGCTGTCCGCAGGGTATCGCCAAAAAGGGGCACTATGGATCCTTTCTTATGGAAGAGTGGGACCTTGTGTACAGGTTGATTAATATTTTGGCAACGGAATTAAGTGACCAGCTGCCTGTAACAGCCAAGATCAGGGTGTTCGATGACTGGTCAAAGAGTTTGGAGTATGCCAAGATGTGTCTTCGTGCAGGCGCCAAGTTTTTGACAGTGCACGGCAGAACAAGAGAAATGAAAGGTCAAAAGACAGGATTGGCCAACTGGAAGCTCGTCAAATACTTGAGAGAGAATTTGCCAGAAGGCACTGTTTTCATCTCCAACGGTAACATTCTCTATCCAGACGATCTCGACAGATGTATCAAGGAAATTGGATGTGATGCAGTGATGAGTGCTGAGGGTAACCTCAGTAACCCTGGTGTTTTTTGGACAAAGGACGACAACAAGGACAAACTTTTCCCACGAGTTGACAAGTTCATGAGAGAATATTTTGAAGTTGTCAAGTCCTGTAAGGGTGTTGAGTCCAAGAGGTGCATGAAGACTCATATGTTCAAGGCAATGAAGGAATTTTTGCCAAAACATACTGACGTGCGTGCCGAAATAGGCAAACTAACGAGAAAGAGCACGTTTGAAGAGATCGATAAGGTCATTGTGATGATAGAGGATATCGTTGGAGAGATTTTTGAGCAGAGCAACATAGATGAGTTGGATGCCATCACAGTTGGCGACACAGAAGAATGGGGTGGTAAGTACAGGCAAGTTCCGTACTGGAGGCTTCAGCCAACATTCCGCAAAGTTGATGGTATTGCTGGTAAAGACGTCGTTAAGGTGGCTCTCGATGAAATGAATAGTAAAACTGCTATACAGATAGGTCTTTTACAAGCTAAAAAGAGAAACATTGACACCATTCAAGAGACGGCAGAATCGTCAGCAAAGTTGCAGAAAGTATCCAATTGAACCTTTTCACGTCGCATGTGAAGTCCTTACAGCTTCTTTGTGTCTATAATCGCTTTTACGTATAATAAATTCTTTAGCATTTTCATCTCAATAGCACAATGTCAAAATTTCATGACTATCACTTTTTCTGAGATCTAAGTTTCGATTAAGAATCTCATTAACAAATGGCATTCAACACCGCAGTTTCGATCACCTCTAGAAGGTCTTCATCCGGCTTATCATCTTCAGTGCGATCACTTTTGTCTTCATGTAATATTTCATTCACGGAAGCTGATATGCAGACGGATTTCAAAGAACCTTTGATCTCACATCTTAAGAAAAGAGGACTAATAGAGACATGTGTCAATGAAACAACGCTAATTAGAGAGGCAGAGACGAAAACTTTAGGTTTGTATTGTGGTGCCGATCCTACAGCCAAGTCATTGCATTTGGGTAATTTGCTTCCACTGATGGTTCTTCTTCATTTCAATCTTCGTGGTCATAGCATTTTTCCTTTAATTGGTGGCGCCACAGGTGAAGTGGGAGACCCATCTGGAAGAGTAACTGAAAGAGATTCAATGGCTTCGAACACACGATTGGATCATATATCAAGAATTTCAAATCAGTTTCTTTCTTTCTTCAATAAAGCCATTGAATATGGTAAAACTAGAAACCCGTATATTTCAAATTTGAGCGTTGGTAGTCAAGAGTTGAAAAACAACCGTGAATGGTGGAAAGATATGGGAATGTTGGCATTTTTAGCCAATTATGGTAAACACATTAGAGTCAATCAGATGTTGAGTAGAGAATCAATCAAAGCGAGATTACAGTCCGATCAGGGAATTGGTTTCAATGAATTTACCTATCAGATTCTACAAGCGTATGATTTTTATTATTTGAATAAGACTCATAATATTAGCATTCAAGTTGGAGGTAATGATCAGTATGGTAATATTGTTGCTGGTATCGACCTTATTTCTAGAATGAGAAAAGTAGACAAGAACACCAAAGAAGATGCCATTTTTGGCATCACTGTACCACTATTGACAACATCAAATGGTGTCAAATTTGGTAAAAGTGCAGGTAATGCTCTTTTCATCGATAAGAAAATGACCTCTTCTTATGACATTTACCAGTTTATGTACAATACTACTGATCAAGATGTTCAAAAATTTCTTTACAAGTTTTCTCTGCTGCCAACCTCTATCATTGATAAAGTGGTAGAAGCACATCATTATAATAAAAAAGTAAGAATTGGACAGCGTTTGTTAGCGTTCGAAATGTGTGACTTGATTCACGGTGATGGTGAAGGCTACAATAATTACATTATCAGTGAGGTGCTTTTTAGTAAAACAGACATTACAAATGAATTCAATGCAGGTCAGATCATATCTGCCTTCAAATCTCAAAATATGGTAACCAGTGTCCCTGAAAGTAAATTGAGAGCTACTACTCTGGTAAACTTACTCCACGAATGCTGCAATGGAACTAAATCAAAATCAGAACTAAGGAGGTTAATCAAAAGTGGTTCAGTCTCTCTAGGTACTTCTAAAAAGGTCAAGGTAACCGATAGCGAAAGTTTTATTGATTTAGACCAGCATTTAATTGAGAGCAAATTACTTTTGATAAGAGTGGGTAAACAATTTCACATTATTGAAAAACTTTAGAAGTCTTTCTTATATTTTTAAGTCAATTTGTGTTGATAGTCATCTTGTATATAGCTCAACTTGATAATGTATGAAAATGTTTTGTAAAGGTATTTATAAGTATCAACTTCGGCCACCTTTACTATGTCTAAATAGTTTCATGCTAATCCATGAAACAACAGCCCATATCCAAAGAATAGTAATATTCAGTAAAAATATGCAAACGTAGTAATTATTAATGACTTTGTCCTGTTGTACAAATGCCCCGATGATATATGAAAGAAAAGGATTATGAAAAGCGTCAACGTAATTTATCAGATCAAAATCTCTGAAAACCCAGCTCCATAAGTTAAACAAACAACCGACAGAAAAAACTGTAAGTAACCAAGTGCCAATTAGTAATGCATATCCAAACAAGCGCAATCGTATTAAATAATCCTCTTGTTCTTCATTTTCATCAACCATGATAAAGCCTGAGGACTGACGCTCATAAGATTCATGCCTGACGTCTGACATACCAGAGCCTAGTAATTTATCTAGACACATATCTGTTGTATCGACGAACTCTCTTGTGCTTGACATCTCATCAGAGTTGAGAAGAGATCATTCACCTAAATTGACAACGCGATTCAATAATTACTTTACCAAGATCGAGAATGGATGCCAAAAAGACAATAGAGGAGGCGAAAGCGCAATTGATAGAAAAGAGAAAGCAATTCTTAAATAGAGTCGGGAAGGCGGTCTCAAAGATTAGTCTTGCGAAGCTAGATTTGCCATTTGGTAAACAGATTACTGGTTTATCTACGTTGATGTATAAATACTATAACTCCGAATGGCAGTCACAAGCATTGGACGTAATCACTGAATCACCAATTTATCAACTATTAGACGAAAGAGAAACAAGTGGTGTGCAACCATTCATATATGAAGATGAGTTAGTAAAAACACTTTTGAAATGGTTCAAGGATGAGTTCTTTGAATGGGTCAATAAACCAAATTGTGCCGTCTGTGGCAATCAAGATCAGTCCAAGATCAAAGTTGAAAATCCTGTGGCACCACACTTACCTGAACATATAGCAGGGCACGCTAGACTAATTGAAAGATACAAATGCGAAAACTGCAACAGGGTTTACGAATTTCCAAGGTATAACAACCCTGCATATCTATTAAAAACAAGAAAAGGGCGTTGTGGCGAATGGAATAATTGTTTCATTCTTTTTCTGGTGACGTTAGGGTTTGAAGTTCGATATGTATGGAATGCTGAGGATCATGTTTGGTGTGAGTATTTCAGTCGTAACTTGAAAAGGTGGATTCACTTGGATTCTTGTGAAAATTCGTTTGATAATCCTTTGCTTTACAATGATGGCTGGGCCAAGAAAATGTCATACACTTTCGCCGTTCATAGAAACTATATCATCGATGTTTCTAAAAAATATCTATCGCCTAAGAATTCTGATCAACACCTTCCCAGAAACAAAATAAGTGAAAAAGAGCTAGAAGACATACTAATTTTCCTCAATAGCAAAAGCCTCAACAGTATCAAAGACAACCATGAGTTTCTTGAAGTGACTTCAGATCTTGTTTGTGATCATCGTTCTCAAGATTATAGTAATAAATTCCCAGCTGATGTTCCCGCTCCTCGCATTTCTGGTGACACTAAATGGAAAATATCCAGAGGCGAGAACGGAGAGTAACTCCATCAGCACACTCCTCATCGTAGCATGCTTTAGATGTTGATATAAGCTAATTCAATGTGGCGCATGACTTTATGCGCCATAAAAACGGTTTTCATTATTTTCTTTAATTTTTTCAGAAAATTTTTTTTCTATAGGTTTTAGTACTATAATTACCTAACAGATACTGATCTTAACATTGTATATTTTGGTCTTTGAAAGTTCCTGCTATGACCGAGAACATTGTTATTATTAATCAAAAAGATGTATTTGCTACATACAAAGCATTTCAGGACTTTTATCCAAAGAAGCACATTCCAGAAGCTTTTTATTTCCAGAAGAACCTAAACAATGTTGAGAATCTATCTAAATTAGCAATCCATATGCTTGATGAACTTGCAACAACAAGTGACCACTACGCTTATTACCCAATTATTATTGAGTTAGTTGCTAGATTGCTCAACGACTCAAGTTTAGAGAGAGAATATATTAGGAGTTGCAATCAAAATTTGATTATTGAAGGTTCCAAGGTTTTGTCCACTATCGCAAAGATAGCCACTAATACTCCAGAAATTCTTAATCTTGTTGAACTTTATCTTAACAATAAATCTTTTTTTCATTCTTTGAGTAACTGCATTTCAACAATTTCTCAAGAAGAGCTTCAAACAATTCTTTTAGCTTTTCACAGGTTGTTGTTCATTAATAGAGCAAAGTTTCAAAGTTTCGTTAATCCACAACTTCTCAATTTCATTATTGCATCTGAGGCAGCTACTGACATCAATAAATATTTATCAATTATGGTACTATCTAATTATCTTTTCCTTGCAGAAGATGTCAGAAATGAAATTATCAGCGCAAAAATTGATTCCAATAAGTTGATTGGAACATTAGATGGTGAATCCAATGTGAACTTCAAGTTCTTGACTTTGATCGAGGCCCAAAGACTTTCAAATTTATCCAAGATACCTTCAACAAATACAGCCGAATGTTTGCAATTACAATCTAATATAAGAATCACTCAAAATGATTTATCACTTGGTGTGAGCATTATTGCCGGTGCCCTTGTTCCAAACATTTTATCACCAAAGAGTTCAGAACACAAGAAATGTGTTGATAGTGAATTATCTTCTTTTGTTCCTATTGAAAAATCATTCAACGCTTTGAAAACTTTTGCTAATTATTTGAAAACATCAGAACCGGTAATGCTTGTAGGTAAGGCAGGCAGTGGTAAAACATTTTTGGTCAATGAAATTGCTAAGGTTTTGGGAATTGACGAATCCAATAGTTTGATCAAAATTCATCTCAATCAACAAACTGACTCCAAAACTCTTCTGGGAACCTATACTTCAGGTGTCAAACCGGGTACTTTTGAGTGGAAAAATGGTGTTTTAACCACAGCTGTTAAAGAAGGGAAATGGGTTTTGGTTGAAGATATTGATAAGGCCCCAAATGAGGTATTGTCTATCTTGATGGGCCTTTTAGAAAATAGACAGCTAACAATTCCCTCAAGAGGTGAGGTCATTTTAGCTGCAAATGGTTTTCAATTAATTTGCACAGTCAGGACTCAGAATAAAGATGTTAATAATCCTGATATCATTGGAATGCGATTATGGAAAGTACTACAGTTAGAAGATTTAGATGCTTCAGACATTAAGATTATTTTAAATAAAAAGTTCCCACTTCTTTCCAGATTTACCAGCCTATTCATAAAATTTTTCTTTGCAGTCAAAACTATTTATGATTCAAGAAGATTCGTTTCCATGAATAAAGGAGCTCAGCCAAGGCAAATTTCCATTAGAGACTTAATGAAATTTTGTGTTAGGTGTGATCGTATCATCAGTGATGCAGGCGTTACATCTTTAGATGATATGATTCAAGATGACACATATGATTCCATTTTCAGTGAGGCTATTGATTGTTTTACTAGTGCTGTTGTGGAAAGAGAGCCTATTGAGGTTCTTATAAGAGAAATTGGTGAATGTCTTGAAATTCCGTCCTCAAGAATTAATTTGCAACTAACTAGAAGTGTTCCTGTTTTTGAAGATCATGAAGATGCAATCAGAGTTGGTCGGGCCAACATCATAAAACAGCAAATCATTGGTATGAATAAAAACAGCAGACAGATAGCAAGTGGTAATATCACTTCTTTTGCTAAGACCAATCATTCTTTGAAATTAATGGAAAGAATAGGTGTAGGGATTTCCATGTGTGAACCATTGTTGCTTGTCGGAGAAACTGGTACTGGTAAAACTACTGTTGTACAGCAAATGGCAAAACTCCTGAATAAGAAGCTGAATGTCATTAATGTTTCTCAACAAACAGAAGTTGGAGATTTATTAGGTGGTTTCAAACCAATAAACGCAAAAACACTTGCGCTTCCTTTGCAACAAGACTTCGAAGACCTCTTTGCTAGATCATTTTCAATTAAAAACAACGCACAGTTCATAAATCTTTTGTCAAAATGTTTCAACAAATCACAATGGAAGAATGTCAGTAGATTATGGAAGGAGGCATACAAAATGGCAGATAAAACTTTGAGTGAAAAGGCTGCTTCCAAGAACGAAGATACACAAGAGGATCAAAGAAAAAAACGAAAACTCAACGAAACTGAAAAATCACAGCTAATGAATGAATGGGAAGCACTCAATAAAAGAGTATGTGATTTTGAAAAGCAATCCATTGACATAGAAAATTCTTTTGTTTTCAAGTTTGTGGAAGGTTCTCTTGTTAAAGCGATCAAAAACGGTGATTGGTTGTTGCTCGACGAAATGAATTTGGCATCCCCTGAAACTCTTGATAGTATTTCCGACTTGCTTGCCGAAGACGCCACTCAAAGAAGTATTTTACTATCCGAAAAGGGTGACGTTGAAAGCATAAAGGCTCACCCTAACTTCAGAATTTTTGGATGTATGAATCCTGCAACTGATGTTGGTAAAAAAGATCTTCCACAGAGTATTCGTTCTAGGTTCACAGAAATATATGTGCAATCACCTGATGAAGATATCTCAGATTTACTCATGATCATTGATAAATATGTTGGAAAATATTCATTAAGTGATGAATGGGTTGGTAATGATATTTCTGAGCTATATCTTACTGCAAAGAAGTTGTCAAATGAAAATAAAATTGTTGATGGTGCCAATCAAAAACCTCATTTTAGTATTCGTACTTTGACCAGGACATTACTTTACGTCAAAGAAATTGTGAGCATTTATGGGCTAAGAAGGTCACTATACGAAGGTTTCTGCATGTCTTTTTTAACCTTATTGGATGCCAAATCTGAGGAACTTTTAAAGCCACTAATTGAAAAGTACACAGTGGGAAAGTTGAAGAACGCAAAGTCAATCATGAATCAAATACCTCGTAATCCTTCAAGTTCTTCCAAAAGATATGTACAGTTCAAGCATTATTGGATTGAGCAAGGCCCACAAGACCCTGAGCCTCAACCACATTATATTATCACTCCATTTGTTGAAAAAAATATGTTAAATTTAGTAAGGGCAGCTAGTGGTGGAAGATTTCCGGTATTGATTCAGGGTCCTACTTCTGCTGGTAAAACTTCTATGATCAAGTACTTAGCCAAAATTACTGGTCATGAATTTGTTCGTATTAACAATCATGAACATACAGATTTGCAAGAATATCTCGGTACATATGTGTCGGATGATTCTGGTAAACTAGTATTCAAAGAAGGCATATTGGTCAATGCATTGAGAAAGGGACATTGGATTGTTTTGGATGAACTAAATTTGGCTCCTACTGACGTTTTAGAGGCATTGAATCGTTTATTGGATGACAATAGAGAACTATTCATTCCAGAAACACAAGAGGTGGTGACTCCACATCCAGATTTTATGTTGTTTGCAACGCAAAATCCACCGGGGCTTTATGGTGGTAGAAAAGTTTTATCCAAAGCTTTCAGAAACAGATTCTTAGAATTGCACTTTGACGATATTCCTCAAGATGAATTGGAGACCATTTTGAGAGAGAGATGTCAAATTGCACCTTCGTATGCAAAGAAAATTGTAGAGGTTTACAAAGAGCTTTCTGTACAACGTCAATCAACTAGAGTGTTTGAACAAAAGAATTCATTTGCTACCTTGAGAGATCTTTTTAGATGGGCAATGCGTGATGCTGTTGGCTATGAACAGCTAGCTGCAAATGGTTACATGTTGCTAGCTGAAAGGGTGAGAAGACCGGAAGAAAAGGTTGTTGTTAAACAAGCATTGGAAAAAACAATGAAAGTGAAACTTGATATTGACCAATATTACAAAGAACTAGAAGTTCCAGAGCTATTGAATGTCAAAGGCCCTGTTGTCTGGACAAAAGCAATGAGAAGGCTAGCTGTTCTTGTGATGACAGCTATGAAAAATAATGAACCTCTTCTACTTGTCGGTGAAACAGGTTGTGGTAAAACTACAGTATGCCAGATGATAGCAGACTTTTCAAAAAAGAATATTATCATTGTTAATGCGCATCAAAATACAGAAACCGGTGATTTATTAGGTGCACAAAGACCTATTCGTAACAGATCCCAGTTGCAACAATCACTTACAGCTGCCATAAGAATAGTTTTGGCTAAAGATAATGTAATGGTGCCAGAAGAGTGTACAACCGCAGACGCATTGTCTTTATTAAAAGAACACAGAAAAGGTAGTGTTGTGAGCAAAGAAGACTTCACTCTAATCGAACATTTGAAAAAAGAATGCAATGCTCTTTTTGAATGGAATGATGGACCATTAGTTAATGCGTTGAAAGAAGGCTCCTACTTTCTACTTGATGAGATTTCATTGGCTGATGACTCTGTTTTGGAGCGGTTGAATTCGGTTCTAGAGCCTGAAAGAACATTATTTTTGGCTGAAAAAGGTGCTGACGATGCTCTTATCACTGCTAGCAAAGGCTTCCAATTTTTAGCAACTATGAACCCAGGTGGTGATTATGGTAAAAAGGAACTATCTCCTGCTTTGAGAAATCGTTTTACTGAAATTTGGGTTCCATCAATGGAAGACTTCGATGATGTAAAGCAAATCGTTGTTTCTAAATTGAATGAAGGGGTGAAACAACTGACAGATATTATTGTTGCATTTTCTGAGTGGTATGGTAATTTCATGGGCGCTGGAGATGCAACTAATGGTATAATTTCTCTTAGAGATATTCTTGCATGGGTTAATTTTGTGAATTCTGCATCTTCAAATGGTGTGAGTCCCTCAAGTGCATTGTTGCATGGTGCATGTATGGTTTTTATTGATGCTTTGGGCACTCACGCTACTGCTCACTTGGCCGAAAACGAAGCCAAACTTAAAGAGATTAAGTTGAACTTTGTGATGGAATTATCCAAATTTGCGAATACAAATTTATGTGATGCCTTCAATGAAAGATTTGAATTCTCTGTTAATTCACATAGCGCGTCTTGTGGACCATTTAGTATAGAAAGGAAACCAGATGCGCCAACTATCACCTCATTCAATTTACATGCTCCTACTACAGCTGCCAATGCTATGAGAGTTATTCGTGCAATGCAAGTTCACAAGCCTGTTTTACTCGAAGGTAGCCCTGGTGTTGGAAAGACATCTTTAATTAACGCATTGGCCCAAGCTACTGGTAATCCACTAACTCGTATCAATTTGTCAGAGCAAACTGATTTAATTGATCTCTTTGGTTCCGATACTCCTGTCGAGGGTGGGAAAGCTGGTGAATTTGCTTGGAAAGATGCGCCTTTCTTGAGAGCTATGCAAAAAGGTGAATGGGTTTTACTGGACGAAATGAATCTTGCTTCTCAATCAGTTTTGGAAGGTCTGAATGCATGTTTGGATCATAGAGGTGAAGCCTACATTCCTGAATTGGATAGAGTATTCGCAAGTCATCCAAACTTCAAAGTATTTGCAGCTCAGAATCCTCAATATCAAGGTGGTGGAAGAAAAGGATTACCAAAATCTTTCATCAACAGATTCAGTGTTGTTTATGTTGATATGCTGACAGCAGTTGATTTAAATCTCATTGTTGAACACTTGTACCCAACTGTCGATCACAAACTATCTCAAAAACTAATTGAGTTCATGTCCCGTCTTGAAGATGAGGTTGTTGTTCGAAAATTATGGGGTTCAATGGGTGACCCATGGGAATTTAATTTGAGAGATACTCTTCGTTGGTTATCTTTAATTGACTCCCCTTCAATTAACAATGAGCAATGGGCAGATGATTTTTTCAATCTCGTTATTAAACAAAGATTCAGAACTGAAAAAGACGCCAATAAAGCAACCGAACTATTCGAGTCGGTATTTGGTCCATTACACAAAAAAGATTCATTATTCTTACTGAACTCTAATAACATTCAATGCCAAAATGAAATTATCCTTAGAAACAAACTCATTCAGTACAAATCGAATCATCAAATTTCATTGTTACAATGTAATGTTCCAATTCTCGAAACTATACTGAGATGTATTAACAAAGCATATCCTATGATTTTAGTTGGTCCATCAGGTTCTGGTAAAAGTGAGTTGATCAAATTTACTGCCGACATAGTGGGTTCAAAAGTCTATGAGTTCTCAATGAATAGTGATATTGATAGTATGGACATTCTTGGTGGTTACGAACAAGCTGATATTACCAGATCGCTATCAGAACTCTCACTTAATATTCAAGAGTTTTTGTTGGAACTCATCGCCGTCAATTTGAAACTTGAAACTATCAACATCGACGTTCTTGACTTTTCCATGAAATTGATCAAAACTATAACAGACGACAGCTTGAATGTTAACAACATATCCAATATGATTGGTGCTCTTGAGACATTGCATACAGTCGTGGAGAATAATGTCTTGAAAATTCGTATTGATGAGCTTAAACTTTTGAGAGACGACTTATTTAAGGACACAGTTGATGTAAGCTTTCAGTGGTTTGATGGTTTATTGGTTCAAGCTGTTGAAAAAGGACATTGGCTAATTTTGGACAATGCTAATTTATGTAGTCCATCTGTCTTGGATAGATTGAACTCTCTATTGGAAAAGGATAGCGTGTTAATCATAAATGAGTGCACTAATAGCGATGGCTCCCCACGTATTATTAAACCACATCCAAACTTCAGATTATTCATCACTTCTGATCCTAAATATGGTGAACTTTCGAGAGCCATGAGAAATAGAGCTGTTGAGGTTTTTGTTGCACCGTTGGAGCAAAGAGCTACTTCTGTTGACAGGAAAATATTAGGTCTACCATCTTCTATCACTGACGTTGAGGATCAAATAAGTGACTTGACATTAGCGTCTCCAGTGAAGTTTTTGTCTTCTTTTGTTCCATCAACTGATAGTACACTTCATTCGTTGACGCAATTCATGGACTTTTACAATTTGGCTATTTCACATAAGATTGATTTTGCTGCTTATAGCATTGTAGGTTTTGCTTCCCTCAAGTTTTTCTCCGCTATAAATGATCTCACTACTTCATCTAAATATATTAGTGAGTTATCTGATACCGTGTTACTCACCGAAATAGACAAGACATTCCAATTTTTCAGGAATATTGGTATAGTAGAGAAGCTAATTGAAATGTACCAGAAACTCGAATCACAGTCCCCATTAATGACTTCCCTCAAAACAACCAATTTTCAAAATCAACATGCATTACCTCTGCTTAACGGTGCTCTCTTGCCTCTAGCTAGAAGTGAGCATTCTGAAGTTGAGACCCAAGAGTCTATTTTTTTGTTTTATGTTGCATCTATGATTGCAGAAGCGTCTTCATTTTTAGAAAGTTTGCGTTCCTCTGCCAAAACAATGAAAATAACGTCAATGAATATTCTTGAACAATCTGCTGCTCTTTATCTTGGTCGTGCGATCAAGAAGCTACCAAAACTGGACGTTTATATGTTTTTGATTCAGCTATTCACATTCATGAAAAGTGCTTTAGTGGAATCATTGAACTGTGATTTGTTGAGTAAGCCACATTATTATAAAGGTTTATTTGATTTGCTTATCATTTGGCAAAAGATTGTTTCCTCTTCGACTACATTTAACGAAACTGCGATTCGTATTTACCATGAGCAGATTCTTAAGTGGATTGAAAATAGTAACATATACCCTACAATTTTGATGGAAAAACTTGTTTCCAACGTTGATACATTTTCTGTGCAGCTGAAATTATCAAGAGGGTCTGCGATGACAATAATCTGGAATGCATGTAGAGCTCGTTATCCTCAAAGTGAATTAGGATGGCGTAATTATGAAGCATTAATTGATTTAGCTGTCAGATTTGATGATGTTGCGTCTAAACAATTTCCTGAAAATACGAACAATATTAACAACTTTAGAACATTATTTTTGTCTTTGTTTGATGAATGCCTTGAAAAGCATCAAAATGCTGACTTCACCACTATTTTGGAAGATTTGAAGGTCAAAGTGAACGATCTTGCATCTATGTCTAACGATTTCTTAGCAGAAAGAACTCATCCATTTGTTCATTTATTTGATTCTTTGTTAAATTTTGTGGAATCAGACGCTAGTGCCAAAGGTGTCGTTTGTGATTTGGATGAGGATAAGCTGACATTGGCACTTTTGGCAAAAAGATCTACAATATCACTTACTTCCAGAAATGAAACTGAATTATTTAAACCATACCCTAAGATATTGAATCTGTTATGGAATGAAGACGGTGATCTAAAACTTCCATTATTTGATGATTCATTTTTAAAGGAAGTTTTTAAATCCAATAATAACATTCCTTTGACAGCAGGGGGCAAATTAGATGAAACAGTATTTGATTTGAAGTTTTTGATTAAGCAAACTTTAAGAAATTCGCCTCAGGCGCTGGCTGACCATTTGGAATATTTTTCAGAAATTGTTACAAAGTGGATATTATTCATTTGTGATTTACATATTCAGTCGCTACAAATCGACTGTGAGCGGTCCAGAACTCTTTTGCTATTATTAGAACAACAGTCTTTGAAAGAACATTGTGAGATTCATAGAGCAAATGGACAGCTTTCCTATTCATCCATATTTGAAACCTATTTCATGCCAGCTTTAGCATTGCTAAATGAGCCAAAGTCCAAATCTACCATTGGTAAAGCATTTGTCTTAGCTGCATCTGGTATGATTATGCTGTACATGCCAGATTCCACATATGATCCTGCTGCGGTCGATCATATCCTTTATGACGATTATAAGCAATTACAAAGGACAATCGATAGTGTAAGGAAATCATTTATTTCTACCAGAACCATTTTTTTTGGTGATGACAAAATAATTGCTGACGCATTACTACCAACCAGCGATGGTGCCACGCTCCCAGAAAAACCAAGGGTTTATCGTGACAAAGAACCATTAGATAACTTATTTGATGAATGGTTTGCTTTTTTCACATCTTATATTGATGAAAAACACATAGGTGCTCTCTTGGCCACCGCCTCTGAGATATCCTCGAAATCATCGCTGCAAATAAACAATTTTAACAGAAGTGCCTCACAGTTTGTTTTACGATTGAAAGATGGCTACCATAGATATTCTGATTTGAATGACATTTTAACTGGTTTTATTCAATCAATGAGATTAGGCTCAATACTTCTGCATAAAGGATCATTGGAATCTGAAACTAAAGTATCTTCATCGTTATGGGTTGCTAACTTATCTGTATTATCTACCACTTCTGAGGTTAAAAAGTTGTTAAGCGATATTAAATTTTTTTGCAAAGACAAAGACCTATATGATACTGATGTTGAAACCATTTACAACTTCATTCTTCAAATTTCTGCTTTCCATGGCTTTTCTGGTAGAAAATTCTTTAATGACGATTATTTCAATGACGCTCTTTTTGCCCTATATTACAGATGGTCATTTAGAATGTTGAAAGAAAAGGAAAAAGAGTCTACAGAATCGGGTGTCTTTAAATTTGCTGACCCTACTTTGGATGCTGAGTCAGACTTTCAACGTTTATTTCCAGACGCTGATGATCTGATCAATGTCAGCTCAATGGAAGACACTACTTCAGCAGTTGATATGGAAGATTTTTATTATTCTATTGCAAAATCATATATGGCCAATTTTGAAGGAAAGGAAGAAACATTTGATTTCAAATTTATCATTGAATCTTCTAAAGCGGCTTTTGAAGCCGCAAATAATATCTTTGGAGCTACTTCTTCAGGAGTTAACAAAGGTTCTATTTATTCTGTTGCTTTCAATATGCTGAAAAGCACATATCATGGTTTTACTGAAGCCCTTGCCAGTAGTGATGTTGACTTTTATAATAGGTCAAGTGCATACGAGATAAAGAAGGCTGGATCTGTTGTTAAAAAGATTCAAGTTTCTGTCAACGAGCTTTTGAAACAATGGCCTGAGCATGCTACATTGTCTGATCTATTTCGTATCTGTCAAGAGTTTTTGGATTATCCTTCAACAATTCCAATATATCGTTTGCTATCAAAGGTTGAACAAATTTTCACCTTTATTGCTGAGTGGGAGAAGTATGCTCATTCTGGTGTCTCATTGAATCAACATTATAATTCTATTTCGTCGCTGATTGTTTCGTGGAGAAAACTTGAATTGGCCTCATGGAAACAAGTTTTTAGTAATGAGGAGAAAACAATCGAGAAATCCATTGGTAAGTGGTGGTTTCATTTATTCGAGGCCATTATTGTTCCTACAGTCAATTGTGAAGAAGATGATGAAGATTTTGAAATTAGAATCGTTTCAACCCTCAACATATTCATGTCTCAAACTACCTTTGGTGAATTCACATACAGACTTAAGCTATTGAGGGCTTTTTGTGCTCACGTTGATTATTTGAATAGTGATAGTCCTTTCAAAGATACTCTAAGCAATATCATTCAATTCTATGAAATGTTCCAACCACAAATTCTTGAAACTATCGCAAAAACGAAAATCGATTTGGAGAAGAGGGTCAACGAGATTATTATCCTAGCAAGTTGGAAAGATATCAATATCGACGCTTTGAAACAAAGTTCTCGAAAATCGCATCATGCTCTGTACAAGGTTATTCGCAAATACCGTGATTGTCTTTCTCAACCAGTAAAATCATTAATCGAAAGTGGTATTTCTTCAAATATTGCGACAACTATACCAGCCTCGATTGTTGAATTCAAGAATACCAGTATTGAAGGTATTCAGGACCTTTTAACACTATGTTCTCAAGTTCCGTCTTGGAAAGAAAGACCGCAGAGGTTGATCAATTATGATAGGGTTGATAGTAATATGAAAATTTACATCTCTGACATTGAAAAAGAGTCTTTGCCAAGACTTCATGATTATGCTAAGGATATTCTCTCAGAAGCCGAAAGATTAAGAAAAGAAACTCCTAAAGAGTTCACAAAAGAGAAGAAGAAATTGATTTCAGGGTTAAAGAACGAGAAACATAAGCTATTCAGTAATGCTATTAAGGAAATCAAAGATATGGGTATAAAATTGAAAATGACTACTGATGTTGCTAAAGTCATAACATCTGTGACATCCATCTTAGCATGCTCCAAATCATTAACTGGTACCAGTTTTGAGAATTCAGACAAGTTCTTCTTTAGACTGTTGGATTTGCTCCCAAGACTAAGGCGTTCGGTTTCGGAGGTTCATGAAGATATACCACCAGCAGATGCGCAAAAATGTTTAGCTGCTACAGAGCATTTATTATTCAGTTTGATTGCCAATCGTCACGTTCTCGTTAGAAGTGGCCGTTACATAGAAAGACTAGAATCCATTGTCGATGAACTTGCTACTTTTAATACTCAATCTGATAATAAGTTTACTACACTTGCAAATGTTAAAATAGCTCAAAGTTTGTTTGCAAACGCACAGACAGTTTTATACTGGCTACCAAGGTTGTTGGATTATTCAATTAGTACATTGAATGCCATTTGTGAATTTTATCCAGTCAAACCTGACTATTCTGTTTTCACTTCCTATAAAAAGTTTTTTGATTCATTATCCTTGAAAATTTCTACGATTGTGGGAACTAAAAATGTGGTGACCATCGAAGAGATTGCGTCAAAATATGATGAAATGATACAAGATCTTAAAACGTGGAAATCCCAAAACTCTGACATTTCATTTATTGCTGACTCTATCTTGGAATGGTGCGATTTGCAAAACATAAGTTTTACTAAATCAGCAAATGACATTGAAAGTAGGTCTAAGGATCTTGTTTCTTTTGAAGCTGATCTACGTTCTCTATTCAATACCATTTTACTTGTTATTCAAAAAATTCATAATTATCAAACTGAAGCTAACCGGGCTGAAAATGAAAATGAAGACTGTAGATGGCTCGTTTCCAAACAAAAGCGAACCGTTAAATACTTCGATTTATTGTACCCGGTTTCTGTCATGAAGAAATTGAATGTTTGTTTGGAAACAATTAAGTCCATTAACTTCAATGAAAGTGACTCATTGATTGCATCTGCTCTACTTCAGCATATGTTACCAATAATTCATCATTATTTCAACCTTGTTCGTATTATTCAAGACAAATTGAGAGACAACTATATTGATATTTCAAGGGGTACATTTGAGCTGTCAACCATTCTTTATAACATTGCTACAAAGGGATTTTGCCAACCAGAGCTGCCTGCTGAAGAGAAAGATTCTGATCAACTGCAGGAGGGTACTGGTTTAGGTGATGGCGAAGGAGCTACAAATAATTCCAAAGATGTGGAGGAAGATGAGGATTTAACCGAACATGCGCAGCAGCCAAACGAAGAAGAAAAGGATAGGGATCAAGAAGAAGGTGATGATAACGATGACGCTGTTAACATTGAAGGTGATATGGCAGGTGAATTAGAAAATGCGCCAGAGGAAGAACAAGAAGATGATGAAAAAGATGAAGAAGAACAAGATCTTGATGAAGAGATAGACGATTTAGATGATTCTGATCCTAATGCAGTTGACGAGAAGATGTGGGATGAGGAAGCTGAATCCAATTCAAAAGAAAAAGAGTCCGATAACATACCAGAAAATTCCAATGACAATGATGATATGCAAGCCATGGAAGATGACAGTAAAACAGATGATAAAAATGATGAGAATAACAACGAAGATAATGCTGACGAAAAACAGGATGACTCAAAAGAAGAGAAGCTTGAAAATGATGAAAATGCAGAAGAAGAAGAAGACGTCGGTGAGCAAGAAGATGAAGTCCGAAATAATGAAGATGATAAATTTGATGAGCAAGCAGAAGAGGGAGATGCTTTGGAACTTCCAGATGACATTAACCTTGATGAAGAAAATGAAGAAGATGAAGGTGATGAAAATGAAAATGCAGAAGAGGATGACGGCTTTGATGATCCAATGAACGATGACGATGAAATAAACAGTGAAAATAAGGATGTTGAAATGAAAAAAGAAGACGAGGAAGAAAATGAAGAAAACGAAGTTGAAGGTGAAGGTGAACCTGTAGGAAGCGACGAGGATGATGAAGACGAAAATGAAGATCAAGAAAACTCAGAAGAAGACCAAAATATGTTTGAAGACAATACTGAAATCAATCCTGAGGCAAATGAACAAAGTGATGAGGAATTAATGAATGTAGATGAGGACAATGAAGTCAACCAAGAAGATACAGAGCAAAAGCAAGAAGAGGAAAGTGATGTTGACGGTATTGATGGTTTAGAAACTGGAAAGAATGACGATCTCAATGAAGAAACAGCAGTTCAGCAACAGTCTGGTATGAAGTCGGAAGGTGCAGATGCAGACGCTAAGGAAGAGGATGAAAACATTGGTGGTACTGGCGGTGGTGCTGAGTTTCAGCAGAATGAGAATGTCGAAGAAGATGAAAATGATGACGGCGCCGAAGAACCAAATGATAGTAGTAGAGAGAAGGCTTCAGAAGCAATGAGACAACTTGGTGATTCATTAAAAGAGTTTCATAGAAGAAGGCAGGAAATTAAGGAATCTACCGATGATGATCTAGTTGATCAACAAGCGGGTGAGAGACCTGATGATTTCCAGCATTTGGAAGGTGATAGTGCAGAAAATGAAACACAAGCACTTGGTGCTGCTAACAAAGATCAAATTCAATCCATTGATGAAAACATGGCGATTGATGACGATAAGGATGATGATGAAAACCAAAATGACGTTTCTAAGAATGAAAAGGCAGCTATAAAGGAAGAAGAAATTGAAGATATCGAAATGAAGGACGGAGAGGAAGAAAGTGGAGATTATGAAGGTGAAAAGAGAGCTGGTGAATTTGGAGAACATAGAAGAAAAGAAGACGACGAGTTTGAACTAAAAGGTGAATTGGACGAAGACATAGAAGACTTTGAGTCTGCAGAAGAAATTGACCAAGACTTCAACAGTATCAAAGAAGAGGAAGAATTTATGAGAGATTATGAGGAGGCTGAAACTTTGTGGAAAAATGCCGATGAAGCAACTAGAGAGCTAACATCATCTTTATGTGAACAACTTAGATTAATTTTGGAACCAACTCTGTCAACCAAACTTAGAGGAGATTACAAAACTGGTAAGAGGCTAAATATGAAGCGTATCATTCCATACATCGCATCACAATTTAGAAAGGATAAGATCTGGATGAGAAGAACCAAACCTAGTAAGAGACAATACCAAATTATGATTTCAGTTGATGACTCCAAATCAATGGCAGAGTCAAAAGCTGTGGATATTGCTTTTCAAAGTATCGCATTAGTCTCCAAAGCATTAACACAACTCGAATCAGGACAGTTGTGTGTCATGAAATTCGGTAATGATGCAAAGGTTGTTCATCCATTTGAAAAACAATTTGCTGTTGATTCTGGCATTAACGTTTTTAGAAACTTTGATTTCCAAGACACAAGAACAGACGTTAAGAAATTGGTTTCAAAATCTCTTGGACTTTTCAATGAGGCAAGAGCCATGGGAGATTCCGATTTATGGCAACTACAGATTGTTTTATCTGATGGTGTTTGTGAAGACCATGAAACAGTTCAAAGGTTGGTCAGAAAGGCTAGGGAAGAGAAGGTGATGATTGTGTTTGTTGTTATTGATGGCTTAAACAACCAAGAGTCCATTATGGACATGAACCAGGTAAGTTACATTACAGACGACAGCGGACGTATGAAATTACAAGTCGATAAATACTTGGATAGCTTCCCATTTGAGTTTTATGTTGTCGTTCACAACATTAACGAGTTGCCTGAAATGTTGTCTCTAATTTTGAGACAATACTTCACTGAATTAGCACAGTCATCGTGACGTGTTTAATTGTCATGCGAACAAAGCTCAGGCAAAATCCAATTGTAAGTACAAAATATAATAAAAATAAAAAAAAGAAAAGAGTCAACAAGACTTAATTGATACTTGAAATAGAGTTTTATAGATATTATTTAATTAACTCAAATTAAATTAATTCAACTTGAACCAAATCAACTTGAAGTACAGTGAATCAATCTAAGATACTCTTGCAACATAGTAAAGTTGATTGAGCTAAGCAATAATAGATTTTTTTACTTACTCCGAGAAAGAGCGCCGAGATCTCTGTTTCGCGCTGAGCTGCTCTTTTGAGACAATCTTACATAATGTGCACTTTTGGGACAACTTTTTTTTTAAAAAGCTACAAATCGCTCTCAGCTTCCTAATAGAAACACCTGTTTTGAGATTTGATACGAAAATGGAAATGTGGCCTTTGGGGGCAACTGACCGCGAGAAGTTCACATTTCTGTGTAACCATGTCCACATTGGTTGCAAGTGGATTTTGTTTTGAGTCATCAGGGATGATTCCCCCTTCTCTTGTACACTTTCTTCTTTACCAACAAAATGCAAAGCTACCGAAAGTACCAACAGGTTATGCGACTTCCTTGCGCTGAGACAAAACGCAATCATTCGGGAGTGAAAAGCGATAAAGGTATAAAAAAAAATGATATCTCAGGCTCTTTCTCACAACAGCAGCAGCGTCGTAAGATTACAAGAACGAAAACAGGCTGCTTTTGCTGTCGAAAGCGCAAGAAGAAGTGTGACGAAATCAAGCCTGCTTGTTCTGGCTGTACTAGAAATAACCTACAATGTGTTTATCCGGAGATACACAACCATCCACAAGAAAAGATGGCAGCTTTTATCCTCAGTGAAATGGCATCGCACAACGATGTGCCACAGATGACCTCTCCATCATCTCCGCACCACAGTGATATCGAGTCCCCAATAACGTCGCCGCGTTTAGACCCACATGAACCTATAAAGATGGTTTTACCTTTGTCTATGGACACATTCCCTTTTCAAAGGAAACAGGACCACCCGCCCAGCGTGCAAAAGACTTGCATCTCAGTCAAGTCGCTCTTGAATTAAAGTTTATGTCTTTTTGGTCCTTTTACTGTTCCACAGGTAATTACTATATTTTTTTACCACTAAAAATTACACAATAAGTTTGGCAAAAAAACTTAGTTGTTGTATAGATACCATAGACGGGAAGTCATACTTGGTGTGTTTTGATTATATTATAATGTGTGTTAGCTTTTTTTATAGAATTTAATGTCTTTTTCCATTTAACTTAGTTAATAAATGTATTAGTAAGAAAAAAAAGGCCCAAACGGGTAATCGCTGCTGGCGCGCTAAAGTTTGCTTAGACTATTGTAAACATCATCATAGAAATTGCTGAGCCACGCTTTCTTGTAGGTTCTCAAGCAAATGTTCAGCTGGTTCGCAGTGCCAATAACGTTCATGTCAAAGAGTGTTGTCTGAACAGGCTGGTCAAACCAAGCACTGCTGATCTGGTCGCTTTTCAAAAGACCGAGGTTTGAGACCTCTAGCGTGGTTGTAAATTGCTTTTTGTGCTGGTCTTGAATAAATTGTTTTGTATCAATGAAATTCATCAATGAAAGCGCATAGGTGGAGCTCTGAACCCCATTGTGGATGCTGGTGTGAATTCTTCTAGTGATGTCCCAGTTCAGCGGGCCCGCGCCATTGACTTTGTTCATTGTAGGCATGCGTAATTCAATGTGGCCCATAAATAAGCCAAACGCACTATCAAAGTCATCGCGCACTTTTGACGTATCAATAAGTCCTCTACAATTGGTTGGAACCGCTATCTTGGTGTCAAAATCACCAGTAACTCTTGTGGCAGCCAGTAACCCGACGTGCACTAGTAGCGCTGTCAACTTTACGTTGTTGGAACGACATAGATCCAGCAGTCGTGTTGCCATTTCCTTAGGAATTGTTAAAAGCCTCATTTGCTCGGCATCTTTTTCTGGCATCCGGTACTCAAGATACGATAAATCTTTGTAGGGATCGAAAAGATAGTGGATCCGGTTGGCAACAGGTTTAGGGGTCAGCTCCGTCAACAAAATGTAAAGCGTGGTCCTTAGTGGCACGGTGTAACTATTGAGAATGGAGTTAGGGGAAGGGATAACTAGCTCGGATCTACTATTTTCATCAAATTCTGCTTCATTCATCATCTCGATGAACTTGGCATGGAAGTTGAATCCAGACATACCGTCAAACACCAGATGGTCAGAGTAGTAAATCAGTTTGTTTTTGTTGAATAGAATTAGTTTCCAAAGTGGTTTCTTATTGTGGTACTCAAAAGATCTGCTCTCAACCTCATTCAACATTTGTTCCATCGTCTTGTTTTCGTCATCGATAATCTCTAAGACGTCATTTATGTCAACGTCAAACACCTCTAGCCGAACCTTATCCCCAGAACCGGACACATTGGTGCGCAGATTCGTATATTTGATGCACATTCTTTCTATTGTTTCGTTAATAACACTCTTGGTGAGCGGTTTCTTGAATTCCACCCCAACTCTGAAGTTGGAGTAATACTTCAATTCCATTCTCCAGTAAAAGAATGTTTCAACTGGTGAGAGTTTCCTACTTGACATTGAACAAAAATCGGTGAAAGTGTTCATAAAAACAAACAAGCTTGATCTATGTGAAAAAAAGATTCATGTACTTTTCCCATTAACGCTCTGCACCAAGCTGATCAAATTATCTCCAGGATTCATTTGGCCAGTTAAGCTCTTTTAATATAAAATTCTTTTAATGCTTAATGGTGGTAATCTTTTACTTTAACGTTTTTTGTATAAGCATAGCACAAATGGAAGAAGTATGTCGTCCAAATTATCCTTGACAAATTTGATGTCCATTATTCTTCTGTTTAATAAATCTTTGGATATGTTAATTCCGTGAAAAGCAACCTACCACTAAACAGCATTTATGTTCTATAAGTCAACTTTTACAAAATATTCATCTCTTGGCAACGTTTTTAAATCGACGTCTACTGACAAAAATTTCTGCAAGGTTTATAATCAGAGTGTTTCAAGGCCGAAAAGTATTTGATAAATTTCATTTACTGATAAGCAAATTGGTAGAAAGAAAGTTTTGATTCACATTGATGTCAAGCATCAAATACGGATTTATATAAAATGATAAAGAAAAGAAACTAATTCTTAGGATTCAATAAACCAGACAAGTCACAATAGCAATAATAAGCAATAAGCAATAAGCAATAAGCAATAAGCAATAAGCAATAGCAATAGCAATAGTTAGTAAAAAAGAGAGAAGAAAATGTAATATTATAGTAGTAAAAGAATAAATGTCTTTTTTTTTGCAGGTTATAAGCAAAGTTCATCAATGATACGAGTTAAATTACCCTTATACTCCGGCAACCACTCATTCAAATAAGTCCTTAAAGACAACTTCATACCATTTTTACTGGTGATGGCATTAAGGAGGAACATATGACCATCGCATTGTTGATCAAACCAGACATCTTCAATTTGAACATTACCAGCAGTTTTTAATTGGCCTAAGTTCGAAAGCAAGGAGGCTGGAGCATTTGCACCACCTTTAATGAGATCACCGTAAAATTCCTCTTGATACTTTTTAGATGAAAAGGTGTTGAAAATATTGACACCTTCTAAAGATCGTTTAGAACCATGGTGAATAGTTTCATGAATTTTTCTAACCACATCCCATTTGATTTTACCATCAGGGAACAACTTGTTGACTGAAGGGAACTCAAAATCCTGGGCGCCAATGTATGGGCCAAAATCATCAGTAAAATCTGGACATAATTCTCTAGCCAAATCTCTGTTTATCGAGTCTCTTTTATTGTAAGGGATGGCCAGAATATTGTCGTTATCAGCTAGAATATTTTTAGCTGCTAGCAGGCTGATAACTTGTAAGAGTGAGGTTAGCTTGACATCGTGAAGTCTGCAGAGCTGTAAAAGCGATTTCAGTTTATCGTTGTCAATGTGGATCCATTCACAATTGACGACATTCTCTGGGTTTGGTGGCGGCGGTAAGTGTCTCTTGTCATAATTCATGATTTCCCCGTATGGAGAACCGTTGAACATGTATCTTATCCAGCGTGCCACAAAAGCAGGAAATAAATGAGTTAAGACTTCGTACAGGATCAGCGAAAATGGTAGGTAGGAGCCGAAGATGTCATAGGTGCTTGGATAGATGGTGTAGGTTTCACTGATGTTGTTTATCAGCTTTATGTCAAACAACACTGAGTCCATCCCTGAATCAAACGCATTTCTGCTCTTGAAGTTGTCTTTGCTAACAATCTCCAAAGCCTCAGCAAACCTTTTGTGAAAATTGACCGCAGAAGTACCATCGAAGCACAAGTGATCGCAACAGAAGAGAATGGTGTCCCCGTTGATTAAGAAGATCTTCCATAGAGGCTCCTTGTCAGAACCGTAGTTGAAGTAGTAGTTGTAGAGTCTTTCATTGAGCGTCTCAACATGATCTCCACAATCTTCAATCATTTCAAGAACGGCTGATACCTTAAACGATCTCAGGATACGAAGTCTTTGCTTTAGGCCTCTGAAATCCTTCTCATTTACGTCGAACACATTGCATGCCAAGTTTGAGTGCTTGTACACCATGTAGTTCAAAGCCTCAAACACCACTTTAGCGTCCAACTTCGTTGAATACTTTGCCGAAACTCTAAAATTAGAGTACATCTTCATATCGGTACGCCAGTATAGGTACTCTTCCATAGGTGATAGTGATCGCTCCATGCTTCTAGTATTCTTGTCCTTCTTTTTGAGTTAAAATTGAAAATTCTCCAAAAGAAGCCCCGTTATATGTATTTAGGTGTTGGAATGATATCGGTCGTCCCACACATTCTAGTATTTTAAGTCGTATAGCAGCTCTTCTAAAAATTATTAGGAACACTAAATTCTCTCTAAAAAAAGCCACCTTACACGGTCGTGACCTTTACGCCACTATATGACTCTAGAATGACGCCCGGATCCATCGACTACACTGTTCATTCCAATCTTCAACATTCGGAGCTCCAAAACGCAAAAATTCCAATTGGAGGGGGGCGTCAGGTTACGTAAGCTAACGAAAAATAACAACAGATACCTCGTGCTAACAGAACGTTCTTAAGAGGTATTGTACAGTATAGGCAGATAAAGAGGTATCTGTAGAGACAGGGTAGTAGATAAGTGAAGAATAGGTAGTAGACAAGAACATTGTAATGTCATCAGGGAAAAAGCTACTTTTGATGGGCCGTTCAGGCTCTGGTAAGTCGTCAATGAGATCTATTATCTTTTCAAACTACAGTGCCTTCGATACGAGAAGACTAGGGGCCACAATTGATGTTGAACATTCTAACTTGCGGTTCTTGAATAACATGACGTTGAATTTGTGGGATTGTGGTGGACAGGACATCTTCATGGAAAACTTTCTGAATATGTCAAGCGACAGCGGAGGAGACGCCAACAACAGCGGTGGTGGTGGTGATAAAATCAACATCTTCAACAAAGCAGAAGTCCTTATTCACGTTTTTGATGTGGAGTCAAAACAAGTGTCGAAGGATATCGACACATTCAAAAGAGTTTTGTCGAGTTTGAAAAAGCATTCACCAAACTGTAAAATATTCATCCTTATCCACAAAATGGATTTGGTACAAATCAACAAGAGACAAGAATTGTTTGACATGATGTTCAACAAGTTGAAGGGAATTGCCTTTAATGATTATGGATTCGAAATAACCGGGTTTGCAACATCCATTTGGGACGAAAGTTTGTACAAGGCGTGGTCCTCGATTGTTTGCTCCCTAATTCCCAATGTTGGAATTTATGAACAGCATCTTGCAAAACTAAACGAGGTTCTCAATGCCAAGGAGATAATCCTTTTTGAAAAGACAACGTTTTTAGTTATTTCTTCAATGAACAAATCAAAGCTAGAAAATAGCAACGTTGGCAACCAATCAACACTTTCCAATGACTTGAATTTAGATCCAAAAAGATTTGAGAAAGTGTCGAATATAATCAAAACGTATAAACAAAGTGTCAATAAAATAAGATCAAATTTTCAAAAGCTAGTCTTGCATGGTAACAATTCATCAATATACTTGGATGTTTTGACATCTAATATTTACATTATGATCATCATGGAAAACCAATCCAGTTCTTCAAAGTGCTATGAAATTGATAACGAAAATTTAATTTTACACGATATAAAAATTGCTAGAGATCTATTTGAAAAGATTGAAAATAAACGGTAAGCTTAGCAATAAGACATTTATAAATAAAACTTTCTTTTATCCTTCTCCATTTCAGGTTTATATTCCCAATCAATTTCCTTTCTAATACCCTTTTGAATCCTTCTCAACTTTAGCGTGAACTGGGGCCCCAATTCTTGTAGGCCGACTCTTTCATCATTCTTAAATATATATCTGTGCATTCTGAAAAAGATGTAATCTCTTTGATTGTGTAAAGTTATGACTTGTCTTCCTTGAAATTCAGGCTTGTTTGGAAACAGTGACTGGAATAGACGTGCCACTGATTGACCTAATCTCGTCGTAAAATTATTCAAGATCAATTCTGGTACGTGGCCGGTTGGCTGTCCATGTCCTGTGATCCTCTGTCTTTCAATCAACGATGTAACACTAAAATAGAACGTTGGTCCCTCGGGTAAATGCATGAACGTTATACCATTAACAACTTTTTTATCTTCGTTAATGACAATCAAATCGGTAAAATCTCGATTTGAGCAGTAGTCGGCCATATCTTGAATTGTGTACTTCTTCTGCCTTTTAACAAACTGCGAGTTTGGGAATATTTCAATCATCATTGCTGCAAACTCGTATCCTGGCTTGTGTGCGCCTGCACTTGTGGTAATCAACACCTTTGGTTCAACGCCTGTTTTGAAGTAGCTATCAAAGTTATCCTCTCCTTCAATAACTGCATTAACAGTTTCATCGTACACTCGCTTACTGTCAATGGTATCTGGCACATTTTCCACTAATCTTTGCTCTTTAAGTTCAGGATTTGCTTGTTCTTCCTTGGCTCTGGCCTTACGTTCCTTATGACGTGTTTTATTTTGTTCGTCTTTGAGCTTTGCAAAAAGCTGCTGCCTCTTGTGCTTATTCTTAATCCCTTTAAGACTCTCGTGATCAATTGGTGGCATTTATTCTTTTATTATACTATAAAAATATATATGAAGAAACAAAAATTTTTTCCTTCTTTCTAATTTTTTTAACGGTATTCTTTTTGGGAAAATTTTTTTTCCTTTCACTAAAAAAGGAAATATGCTCAGCAATGAAGAGACACTATCTTCTTTTAATTATAAAATTTACCAAACATCCTCTTGGTATCTGTTGTTAACCTTCAAGGCCTTAACCATCTCGTGAGCAACTTCTTCGCTAATGGATTTGTGTTCTTGCATGATTTTGACTAATGTGTTTTGGACGTCTCTGGCCATTCTTGACGCATCACCGCAAACATAGAAAAAGGCACCTTTATCCATTAGCTCGTTGATCTTTTGCGCGTGATCTAGCATTTTATGCTGGACATACACCTTCTTTTCAGTTTCTCTAGAAAATGCAGTAACCATCTGAAAGTTTTCGCCGATTTTCTTTGCATAATCAGTCCATTCATCTTTGTAGATAAAATCTTCTTGTGAACTTCTGCAACCAAAGAAAAAAAGTGTTTCACCAACTTTTTGGCCATTTTCAACTTGCTTGACTTTTTCTCTAATGAAACCTCTAAATGGTGCGGCACCAGTTCCCGGTCCAATTAAAATAATTGGAGTGTTAGGGTTTGATGGTAATTTGAATGTTGATCTTCTGATGTGAACAGGTAACTTGAAAGGAGCAAACTTATTTCTAGGACCGTCAAGATCATATGTTTGGTTCAATTCTAATTCTAGCTTGTTTCTTTTATCGTTAATGTTTAGTAGCAAATTGGTAGCGACACCTGTGACCAAGTGATCAACGTTGTCGTATTGATCTTGTTCAACAACAGCAGTAACGTGAACAATTTGCTTTTCACTTGAAGCAGAAGATGAAATAGAATAATAACGAGGTTGCAATCTAAGAATTGATTCTGTGATAAATTCGAACGGGATCGTATTCCATTCTTTACCTGAACTGAGAATGTCCAAAGCATCAGCAATATTCAAATATTTTTCAGTGACAGTTTTGTGAAACTGGACTTTGTCGTCAGCGAGTTGCCTAACTTTTGCTTTTACTTGCTCATCAGGAGCAAACTGCACAACTGACTTGAAAAATTGTCTTGAAACAGGCCCTGAAATTTCCAAATAATGTCTCAAAACGGTGTCATATGTAGTAGGAGAAGGGAATGGTAAGTGAATTGTAGGATCAAGACTCTTGAATTCAATAACTCTATCTTTCTTTTGAGTCAAACCAAGAACCTTTAATAATTTTTGAACCTTTTCGTTTGAGTTCGATGGCCAAATAGCAATGTGGTCACCCGTTGAGTATTTAAGATTTGAATCAGATAGATCGAATTCTGCATGAATACAATGTCTGGTCTCAGAGGTGAATAATTCTTTTGTGTAAGTAATTGGTGCCAGATATGGATGCGTGTGGTCAAATGGACCAAGTCTAAGAGCATCTTTTTGTTCTTGAGTGACTGGATTGACATGTTTGACATCAGGTTCACCAAGCGAAACGTTAGCATCACTTGCTGATAATTCGGGTTTTTCAGTAACTGAAAGAGCAGGTTCGTATTTGACCTCTTGTTCGTCCAAATGCATATCGCTTTTAATAATATCCATGAACTGATCCTTCCACGCAAGGTAATCTTCATCCATAGATGCAGCACCATCATCACCCATACCCAATTCACCGATCAATGTGGCACCCTTTTGTTGTAGTTCATCAACTGTTTTTTTACCAGAGGCATTGTAAAATTCGTAAGTGCTGTTACCTAAACCAAAGCAACCGAATTTGATGCCACTCAAAGTTTCACATTCTCCACCCTCCAGGTAGTTAAAAAACTCAATAGCATTATCAGTTGGTTCACCCTCACCGTATGTGGCCATGAAGAAAACAGCTAGTTTGAAATCAGGGATCTCATCTGGTAAATTTGTCAAATTCTCGTATGTAAAATCAGCCAAGTCACAAGTCATTGTTGGTATTTTAAACTTAGCTTGGAACTCTTTGGCAAACTTATGAGCATAATCTTCAGCTGTACCGGTTTGTGAGCCAAAAAATACAACAGCTTTCTTCCCTGTTTGCTTCAAGATTTCTATCAAATCATTACCATCTCCCGATAAAACCGGCTTATCATCATCATAAGAATCACCGTTACCCCAAAGTTTACCTCTTGAAAAGTATAAAATTAAAGCTAAAACAATAGCTGCCAGCACTGAGGCATCCAATGGATCCATTTTGATTGACTATAATATTATATTTTGAAGGAAAGAAAAAAAGGTATCAAAAGCGGTACGAAAAATGGTAAAAGAAGAAAAAGTCAAACGACAAACAAAAATTTCCATTTCGTATAGTAACAACTAAACGATGCATAGAAGATTTGATGGGAAGTTACTAAAGGAGGAGAACATATGAATATTGTATACTCATTGTTTCCATTATAAAACATTAAGAAATAAAAGGTGTATTTAACTTACAGAAAAAAATACAATTTATACATTAAAATTAGAATAAACGCTTGCACTTAAATCATCTAATTCTTCAACATTATTCATCTCTAACAACAACTCGTCATCTTTACCCATGTCATTGGTTTGAGAAGACAAAGCAGCTATTATCAACGCCAGTTTGCATTTGTCGAGTTCATTTTTGGCATTTATTGAATTGTGTGTCTTTAGTAGTACCTTTGAAACGGCAATTGATGAGATAAGACTTGTTATCCGCGTGCTCGAAATCAAATAGTCTTGGAGCTCGCTGACTAAGTTTTCTAATACCGCTCTGTTATTATCTTCTGAGTTAAATGAATTCAAAAACTCTACTGAATTGCTTTGTTCAATCAAATGGTCGTAGATTGATGTTGGAGGTAAAACTAACGAGATTATAGCTGGCACTTCGTTGGTTAAAGTCAATTCGTAATCTGGGTATAATTCTGCGAAAGGCTTTTTCTCATTCAACTTTTCGTTGACCTTAAGCTGAACAGATGCAACCAAGTCCGAAAACTCTTCCATCGAAAATTCTGATCTCAAATCGACATCCTCAAAAACATCAGTAACACAAGATTCAACAATCGTTTTGAGTGTCCTCCACCCTTTGTTGAGTATCCACCAAGTTAATGACAAGAAAGCCTGTTCAGGTGAATCCTTCTCCAAAGACGAAGAACTTTCTTCGTTAAACTCAATCCCCTGTTGCTTGGAGGCCAACTTCATTGCCGTTCTCATGTAAGATTTCCTAGAAATGATATTCAATTGCAAATGGAGTAAGATAATTAATAAGGCCTGCGAATAAACTAGAATAA
This sequence comes from Saturnispora serradocipensis, assembly GCA_030570415.1. NCBI lineage: Eukaryota > Fungi > Ascomycota > Pichiomycetes > Pichiales > Pichiaceae > Saturnispora > Saturnispora serradocipensis. The sequence goes on along the minus strand of JAJLVS010000007.1, from coordinate 1,608 downwards.
AGAATCTCGATAAGGATGCAATTTTCAGATCGTTCCAAAGTTCAATTTTAGATCTACTGTTTTCTAGTACTTCGTCACTTTGTGGATCACTTTCATTGGAAGACTTCCGTGACTTGGCTTTACGAAGCTCCAGCGTTATATTTTCGACGTTCAAATCGGTGTAAATTGGATCTAGTAAGATTGGCAAAAATGATAAAAACGTCATATAACAATCTCTTTGAGTCTGACTGAACCTCTTTTTGATCAAATCTCTAGTAGTGTTCTCTTCTTTGAGCCTTTCTTGAAACTCATTTACCTTACGCGACAAGTAGCTACCAACCAAGTACGACACCACGGCAACACCAGCCCCTATGAATACTTTATTCTTATGTCTCCTTGTAATATCTGTGAAATACTGATACAACCCCATAGTTCTTAAACTCTTTTTATAATTATAATTGAATCCAACAACTCACTATTACTTCAAACAAATAGTAATGGTCACCGACAATAAATCAATCACTTTATCAATAGGAAAATCCACTCCTCCAAGAGATAAAGATTTTTTTTTCTTGTCACCTTGAAATTACCTAGTATGTTTACGTAAGCAAAGAGATTATATACTTGACTTAAAAACATTTATACAATTGAAATGCAAAGGCAAATTAGCGTTTTGAGATACCCTTTGATTTCGGTTTGGCCCTGGATTTGGTCTTAGGCTTAGTTTTGAGCTTCTGTTTGTGATCTTGCATCTTTTTGGTGACTGCTTCTTTTTCATCATTTGTAAATTTCGTATGCTTGCCCTCAAAGTGCACCTTACTTACGGCAGGTTCGTATTTAGCGCCATTTGCCTGAGCTTTGATGACCCGTTTGGCTGTTTTCATATCCTCGTCTTCCTTGACTGCCTTATTGTTCATGATGTCGCTGGCATTCTGGACTCTGTTCATGTAGCTTTTAACTCTGTTTAGCTCCTGTATTATAGGGTGTTTGTTGTCCTTGTTTAATCCCGTCGTTTTCAAATAGACAAAATATAATGATGTTAATGTGTATGCAAATGTATTTAGCAATTGTGCCTTTTGTAGCTGGCCATGTTTCTCATCTGTTTGGTTCAATGAAATATCCAAGAGTTGATCCTCTAAAGGTTTTGACAGTATTCCAGTTACTAGTTTCTCGTTCAAAGACTCACGATTTGTTTCAAGTAATGTAAGTAGCTTCTTAATTGATGCAATATTTTCCATTTTGGCACAAGAAAAGAAGATGAGTGAAAAGATTGTTATTAAAAAAACTAGAAATAATTAGAGTGAGATAATTAGCTGGTTCTCTACTCTGCTTGTGAAGCGGTGAATGCAAAAGTTCAATATTCACTATTGAAATTTTACTTCCAGATAAAAAAGTCTTTAAAAAATTTTTTAAACAAAAAAATATTGTGCCCCCTGCCAGAATTGAACTAGCGACCTCTGCATTACAAGTGCAGCGCTCTACCACTAAGCTAAACGGGCTCTTGTTGTTTTGTTACAATTGCACTGTATTGTAACATTTGATAATCTTCGTGAAATTGCTATAAAATCATTCCTTACGATACATCAAAAAGATGGGATGTTAAAGGAACTTTGTGCGCTTTTATACGAT